>CM029653.1:1211986-1766986 GCA_017311315.1 Dendrocalamus latiflorus | reverse complement strand
TAAAAGCCCAACATATGTACCAATCAAAATTGCAAGTGAGTATCGATCTCTCCGTAATCTGTACCGTAAACAGCCAAAATTCAAAAATTTCAGCCAAAAGCCATAAGCCGCAGCCAAAAAGAACAGGCCCTATTTTCATTCTAGTATTCTGCTTCAAGAACTGCTGCATCAGAACATGGATCCAGTCAAAATTCACGTGTTGGGTGGGCACATAAGAGTTGGAGGAGAACGAAACATGGTGGAATCATGGAATTAATAGACTGCCGATGATTTTTCTAGGAAGATTCAGATATAAAACAACTACCGAGTTTTGTTATTTGTCGTACTACTTATTGGGACAAACATCGGCTTTGTAATTGATTTATTCCCTTTTTTACACATTTCCTTGAATTAATCGATATGTATGTACGGGTTCAAATTGGAATGCTTTTATTGCCTTTGCCATATCCGTTACTCTTATCCATACAACCTGAACTCAACAGGACCTTATCCAGCACCTCCTCAGATTGATTGCCAAATAAGCAGCCTGAGTCCTTTTTTCCTGCTTCTATCCTCATTTAGTACCAAGTCTGTTTAGTCAAAACAATTCTCAAGATCCACAACTACTACAAGTCCATGACACCCATCTTACTGCTCAAATTATCCTCGTTAGGTACATATAAAAAACCTTGAGTTCTGTACTGTGCAAAAATTTTGACCTTCATGAATGCATTGTTTAAATCCTTATAATAAATTAATAATTTAACTTTATAATAGGTCTCAAACCAGTTGAACAAATTGTACATGAAGTTTCTAAAGAGAAATCCTGGTTACAGTGGAAAGGTTTGTAGTCTATAACTCTTTTCATAATAATTTTTTATGGTTGTACTTTTGCTAATGGTTAAACAAGAAACCTTTGCCTTCTTTCTTTTTGCAGGTTTCATTGTATGGCCACTCATTAGGAAGTGTTTTATCTTATGATATACTTTGCCATCAAGAGCCCCTTCCTGCCCCATTTCCAACAGATTATGTGAATACGGAAGTTTCGTATGATGAAGGTCAAATGGTAAAGCCACCCAACACAGTTGCTGTACATGACTCCGGCGTTAAAGAGCATGATACTTCGTCAACTTCTGGATGTTCTCGTGCTGATAATGTAAATGGTGTAGTTGATGAAGACAGCACCAGAACTGATCCTTCACGTACAGACAACACCCTCCCGTCATGTCTGCTTGAAAATTCACCAAACAATGATGGCACACTTGCATCACCAATTGCAGTGGATGGAGAACAAATTGAAGTCGAAAATCAGGTCAAGAATCATCAAATGACATATACTGAAGAAGGGATTACTTCATCTGTAAGCACAAATGATGCTGACAGGTGTGGCATTTCAAGATCTGCTGAGGAAGTCCATGAAGAAGTCCTTGACAAAGACGAATTGATATCATCATTAGAAGAAGAGGTATGAATTTATTTAATTTTTAATGTGCTTATCATCTAGGATTCATCTAACTTCATAAGAAGGCTCAAAAATTGCTGATTGCCTTGAGAGAAATGATCAACAAAAATATATTCAATAAAGATTCAAGAACTTGTTTCAAAACCCAAAATTGATAGTGTTATCTTGGAGCAAAACAACAGTGCAAGTTAAACACATATCAAATTGATGCCTATATTTCAGGTGAAACGTCTTAAATCTACGCTAGCACAGCTCAAACAACAGAATGATTTAGTGACTGATGGTGTTGAGTCTCAGTCCCATCAAGGTAACTTGTTGCTTTTGGTTCGTGACATCTCTTTGAAGACTTTATATATTTGCTTTTGTGAAGGTTTATTCAGATATTTATATGTATTTATGCCAGGTAAAGATGCCAATCATACATTGAACCTATTATCAGGCAAACTTTGCACGGGGCAAGGCAGCACAAGTCAGTCCTACACACCGCATATCAGATACACTAAACTAAATTTTAAGGTAATCTGTCCTGAGTCTGTTCACTTGTTTAGTAATCTGTTTACTTTTGCTTGTGTTTATGCCACCAACGTCATTTTGGGATATTCAGGTTGACACATTCTTTGCTGTTGGATCCCCCTTGGGAGTCTTTCTGTCCCTGCGGAATGTTCGTATTGGTATTGGTATGGAACCTTTGACTGATAATAATTCTGTTTATATGCTGTCTATCACTGGAACACCAACCTTTTGTGATGTCTGCTTTGCTTTAGACCAGTGTATATGCTTTTTATCTGTGTTCGATTTATATATTTTTTCCATATTACTCTTCTTATGTTTATAATAAAATTATATATAGTATTTTAGCATTATATCACCAAATATTTTAACTACCTGCTCTAGTATTAGTGCTATGTTCCAAGACTTTCAGTATTTTGATACAGATTCATTTAATAGCTGCTAGAAGAAGAACAAATATTCTCTGTTCAGGATAAATGGATACAATGACCAGTGAAATGGGTGAAAATCTACTTATAAAGTTATAAGAATCATCCACACTTCTTGTCAATTCATCAAATGTTGTCTCAGTCCTGCAATGCCTACTGAAGTTTTCAGAACGTGTTTCTTTTGGATGGATGGAAAACAGTTCTTTTTAAATAGATAAAGTGAGGTGTCGCTCCTACTGTATTACCATGGATGATGTCCATCTAGTGACACCTGTTTGTAAAGTCACAGTTAGCATTCATTCTCTATTCAGCTATTATTCCATGCAATCATCCAGTGTTTCCATGATTTGTAATTGTTCCTGTCAATTGGAAGTCAATGATTTATTGCCTTATTTCTGAAGTTTATAAGTTCTTCTAAAGGCAGGGGGCAAGATTATTGGCAAGATGAGAACATAGGTGAAGAGATGCCATGCTGCCGGCAGATGTTCAACATTTTTCATCCTTTTGATCCTGTAGCATACAGGTTCGTACCTTTCTTACATATATTATTTTTTAACACATGTTTAGAGAGCTGATGACATATACAATATCACGATGGAACTAAATAATGCTAATCTGGTATGAATTAACGTGGTGCGTAAGCTCCATCACTTTGATATATGTTCCTTTATTGTACTGGAAGAGAATGCACTTATCTAGTTATCTGTTGCAAAGTGAGGAACATGTCACATGAATTTAGGTGGGCTTTTATACAGAGTTGAACCACTTGTATGTGATGATTATATAAACAAGCGCCCTGTCATTGTACCCTACCATAGAGGCGGAAAGAGGATACATGTAGGAGTGCAGGTGGGTTGTATGTCAATTTGACTAACGCTCTTGGAGCATGTCTCTATATTTACTCAACGGGGTTTTGCCTTTTATTTACCTGATTTGAGTTGATATGTCATGCAGGAGTTCACAGAAAATGTTGCTGCATGTTGTCAATCTGTTAACCGTCAATTCAAGTCATTGAAGGTTTGTTCTTTATTCCACAAGTGTTACATGAATTTAGTGCATAACGTTTAAAAGCAATGACTAGGTGGGCTTTGATACATTAAGCAGTACACTTGGCAATGATCTAGAAAGAAAGCCGCTAACATTGCTTTTGCTTAATGAGTTGATATGTTCACCTCTTCTTTTCTGTTTAGGTTAAGGCTGTAGCTTCTTTGCTATCACTGAGCAGAAATGAAACAGAAGGTATGGATATATTAGTTTTTTTATTATCTTTTACACATTGCAAGTAGCAAACAAGCAATATTCCGACCATTTTTTTTTGTTCATTTAGAGGATGGTGAGAGTAGTAAGGAGAAGGAGAGATCATATGGTTCCATGATGATGGAAAGGTTGACAGGTTCACCGGATGGTCGGATTGATCATGTACTTCAGGTGATTAAGCTTTTGCATGTAAAGCAAACTCAATTTCTACTCTCTCTATTGGTGTATTAAGTATAGGCATTAAAAATGAATGCACTCTGCTGTGCATGTGAAAAGTAGGCATGCAATGCTTTGGCATGAACGGTGTTGTATCTTGGAGATGCATGCCCCCACTGAGTTCTTAATTCTCAACCAGGGTTCTCAGAAAATACTCCCTCCAGTCATAAAAGAGTGATGTTTTGGGATACATGCAATTAAACTTCCTTAACTTTGGCTATCGATATGTTTATGAACGTTTAGACTGAGACACAGAAAAATGTTGTGTGTAGATTTGTCTTGAAAAGTAGTTCCATAATATTGTAATTTTATTAGTCTATAAATGTATTACAATAGAAATTAGTGGTGAAAGTTGCATTTTAGAGACCATGTCGATGTCCAAAACGTCACTTTTGTAATTGGAGGGGGACCAGGGCGTACAGGACTTCAGGTGGTGGAAATCAGGTCCCCTCAGGCAAGCTGAGAACTTGCTGGTTCCCCAGTCCCCACCAGTTTGGTGGTTACTTCCAGGATTGCGAACCCTGTTGTCAACACTCAACATGACCTACTTTCCCCTCCCTTCTTATTTTTTGGTTCAGCTGTTCTTGTATGCTTTCAGTCAGTACAAAGGTTTTTGGAGTTTACAGTATTAATTATCTAATTGCAGGAGAAAACATTTCAACACCCATATTTATCTGCCCTTGGATCTCATACGTGAGTTCAATAACCATTCCTGTTGGTTTGCTATTTGGTTTTTCCCATGTCTATTTCACATTTTATCTGGCCTGTGTATCGATTCCTGTAGCAACTATTGGCGAGATCATGATACTGCTCTCTTCATTCTCAAACATTTGTACCGTGATATACCTGAAGAACCTCTGGCTGATGAAATTGGAAGGGTGCCTGTTAGACTATTTTATGTGAGGGACCCGCTTGCTGTAGACACTCCCTTGACATTTTCGGATAATTCATTAGTCAAGGAATTCTCCAGGAAAGTGAGAACTTATTCTAGAAAAATGGAGAATGATGTGAACCGTGAAGCCTCTTGAAAAATGCAGAATGGTGTGAACTGTGAAGCCTCTTGATGAAATGTCGACTGTGAGTATATTCGTCTCATTTCTTTTGAAGCATGCATGTTGTATATGGAATAGTTGGTTTGTGGGTGCTGGCAGTACACACTTAGGTTGGTCATCGTTGATTGTTGAATGAGAGGTTTCATTAGCTCAGTATTAGTTGGAAAACCCCTTGATGACACATATGATTTGTTAAATCCAAATAAAAACTCCATACTGTATCACCCATGTACAGTTTTATATTGTTACTTATTGCCTCTAAATTTCTTCTTGACTGCTAGCTATATAACTATTGCTTGATTATTTGTGTTCATTGGTTTCAACTATCAAATAGCATCTTGAGCCTAGTTTCTCGGTGCTGCTGTGGTACTTGTTTCCGCCTGGTTCCAGGCAGTTCTTTGTTGGCAAGAGTTTACACCTGAACTCCAAAATATAACTTTGTCAGGAACTAGCTGATTTAGAAAAAGGAAAAGAAAAAGGAAGGGAAAGCAAGGGAATTGACAACTTAGAACTTACCACTCCCCTTCATTTTCAGCTTACAATTACATTATGGAATGCGTGAAATATAACATAAAAAATCATCCAGAAACAGGGAGTACCATCCATATGGATTTCCTGGCCTCTAGAACTACCACTTTTATCAGATAGTGCAATGCAATATTCATGGCTGTCATGGCGTCGCCAAGTCGTTGCTAGGCATCATGGCGCTCCGGGGGACGTCATGGACCTTCGCCGTGGCCGCCCCTGTCTTCCTCGGCTCCGGCCAGCGGGAACGGCCAGATCTGGATTCGGCGGAGACGGGGTGGGAAGCGGCGGGGAGGGGAGACTTCGGGGGGAGGAGGCACCAGGGAGGGGAAGAGGCGCCGAGGAGAGGCGGCGGTGGGGAGAGGAGTCGCCGTAGGAAAGAGAGGAAGTCGATATATTATACAGTGTACAACGCGTATGTAATCGTATGCATGTACAACGTGCATACCTGCCTCGCTGTGGCGTCGCCGCGGTGTCCAAGTGCCTCTTAGGTGCCATGGTCGCTAGTTACGCCGTGACAACCATGGTAATATTGTGCTCATGGAAAATGCAGTAGGCTTGGCGAGGATGCTTACTGTTGAATATTATTTGGGTGAGGGTGTCAGGGAAGCCCTCTCGTTGCCTATGGCTTAAATTTCCTAGTACAGTTTGTCAATCAGCTGCCTTTTACCTTTTTTATTTTGCTTATTCAGATCGCCCGAATAGGGTTGTGCATATTAGTGTGTTTGGAGCCATGCATGTCTGGTTGGGTTACCTTTTAGCTGTTCATTCTACATATTTTATTAAATGTAGAGACGATAGGCTCCTCGATCGATCAACATGAGCGGATGAGCCTATGTTACTTCATATGGTCTTTGGCAGTAGGCTGGAACGTGCTTTTGCTACTCTTGAACTGAGACTAAAGCACAATGTTTTCTTTTCTCTGCAGGTGATTATTATTTGTGACAACTGTTTTATGATCTCACCAAGCAGGATGTAACCATGGAAGAACACTTCCACAAAGGGACGCATGGGCAGTTCATACGTTGACGCTAGTGAGAGCACTTCGGTGAATGTTGTACATAAAATCCCGGCCGGTTGCTGTGTATAACTTCGTATCTCAAATGTAATGTTGTACATACACAAGTAAGGAGGAAAAAAAAATTGGTTTCGACTTCGGAACAATTGCCAGGGTATTGTAGCGTAGGCTGCTTAACAATACAAGGGGAAATGCAGTTCGGAATAATTGATTGCATCTTTCAGTGCATGAAGATGGCAGCGTGGCCCTTGCCACTGCCAGAGTACCGGTTGCGGCCAGCCTTGAAGGCTTGAACAAAGTACAGTAGCAGTTGCGTGGATACTCCATGTCCTTATGTCTCGAAGATCTGAATAGACGGGCGGGATTGTAACGGGACTACCTAAGGTGGATCAAACCAAGCTCTTGTGTAGTACTCCCTCCGGTTCAAATATGTCGGTTTGGACATTGGCATGGCTCTTAAGAAGCAATTTTGACCAATAATTTCTATAGTAATATATTTATAAAATCTATAAAATTATAATATTATTAAAGTACTTTTTGAGATGATATGTAATTTTTATGTATCTAATTTAAATATTTAAAAAGATATCGATTGCTAAAGTTTTAAAAGTTGACTAAGAGAGTAGTAGCTCAAAATATGCCTGATTTTGGTATACTAGCCTAATAGGCGCGGCGTCACGCCGCGTCAGCCACCGTTTGTACCGAAGTAAAAGAAGCGATAATTCGTGAGGACTTTTTTAAAAAAAATCGAGGGCACATGTGTATTTTTGAAAAAGCCAAAGGTCTTTTTCGTAAAAAAGCGAGCGCCTGTACGTAACTAAACGAGAACCCGTACGTAATTTAGAAAATGCGGGGTGCAATCCTGCAAAGTACACAAAATTTCGGTGAAGTGGAGGGGTGTTTTCGCAAAAAAAACATTTTAAAAAACCTCCCAGGGACCTTTTCGTAAGGAAAAAGATATTTACGTAATTTTCAGTAAATACAAGGAAAATACCTCCTCCGGCCGTACCAAAAATCCCCCGCCACGCGTCGGTCGGAGCGCGCGGGCGGGGCGACGTGGCTAGAAATACTGGGTTTAGTTTTCAAATCAAAGAAAGATGCATGTGAATTTTATAACTTGTATGCTAGAAATACTGGGTTTAGTATTCGAAAGAGTCATTCAAAGTTGAGATGAGATGTCACTATATACCAAAAACACATAGTTTGCAGTAACGAAGGTTGCAGTAATGAAGGAGAATGAGGTACTCTTTCATTACATGACACTATCAAGGAAAATGCTACTACAAGGTTGTCTTGCGATGCCCGTGTTCAGTTTAGTATCTGTCGAAATGGTATTTGTAGGGTGCAAAAGGTTATAAATTGAACACAATCATTATCTTATAAGTCCGGAGAAAGAACACACGTTGAGGTCACAACGCCAACTGGTAGAGGCTGATAAAATTATGATTAGCCAGACATCGTGAAGGCGAAATAAAGCATGCTAAAATGTATAACTTTTTTCAAACAACTGTACTATGGAGGAGCTGAGAATACACCTTTCTTGCGGGTGGATTGCAATAATCTTGCTGGTCGTGAGGCTCTTGTTGCGGTCGTCGGAGGCGGTGACCACGGCGCCGCCACGGGAGTATTCCCTGGACCTGGATTGTGTATATACGTTCTTGTGCAACACAAGAACTCAGTTCGCTGGTAATGGATGGCGAGGTGGAGCTAGCTTGCGTGAAGAGCGACGCCTGGCCGTGACTGGTGGCCACGGCCGGCGAGATCAGCTGCAGGCGGCCGCCGTGTGCGGGTCAACTCGAATGGCGATGCGAGAACTGTGCCAACGTTTGTACGCATGCCACCATTGGCTACTAGTACAAGTCAAGTCAGCCAGTCCACGCGTTGAACACTTCTTCCTCCATCTTCTGGCTTCGCTCGCTCGCTCGCAATTCGAAGCAGTCAGAGATGGATCATGGATCGTTAGTATATACGCGGTCGGTCGCTGCAATCCAATTCGAAGCGACGAAATGAAGCAGATCAAGTCAACAACAGACGCATCGATCGAGATGATGCATGGAACCGGCATGTCTATGGCTAGAGTAGCTCGTTGGAGGCAAGACCTGACGACGAGCAGACGCGTACGAACCATTCAAACCGACGGACCCGTCAACGTAACCTACCAACCTCGCTGGTTCAAACTTTGTTTGCGCTCGGACTCACTCTTGCCTTGAAGAATTGCTTATTAGTAATGCACTCAGAAATCTATACATAGATGACGAAGAAGAAGAAACATCGTCATATATACTTAGTCGTTCAGTCCTCTATTGGACTTGAGCAGAGCATGCTTGGCAGAGCTGCTGCTGATGGATAAATCCATGAGTAGTGCTATCATGTTTTTCACTCTAATAAAAATGATACTAATTTTAAAACACACAAAGGAGTAAATAATCACTATCTTCTATTCAATTCTATTTTAAAAGTTATGCAAATTACTTTGAAGAAAACATAGAAACACTTCCTTAAATGTGTTTGTGTAACAACATTCTGCCTTCCATTCAAATTCCCTACTGACGCATGCGCTATCAGATGCTCCTTCCATTCTTTTTAACCTAACGTGATAGAATTCATACTATTAAATTTTCCATCAATAAATTTATATTACTTATAGAGATTGATTATATGAAAATTATATCTTTACTTCTATAATGTTACAATTTTATGAGTATATTTTTATATACAATTATAAAAAAACAGCTGCTAAACTTATATCTCGAAGATCATGAGAGGTCAAAGTTGTCAATTAGAAAAGAACAAAGTGAGTTATAGATCAGGAAGGCCAAATTAAGAAAATCTGAGGCGATGAGCATCTTCGGCTTCTCTGAATATCGATCGGCTGTTAACAGTTAGTCTTATCTTTCTCGAGGAGAGGAATCTTGCGGTTATGGTCGCCAGCCAGTTATATACCTAGTTATTAAAAGTGTTAATTAAATCCTACAGCTTAAACTTTTCTTCTGAATGCCAGCCAGTTATATACCTAGTTATTAAAAGTGTTAATTAAATCCTACAGCCTAAACTTTTCTTCTGAATGCCAGCCAGTTATATACCTAGTTATTAAAAGTGTTAATTAAATCCTACAGCCTAAACTTTTCTTCTGAATGCCAGCCAGTTATATACCTAGTTATTAAAAGTGTTAATTAAATTACAGGTGCGTGGAATTAAGCATCCGGTTCGCAACCATGCAGCAGGCACAAACGCACGCACGTGCGTACGTGAGAAAGAAATTAATTATATATATGTGTATGTATATATATATATATATATATATATATATATGTATGTATATCCTTTTCTATATATAATACATATATACAGATTATGCTATAAAAAGTGGATCATGATAAAATTTTTTTATGAAACCCACTTTTGATTATCTTATAACTATTATTAGATTATACTTAAAAAGATAAAGAGGTATAACAATATTATTTAGATAGTATATAAGAAGTGAGAGTATATTTTTCACACACACATAACCTAGTGTCTAGGCACCCACACTATGCCATCCGATACATGTACATAATCGATATGAAATTTAGAGTTTGGATATGAAATATTATATACTCTTGATATATTTTATGGCAAGTGATTTTTTTTAACTTAGTTCAAACTAATTTGAGCTGCTTTTGAATTAAATGCTACTAGAGTGATTATATACTATGAAACTAGTTCAAACATAATTAAACTGAAGTTGAATTTAATTTTTTTCGAAGTTTGATACCTCAAATACATTTTTTTTGATAAATGTGTGTTGATTTTGTATACAAGTCAGAAAAACATGTGATAAAAAATCATTGAATTTTTTGAATTTGAGCATATATTTTTAAGGTACGTATTTTAAACTGTCATAGATGGGAGCTGGAGCTGCAGCTCAACGGAAGCTCCGTGCATGCACATACGTGCGGCAAGAAAAAAAATAGATCGGGGCTTCTAGCTGGGCAGAGATTGGCTGGCGATGGATCATCTGGGTCGATCGATCGATCGATCGATGATACTGTACTGTATTGTACTGTAGCGGAGTAGTAGTATACTGCCAGTGGAGCTAGCTAGCGAAATGAATTGCGTTGTTCGTAACGCCGGCATGCAGGCAGGCAGGCAGGCTTCTTGGTGCTGTATTAATAATTAGTTTCCTCGCATCGATCGTGGATCCGTCGTCGATGGCGAGTGCGAATGAATTGCATTGCTTACAGATGGAATGGCCGGCGGCTTGGGTGCAAAGCCTCCATGCGAAGCTGTACGTTGCCGTGGGCTCCACTCCCCGCGTCCCCTCCCCTCCTCTTCTTCCTCTCGCCGTCCACGCTGCGACCACCACCACCACTGGAGGAATCTCGATCGATAAATACCACCGCTCCCACTTCGACCACCACCACCCCTTCCGTCTCCGAGCCGCGGACCCATCCGGAGCTGGATCCAATCGGCAGCGACCTCCTCGCGCTTCCCCCCTTGCCCCTCCTCCTCCTCCTCCTCGGCCACTAAGGAAGATAGAGCCTCTCTTCTCCCCCCTTCTTTCTCCTCTCCTCCCCGTCTTGCGGCGCCTCCCTCCCTGCGCTATAAAGGCGTCGCCTTTTTCCGTGTTCCTCACTTCGGCCTCGATCCGCTTGCCAACTGGTTGGATTCTTGGTGGACTCTGGTTGGAGATCGTCCAGGCTTCTGTCTGTCGATTCGGGCGTCGCCGCGGGCCCAACGCCGCCGTCAAAATCCCACCTTTCTTGCCCGATCTCGCCGCCAGCGGCTCGGTTCCCTTCTTGATCTGCTGCTGCTTCTCCTGCTGGGAGGAAGTACATGATGATGTGGGGGGAGTCGAAGCCGATGCTCAAGTCCCGCGGCGGGCCCGACGGCGCGGGCGACGTGGAGGCCGACTACTTCCAGCCCACGCCGCGCAAGGACTGGTCCACGGGCCTCGTCAAGCTCGTCACCGCCATGGTCATCTTCATGGCCGGCGTCGTCATCGGCCTCTCCGTGAGCGCCAGCGTCGCCCGCTACTACTACAACTACCACACCGAGCTCTTCTTCCCGGCCACCACCTACGGCGCCTGCGACCGCGCCGACTGCGCCCCCTCCTTCAAGTCCTTCGTCCACCCGCCCCACCTCGCCCACTCCATGTCCGACGAGGAGCTCTTCTGGCGCGCCTCCCTCGTGCCCAAGTCCGACGAGTTCCCCTTTCAGCGCGTGCCCAAGGTCGCCTTCCTCTTCATGACCCGCGGACCGCTCCCCTTCGCGCCGCTCTGGGACCGCTTTTTCCGCGGCCACCAGGGGCTCTACTCCGTCTACGTCCACACCCTCCCGGACTACAAGCTCAACGTCTCCAAGAGCTCCGCCTTCTACGGCCGCCAGATCCCCAGCGAGGTGAGCTCTGCTCTGCTCTGCTCTTGCTTTCTTTCTCTCAAACTTATTACATGATACTATCTCCTAGTCCTATGTTAATTCACCACATTAGCATTGCATTATGTTGTAATCGAATTGCGTAGCTTGCGAATTAGTCGCATTGCGTTGCCGATTTGTGATTGATTGTTTAGCTGGTGCCTTGGTGGGGTGAATCGAACAAGTGTTGTCGTGCTAGTTGGTGGTTGCCCATGTGCTCAAGTTGATTGGGATATGTGTGCAAATGGGGGAGGATTTGCTTTAGGTTGTCCCCATGCTAGCTTGCTTGTCCCCATGATAGGTTGGTAAACCACTTGCTTGGTTCTGTAACTAGTGGTGTTAATCAATATTTATTACATAATGCGATATAGAGATGCTTGATCAAAATATTCCGGTCAAATTACCTACTTAAACAATTACTCAACGAATTTTAGCTGCCCTACAATTAGGATTATATATATAGCTGCTTTTCAGAGTGATATGTGAATCTGCTTTTTCTTCCTCTTTCCAGCTAAAATATCACCTCTAAATATCAGAGTAGTGTTACAGGACTTATGCATCCCCGATGAACGGATAGTTTGTTGCAAGCATTCTAATATTTTTTTTTCTTGTCAATGCAGGAAGTGTCTTGGGGATCGATAACTCTTGTAGATGCTGAGAAGCGCCTGCTGGCCAATGCCTTGTTGGATTTCTCGAATGAGCGCTTCGTTCTGCTCTCAGAGAGCTGCATTCCCCTGTTCAACTTCCCGACCGTCTATGAGTACCTTATAAACTCTGAGCATAGCTTTGTTGAGTCCTACAACATTGACACCCCTCAGTCTGCTGGCCGCTACAACCGTCGGATGGCCCCTCACATCCTGTCGAGCCAATGGAGAAAAGGGTCAGAGTGGTTCGAGCTTAACCGCGAATTGGCTGTGCAGATAGTAGCGGACTACAAATACTACTACATCTTCCGGAAGCATTGCAGACCATCTTGCTACCCAGATGAGCATTACATACCGACTTACCTTCATCTGTTCCATGGATCCCTCAATGCCAACAGGACCATCACATGGGTTGATTGGTCAAGAGGAGGCGCGCATCCAGCAAGATATGCTGCTGCCGACATCAGTGTGGAGTTCATCCAGGCCATCAGGAATAATGGTACTCGATGCAGTTACAACTCCAAGCCCACCTCCGTCTGCTACCTCTTTGCCAGGAAGTTTGCTCCTAGTGCTCTGGGGCCGTTGATGAACCTTACTTCTACCGTATTGGACTTTTGAGCTATTCGCCATGCTTCATCGGCATTACATCACTGAGCTGTCTCCATCAACGCGTGCATACCAGTCAGGAAGAAATGAGGTGCACTGCTAGCCCAGCTCAGGAGACATGTGTCTCTTGATACACGGATCACAGATGGATTTTGACGCGCCTCTTGCGGATGATGCTGTGTGGGACAGTGAAATTTGCTTCACTTATACTGAAGCTGATTCCCGAGCAATAGATGAACGGCAGCTGCATTCGGAGAGGACTTTTCTTCACGTCCCATTCTTTTTAACATATCATAGCTATGAGATAGATCGTTTCTTCTCCTCTCTCTCCTCTTTTCTTTTTCCCTATCTGTTGTAATGACTTGGTCAGGATACTAATTTCTGTGAATATAACTCATCAATCATTGCTTTACTTCAAGTCTGGCATTGCCAGATGTCGCTATATACGTAATAGCCAGTCTAAATCTTTGAAGTAAGAGATGGATAGAGAAGTTTGTGGATGTAGGCAGAATATGCCTTCCTCATGTGGCAGATTCGACAGACTGGCTTGTCTTTTGCAAGAATAAAAAGTAGGTTCCTTTTGAAAGGCAAACAGGAGTATGCCATTTTGCTGCAAGCTCTTGATTTGTTCAGGCATTTTGCTGCAAGCTCTTGATTTGTTCAGGCATACTTGATTGTCAAGAACATATTTGCAAAGTGTGCAGCATATTGTCAAGAACATGCTTAATTGGCCTCGCATGTGACAGCTGCGTGCGTAAACTAGGATTGGTTGGTGAACATGGGCGATATGATTTAGGCTGGTGCAGTCAGTCCACACTCTTGTCGTGCCCTGGTGGCGGTTGCTATAATCCATGAGCCAGCACAAGCCCATGATTCTTAATATTGCACTGGACATTTGTAAGCTGTATCTAATCCACACAATATGTAATGTACGCCATGTATGTGTTTGTTAAGATGCTTCTATTTAGATATTTGGTGAAATTCTGGTATTGCTAGTAGTGCTTATGATTTGGGAAGAATTGGACGAAAGTGACTGTTTCTGTTCTTTGTGCCTTACAAGAAACGACGACTAAGATGGGATGAAAATGACGCCCTCTGATAAACTGCTACTGTGCCTTTGGGGAAGAAAAGAAAACATTGGGCATTTGTGGAAAAAAAATTTCCTGAATGATAATGCAAAAATCTAACAAGAGCAGTTCCTGTATGCTATGGTGCCAAGTGATAGGGTGTGCCTGGCCAAGTGACACCAAACAAGGAGGACCAGGGCAGAAGCCCTTGCAATCCATGCCTTATCCCTAGTCCAGGGACGTAACTCCGACGGACGTTCGGCCCAGCCCATTACCATGATCGTTACCAAAGGGCCAACACTGCAAGCCCAAAGCCCTGCCTTGTGCAAAAGCCCAATTACATCGTCAAACACTGGCTGGTTCCGAGTGATTCAGTCTACTGTCTGAATTAACACCACTACTGTTATTGTCATTCATTCAGTCGTTGCTGGACGGATTTGGCAAGTTTGGCAAGAACATGAAAGGCTCATTAATAAACTCCCCATATTGGTTGTATAAAAGAAACTTCCTTCCCAGAAGTATACTATGATGAAATTAGCAGTGTGTGATTTATCAAAACAATGATGAGAAGCCCTCAAGCATAAAGTAGGTTACAAATTGGCCGGGAAATTTTTGGCACAAACCAAACAGCCCAAATCATTTAGAATTTCCTGATGAATTGTTCTGTGGAAGCCTAGTCATCAAGTCGGATTATTCTCAAGTACCAGGCTATTTGTCATTTTTTGGCTAATAGTCATGACTAGGAAAATCCATCCTGTATTGACACTGCCATGCATCTTTACTGACGACAAATGGGGCGACGTGTATTCATGTAGAGAAACATGGTAATCAACAATACCAGCTTTACCTAAACTGGTATTTGTCTCCTCGCCTTCACCAAATTGGATTGTCTTCAGGAATGGTCTTGTCCCGGCCGGCTCATCTTGGTAATGGCCTCTACTTTCACAACCCGTTTTGATTACTACAGAACTTTGATATTTTTAATGGGATATGCTGCTCGCTTAATATACATTGCTATGGACTTCTAATGCAATCATAGGTGACACCATATGCATTACATAATTTACATTCTAGCATTCCATTATGCGCTCAACCAGAAGATACATTCAATGAGTCAGTTTCCAGTGCTCTTCTACATGAAATTCTTTTATACTGCTCCCATCTCAAGTCGCAGGGGATAGTAGTATTTTGGAGCATATTTAGGGCTTGCTGTGTAGAAACCATCGGCACTATAAAGGCGAAATTACCAAATTGAGCACGTAAGATATCGAGTATATCGCTTATGCATCATGTAATATCCTCTGCGGATTTTCCTAGATAATGTATACTTCTAAATTTGTGAGTAAACGATGATACAATCAGGCTTCAGCCCACCAAAAATGTACAAGACGTAGCCTCAACACAGAAATGCCATTTTGGGTAAAATACAAACAGGATGTAACCTAAAAGTAACTTCCTCAATTCCTCTTGTAAGCTTAATTGAACATTTATTAGGACTATTTCGTAATTAAGTAACTTAACTCTAATGTTTCTACATGCATGCGACCAAGACAACTACATGCATGCAGCTACCACACAAGTATCGTGCACACTTTGCACTTGTACATGGCATGCAAGGTTATCTCCAAGAGAAGCGAAATGCAGGACTTGTTGGATGCACTTGGGCCAAGCTCCTGAAGGCAGTTTCGGCAGCTTCTCTTTCAGACGACGTCGTATTTTCGGATGTTTTTGTGACTAGACCGATCACATCTAGACCTAGCAGGCGCTCCATGCCAACTGGTGTACCGTGGTCCCACGTGTCCAAGAAGAGTTGTAACCAGAGGGTTTGGAGAATGGGCATGGCCCCTACCGTGAAGGTCAGGTATGACATCCAGTCGCATCCAAACACGAAATGCTCGAGGGCTGGGAATCCCATGCCGGATATCACAATCCTTTCTGCGGGTACTTGTGGGATGAGCAAGCAGAGGTGATTGAGTGAGGGTAGGTCTCCAAGAAGACGAACATCATCCTCCAGCACCTCCCTAACCGTAAGCGCCAGGCTTCCAAGGTTGTGGAGATCAGCAACCCCCCTGGGAACCCTGTAGGAACTCAATGCTAGCAGCTCAAGTCTGTCGAGGTTATGGCAAGCAGGAGCTCCACACACTACTTGCAGCTGTCTGAGGTTCCGGAGCTTTTCAGTGGAAGAGCGTAGAGCATCCATCCATGCTCTTGTCGCCCTTCCATCGCAACGGAGCTCCAGCGATCTCAGGTTTTTCAGCTCACCCAGGCCCTTAATACTGTCGAGCGAGCTCTCTGTCATGTCAAAACCCCTTAGAGTTTGCAGGGATTCCATGTTGCCTATCCTGTCAGGTAGCCCTGTACCACGTGGAACAATTAGATGCATCAAGCGGGGTAAATCAACGATATCTGTCGGAATGCCATCGACCAAATATATCCACAATATATCCAATGTCTCCAAATGTCGTAGCCCCCCAATCTGAGTAGGTAGCTGTATAGAGGGCTCGGAGTCACTCCGATAAGCTCTTGTTGGTGAATATATTGAGGACCAAAAACCTGCTGTTGCCGAAATCTTTAAATACTTGAGTTGAAATAATCTGGTAATGCCGGTGAGGTCCAGTCTGGTCTCCCCTTTCAAGGGATCTGAAAACTCAATTGCTAGCACTCGAAGAAACTTGAAATCCAACAAAGGAGGAGGGATGCATGGGGATTTTTTGAAAAGTGCAAGTGATCGGATATGCGACAAGTTTGTAATGGTGACTGGTATTGTGCCATCTTCTGCATCAATCAAGTTCATGGACAGGCGACGGACTGTGTCACGTAGTCCATGCATGGATTGTGGATCATACACGACACTAACAAAATTATCTTCTGTGCACTTGCTTAGGATCAAATCAAGCATCATATCATGTACTCCACAAGAACAAACCTCACCATTACGGCGAGTCTGTTTCGGTTGAATCAAGCTCCTATTGACAAGTTCGTTAAAATAGCTTTTTGCAACATCCACCAAATCTCGACCATGCAGAGTGCTCACAAAACCTTCAGTGATCCACCGTGCAAGCAAGTCATCCCTCCCAATCTCATGGTCCTCTGGATACATACCAAGATAGAGCAAACATGTTCTGAGATGAGGAGGAAGATTCTTGTAGCTGAGGTTCAAGATCTGTCTCATCCCTTCCAAAGTGGGATTTGTTGCAAACTGAGAGCCCAGAGAGTTCCATATGTGCTCCCACTGTTCCTTTAGCCTTGTTGGTTGACTAGCTAGAAGGCCAGATATAGTGATAATTGCAAGTGGTAAACCTCCACACTTCTTCAAAATTTCAGCTGAAACTTCTTTGAATTGAGAAGGGCAAGCATCTTCAGATCTGAAAATTCTATTGAAGAACAACCTTCTCGAGTCTGCGTGGCTGAGGGGCTTCATCTTATAGACGCACCCATTGTTGGAACATGACCTAGCCACATCCTCATTACGTGTGGTTATTATTACTCTGCTACTTTGATTATTTTCCGGAAAAGCACATCTAATAATATCCCATTCTGGCACACCCCACAAATCATCCACTATCATGAAGTACCTGATAAATTATTTCACATAGAGCATAAGTTACACTGCAAATGAAACCACCCTTAACTTCCAATGAATTTCGTGCAGATAAAAAACAAAGCAAACACCAGCAAAGCGAATTTATGAATCTTATAATACCACATTAGCATATGCTATTCAGATTATATCAACTGGGCATGTGACTTTTATAATCCAACCGAAGAAATGGGAACATTATATTGCACGTGGGAGGACGTAGAAATTAAAGAACGAAAACTTATGTTTGATAAAATTGATTAGATAAAATGGTGATCCAATTTCCACTCTGGCTCACTTTGGTCTCTCTATTTTAAATCGGATCAATTTAACTTTTATACTTTCAAGCTTGGTTCGATTTGGTCTCGCCTTTACAATTTCACGAAAAACTGCATGCAACATCAAATGGAATATGGGCAAACATTTAAAAAGATTCACTTCTTGAAATCGAGTAGGTACCTCTTATGCTGTAGGTATTCTCTGAGGTTGTTAATGAGGTCTTGCACATCGCAAGCATGAGGAGATGGCTGTAGCCCAAGCTGTGATAGTAAGGCGTTGAGAAGCCTTGTCATGTCTGGTCTCAGAGAAACAGATACAAACGCCGTGCAATTGAAGTGAACCCTAATCTTACGATACACCTCGTTGGCAAGTGTGGTCTTGCCCAAACCTCCGAATCCTACTATGGACACCACCTTCAATTGCCGCCCGTCATCCGTTACCCACTCGATAAGCTCTTCTCTTGGGCTGTCGATACCAACAAGGCTAGCCGACTCCTTGTAGAGTGCTGACAACCGAGGATCAACATCGACAGAGCTGGAATTAGTGATGCACTCGTCAAGTTTGTACCTCTTTTGGCGATCACTTGCTTGGATCACACGAGCCTTCATCACCTGGATCTGGTTGGCTATCCGGTGACGATCCTTCCAAGTCTTTATATAGTTGCAAGCTTTCTGGAGGAACCCCAGCTTGTCATCAGCTCCACCAAGATGATGCATAAAGTCGTCGATGCAGTCCTCTATGTCATAGGCCATCTCCCTCACATGGTTCCTCCAGTTCTTCGCTAGTGGATCGAGTTCGTCAGCATCCGCCGTGTTCTCAAGGAAAGCATCCATGGCGCTGAGCTCGTCGACGAGGAAGACCACCTCGTTGCGCACGTCCTTGAGCTCCTTGTGCTCATCACCCATGAGCGTGGTGAGCTTGGCGAGGAGGGGTTTCATCACCCCCACTGAAGCGCTCACCACCATCGCCGCCATCTCTAGCTAGATGTGTCAACTGGCTCGCTATCTGTGCGTGCTACTCTTTTGCATATAAGCTGCTAGCAAAGATATTTGTATTGGATCAGAACATGCCGGCCGGCTGCGCGCGGGTGTTTCGCAGTAGTTTCTGAGGCAATGGCTGTCTTGTCATTCAGTCGCGTAACACTGAATTCTTTGCATTCTTCTTGTCAATCAAAAGTTTGGTGGTTTCGAGTGGTATACTTCGGATTTAAGCACGTGACTTTAACTCGTGGATTGTAAATGGCTACACTAGCCGTGGAAAAAATGCATATGATGACAAAGATAGATATCGACTCCTCTGAAAAAATGCTTGTCTAAACGTTCAGCCGAGTGGAAACTGGCTGAACATGAGGGGTGTTTGTTTCTCTGGGTTTGTCTGTGTGCTCGGCTGAATGCTGATGAGTGCTCTGGTCCCAGCGGTGCCCATCTCATCACTCTGCCTTCTGCGACTGCAGTCTGTCTTGCTTTGGTGTCATTGTAGTCATTTTTTTTAAAATTTTAATATTTAGATATCTATTCTTACAAATCTAGTCTTCCTCTGAGCTCAGCAGTCGCGATAGGTGAAACATGTCGTTTGCTATGCTACAACAGCTCAACAAGTCCTGCTGAACCACTAGAGCTCGGCAGCACCTCCCAAGCAACCATACCTCGGTAGGACGAGCTATCGAGAAGTAGTAGATCAATAGCAAATTAATTAGTGATTAACTTAAGTATAATTAACACTAATTAAGTGATATATTGCAAGATTAGCACCACTCATAAGTTAGGTGATTTACTAGTATGGATTTTTCAGTGGCATATTTCGGATTTGAGCATGTGACTTGTGGATTGTAAATGGCTACGCTAGCCAATTGTTCCTTTCCTCTCTCTGGAAAAAAAGATTGTCTAAAAAGGAGGGGAGAGATAGAGAGACGTAGGTTGGATTCTTTTAGGCTTATGACTTTTGACATAAATTATTGAGCTTTGGTTGTTCGCAAGAGAGTATGGAGAGAGAGACACTCACGTGTGATTAGTATGGCCCAGCAGGACCCCCACGCTTACAGCTTAGCCTGTATCTTTCACAATTCTCCAACAGGCCGGATGGGCTCAGATGGAGGCCACCTCTACTACAGTCCACAAATGCAATAATGACATCATCAGTAATTTTAGGGGCTATACATGTAAGCAGGGCTCAGTAATTTTACCAAAGCTATTATCTCCTCTCCTTGGCCAAATTGGATTGGCTTCAGGAATGGTCTTGTCCCGGTTCGTCTTGGTAATGGCCTCTACTTCCATAACCCGTTTTGATTACTACGGAGCTTTGATATTTTTAATGGGATATGCTGCTCGCTTAATATACATTGCTATTGACTTTTAATGCAATCATGGGTGACACCATATGCATTACATAATTTACATTCTAGCTGTCAGCAGCAGCGCCCCGGCGAACTCACTCGCAAAACAAACTCACGGAATGGAATCAACACAAGTGTATGGTGCTGCTCAAACTGCACAGCATTTTCTGTTTATCTTATCTCCTTTTAAAGCAAAAGCAATGAAGCAATACAAGAAACGGAAGAAACTGAACCATGCACTTCAATGCATCAGTTCACAGACATTCACTACGTGCATGAAGAAACTGATGGCATGACTCAATACTCAATGCAAAAAAACTGAATGCATGCAGAAATTAAAAACTAGCTAACATGCGCAGGATTAATGGTCATTGCTAACACTAGCATCCCATTATGCGCTCAACCAGAAGATATATTCATTGAGTCAATTTCCAGTGCTCTTCTACATCAAATTCTGTTACACTGCTCCCAGATCAATTCGCACGGGATAGTATTTTGGAGCATGTTTTAGTAGATACCTATGTTATGAATAGCGCATATATTCATATGAGGCCAATGGGCCGGTATATATACACAAAGTACAGGTGGTAAATATGCGAAGAACCCTTCATAACAATGGGGAATAACAAACTATACATATATCTCTAACACCCCCCCTCAAACTCATGGTGGATCAACAACACTGAGTTTGGAGAGGTAGAAGCTGTGCTGTGCTCGAGTCTGGGCCTTCGTGAAGAAATCCGCTATCTAAAGCTCTGAAGGCACATACTGAAGAGTAATCACCTGATCATGCACACAAGTCCTCATGAAAGAAGCATCAACACCAATATGCTTGGTGAGCTCATGCTTCACAGGATCACGAGCAATACTGATAGCACCTGTACTGTCTGACAAGAGAGGGGTCGGTGTAGTGACAGAAACACCAAAATCCTCAAGTAACCACCGTAGCCAAGTAATCTCTGCTGTCAAGAGAGCCATAGCTCGCAACTCAGCCTCTGCACTCGAACGGGACACTGCAGTCTGTTTCTTCGTCTTCCAGGCAATAAGAGAACCACCAAGAAAAACACAGTAAGCAGAGATAGACCGGCGATCAGAGGGATCGCTGGCCCAAGTAGCATCCGAATAGGCCTGAAGCTGTAACGAGCTGGAACGTGGAAAGAAGAGACGGCGAGAGATAGTCCCACGAAGGTATCGTAGAACTCGAAGAAGGTGGCTGTAGTGAACCTGAGTGGGAGCTGAAACAAACTGACTCAGAATATGAACTGGATAAGTGATATCCGGACGAGTAACAGCAAGGTAGACAAGACTCCCAACAAGATGACGATAGCGAGTCGGATCAGAAAGAGGCTCGCCATCAGAGAGTCGGAGGTGAACATTGAGCTCCATGGGAGTCTCAACAGTACGCTGATCAGTGAGAGAGGCGCGATCAAGAAGATCCTGAATATATTTCGCTTGGGACATAAAGAAACCATCTGGAGTGGAAGTAACCTCAATCCCAAGGAAGTAACGAAGAGGACCAAGATCCGACATAAGGAACTGCTCACTAAGACGAGCCTTGACAAAGGCAATGTACTCAGAATCATCTCCCGTAATGATCATATCATCAACATACAGGAGAAGAGGAGTCCGACCACGAGACGAAGTGTGGACAAAGAGCGCAGGATCATGATCACTAGCTGAAAAACCAGCAGCAGTGACCACAGAGGAGAAGTGCTCAAACCAAGCACGAGGGGCTTGCTTAAGGCCATAGAGAGAGCGACGAAGGCGACAGACCATGCCCTCAGGAACAGAATACCCAGGTGGCGGATGCATGTAGACCTCCTCATGCAACTCACCATTAAGAAAGGCATTCTTGATATCAAGCTGAGAAACAGACCAGTGGCGAACAGACGCCACCGAAAGAAGAGTGCGAACAGTGGTCATGTGGGCCACAGGAGCAAAAGTCTCGTCGTAGTCAACACCATGCTCCTGCTGGAAGCCACGAGCAACAAGACGCACCTTATAGCGCTCAAGAGAGCCATCAGAGCGAGTCTTAATCTTATAGACCCACTTACATGTGATGGGATGAGAATGAGATGGAAAAGGAACAAGATCCCAAGTACCAGTACGCTCGAGGGCAGCAATCTCCTCGGCCATGGCAAGCTGCCACTCAGGGTGAGTAACAGCATCTCGGTAGGAGACAGGCTCACGAGTAGCTGCGCCAGCAAAGGCAAAACGGGCAGGAGGCCGAATCGACTGGCGATCGCGGAGAGCATAGCGAGGAGAAGATGACCCATCTGGGGAAGATGGAGCATCAGAAGAAGATGGAACATCAGAAGAAGATGGCTCATCTGGAAGATCCTCAATACGAGGTCGACGAGTGTAGAAGAGAAGGGGAGAAGGTACTATAGTGGGAGGAGCCTGCGGAGTCGTAGGAGACGACACAGGCGGCGACAACGGCGGAGAGGCCACAGGGGGAATATGTGGAGACTCAGTGGGACAGGTGGACGAGGGCAAAACAGATATAGGTGTATCTGGAAAGGTCAAGAAAAATAGAGACTCCACAGAGGAAGCCGAAGGAGAGGCAGGACGTGGGTAGAATGGACGAGACTCGTCGAAAGTCACATCCCGAGAAACCCGCATCCGACGACCAACAGGATCCCAGCACCGATAACCCTTGTGCTCGGCACTGTATCCCAGAAAGACACACTCAACAGACTGAGCGGTCAGTTTGGTGCGTTCTCGAGGGGCGAGGAGAACGTAGCAAACACAGCCAAACATATGAAGGGTGGAGTAGTCAGGAAGAAGACCACAGAGACGCTCAACAGGGATCGCTCCCTGAAGAGCAGAAGAGGGCTGGATGTTGACGAGATAGGTGGCAGTGGAAACAGCCTCGGCCCAAAAGTGAGGTGGAATAGAGGCGGCGATCATCAGAGCACGAGCCGTCTCAAGGAGGTGACGATGCTTGCGCTCAGCAACACCATTCTGAGCATGAGCACCAGGACAAGAGAACTGAGCGAGAGTGCCCTGCTCAGCAAGGAAGCTGCGCAGGTAACGAGAGAGGTACTCGCCAGCAGAATCAGCACGAAAGACACGAATAGGAGTGGAGAACTATGTGTGAATCATAGTGGCAAATTGTTTATAGATAGACAAGGCCTCACTACGAGAAGACATGAAGTATATCCAAGTGTGGCGAGAGAAATCATCTATAAATATGATATAATAACGATGACCCCCTTTCAAAACGAAGGGAGCCGGACCCCAAACATCTGAATGAACAAGATCAAAAGGACGCTGAGACACAGACTCACTATGAGGATAAGGAAGCTGGATCTGTTTACCTAACTTACAGCCCTGACAATCTAAAGACACGTCTCCTGAGACAGACCCCAGAAGACCACGACGAACTAAGGACGACAGACGGGATCCACACAGATGGCCAAGACGGTGATGCCACTGCTGGAAAGAGCCGGTAGACGAAGTGGCAGAAGCGGAGAGACTGGCGGCGATGGTGGCAGCGGAAGGAAGGTGAAGCCAGTCAAGCTCCCAGAGACGCTGTGAGTCACGACGCCGAGGGCCAGAACCAACCAGAGCTCCCGTGTGGCAGTCCTGAACACAACAAGAGTCAGAGTCGAGAATGACCCGATAACCAAGGTCAGTAATCTGCCCAGCAGAAAGAAGCTGCAAGGTAAGGCGAGGAACATGAGCAACAGAAGGGACATGAAAAGATGAGTTGCTAAGAGATCCTCGACCAGAGACAGAAAGAGATGTACCATCAGCAGTAAGAACACTGACAGGAGAATCAAGAGATGTAATAGAAGACAGAGTGGAAGGATCAGGAGTCATGTGAAAAGATGCTCCAGAATCAAGAATCCACGGGGAGGTACCTGACTGTGTAGGAGGTGGTCTCTCAGTGCCCGAAGAGTCAGTAGCAGAACCTGCAGAACCTGTCGAGGGAGAACCTGAAGCAGCAAGTAGGCGTCGAAGTCTGGCTATCTCCTGCTCGGTGAGAGAAGCTGCTGAAGAAGTCGAGGTAGACGTCGTCGTAGAAGCACTAGTGCCAGTAGAAGAGCGGCGTGAAAGATGCCGCTTCTTCTTGTAGCACTGGGACTCAGTGTGGCCATCCTTGTCGCAGTAGGAACAGTGAGGACGGCCACCTCCAGACGGAGTACGGCCACCACCACCTGTGGTAGCCGTTGGAGGAGGCAGTGTAGCAGGCGGACGAGCGGCGAGCACAGAGGGGAGTGGCATCAGACCAGCACCACTCAAACGAGTCTCCTCCGCGCGTATCTCGGTAAGAGCCTCCAGGAGAGTGACACGAGGGTGGCGTGCAAGAAGCTGGGCACGCCTTTGCTCAAACTCAGGACGAAGGCGAGTAAGGAACTCGTAAACCCGCTGAAACTCCAGGTCAGCACGTACATCCAGGCAGCACGGACAGGTACGACAGCCAGCAGTGCGGAGAGAGTCCAACTGACGCCAAACAGCAGAGCTCTGAGCATAAAAGGCGTCAACAGTAGCATCACCCTGCTGAAGAGAGTGCTCCAGGCGGACCACGGACAGGTACAGGGCATCACCAGAGGGCTCGTAGCGCTGACGAAGATGAGTCCACATCTGGAAAGCCGAAGGGAGTCCCACCACCTCAGAAGAGAACTGAGGCTGGACACTGGCGATGAAGACAGCAGCAGCCCGAGCGTCGTCATCGTACCACTGAGTGTAGACGGTCAGACGATCCTTGTAGGATTCCAGATCCTCCTGGTAGGTAGAGGCAGCGTCATCATCAGCAAGGTGAGCGGCCTCAGTAGCAGCCTTATCGGCTGTCGAAGGCAATGCAACAGGCGTAGGCTCCGTCGGAGGAATAGGGCAAGGCGGGCAGGTGACATCGCCAGAGAGGACGCCCCAGAGACGAAGACCACGCATGTGGATGCGCATATGAGACACGAAGTCGGTGTAATTAACACCATCAAAGATCACCGGGCAGCGAGGGAGGGAAACGGTGCCCATTGGTAGGCGGCGCTGGACGGCGCGGCGACCAAGACAACGAAGTCTAACAGGCGGCGCTGGACGGCGCGGCGGTTAGAACGACGCTTTTTTTCTCTTTTTTTTATCCGGTCAAAACCGGCCGACCGTAGTCGGTTTTGGAAACCGACCGAAACCGAGTCGGTTTTGGAGAGCGGCCGAAGGGAGCGGCCTCGGCGGAGGCGACGCCGGCGGCAACGAGTAGGAGCGGCGACGGCGACCGGGCGGAGTCGGGCGGCGGCCGACGGCGGCGGGCCCGCGGAGCGGCAACCTCGAGCAGGCGGCCTCGGGCAGAGGCCCGCGTGGCGGCGACCAGCGGACGGCGGGGCCGACGGCGGTGGGCCCGCGGGGCGGCAACCTCGAGCAGGCGGCCTCGAGCGGAGGCCCGCGGGGCGGCGACCAGCGGACGGCGGGGTCGGGCTGCGGCGCGGGGAGGCGCGGGGAGGCCCGGGGGGGGGGGGCCGGCGGCGGCATGGGGAGGCGCGGGGAGGCCGGGCGACGGCGCAGGGAGGCGCGGGGAGGCCGGCTACGGCACGGGGAGGCGGAGGCGGCACGCGGGAGTCGTCGACGGTGGTGCAGAGTCGACAACGGCGTGCGGAACCCTAGGTAAGCCAAAACCCTAGTTTTGGCTCTGATACCATGTTATGAATAGCGCATATATTCATATGAGGCCAATGGGCCGGTATATATACACAAAGTACAGGTGGTAAATATGCGAAGAACCCCTCATAACAATGGGGAATAACAAACTATACATATATCTCTAACAACCTACATACTGAATCATGTCACAGTTAGACTCACAACAATGGAACAAAAACAGAAATGGCAACATGATTGAGGTAGCTGTTAGATTGAGAAAACATTCCATTTCAATACTGACCATACCCAACAAATAAAGTTGCTTAACTTTTTATTGTTGAAGTATGAGGAGATTGACACCTTTCATTAGGGTGAATTGTTTGTCGATGGATTTGGGTAAGCTCCTGTAGGTCAAGACGTAAAGTATTCTTTTGGCTGTTACTTTGTGATAAGTTGAACGGCTGTTACTTTGTGATAGGTTGAACACAAGGAACCTTTTGAGAAGGAAAAAAAATCATATTGAAGGTAATGGCTGTAGTTGTGCTCTGTCAGCAGCAAGATGAACAGACTCTGTTTCATCTATTTTTTGGTTGTGAATTCAATTTGGCCTGCTGGCTTGAAAAGGTAATGTCCCTCCGCATGATGAATTGATGATATCTCTGGTTTTAACAAGATTTTTGAAAAGCCAAAAACTACAAGAGTACACCGAGTCCTGTGGACCATAGCAGGTGTCTGCCCTAGTACTGTCACCAGCATATTTATAGAAACCCAAGTGCTTTACAGTATTTAACTTCTTAGATTCACCAATAGAAGCACTACAAATTGAAGTCCATCCAAGGAAAACTTTCAAATGAAAGATACTGATATGGACCAATACCAGCAGCACAAGAACATAGACTTCCCACCAAGCAAAGAAAAGCTGTGCAAGTATGGATCAAGAACATACCTTGTCAATCCCACTGCCTAATTCATGAATCCACGACATCTGCAAAAGAACACAAAGAAGGTGAGGGGCAAAGCAACATGGAGAATAGTGAAAGAAGCTAATCTTGTCTTCAAAGATTCAAAGAATTAGGATACGATGAATAATGCAACCATTGTCATCAGAACAATTCTCCATTGTCATCAGAACAATTCAAAGAGAAAACAAGCTAATCTTGTCTTCAAAGATAGAAGTATATACGAAAAAGAATAGTGAAAGAAATATGAAAAAAAGGGTTAGCTGTGCAACAGTATCATTTCCGAACTGAAACTAAAAAGAATTAGGATACGATGAATAATGCAACCATATATAGGAAGCTTACCTTTTTGAACCACATAAGCACGCAATTTTCTTCTCATCCAAAGGAAATCTATAATTGTAGGTGAAATCTTCATTCGCCATAATCGGCTTCTTTGCACGCATGTCAGTGATGGTCGGCGCTGGAGGTGGAGCTACGGCGAGGAGGCGGTGCACACGGCGACGAGGCCAGTGGGCAGCACCGGTGCGGCGATGGTGAGCTGGAAATGCGGCGCCGGCTTGCTAGCGGCGGTGAAGCGGCCGCAATGGCGCTGGAGGCGAAGAAAATCTGCGATCATTGAAAGGGGAACTAATGTGGCGCGAACAGGTAACAGCCTTACACTAACCAAGACATGCATGCGTTCAACTAACCAATCAACTAACAGCCTTACTCTTTCTACATGCATGCGACCAAGACAACTACATGCATGCAGCTACCACACGAGTATTCGTGCACACTTTGCACTCGTACATGACATGCAAGATTAGTTCACATAGACGGTAAATGCAGGACTGGTTGGATGCACTTGGGCCGCAGTCCTGAAGGCAGTTACGGCGGCTTCTCTTTCAGACGGGGTCGTATTTTCGGATGTTTTTGTGGATAGAAATATCCTATTTAGACTTGGCAGGTGCTCCATGCCAACTGGTGTACCGTGGTCCCACGTGTCCACAATGAGTTCACGATAGAGGATTTGGAGATTGGGCATGGCCCCTGTCGTGAAGGTCAGGTATGACATCCGGCTGCATCCAAACACGAAACGCTCGAGGGCTGGGAATCCCATTCCGGATATCACAATCCTTTCTGCGGGTACTTGTGGGATGAACAAGTAGAGGATGGTGAGCAAGGGTAGGTCTCCAAGAAGATGAACATCATCCTCCAACACCTCCCTAACCATAAGGCTTAGGGAGAAGAGGTTGTGGAGATCACCAACCCACCTAGGTACCCTGGAGAAACTCAATGCTGGCAGCCCAAGTGTCTCGAGGTGGCGAGGAGGAGGCGCCGACCATGAGCTCAGGACATTAGCGCTCATCACACGACTTCCACAAAATACTCGCAGCCGTCTGATGTTTCGAAGCTTTTCAACGGAAGAGCTCAGAGTCCCGGCTCTTGTTGCCCTTCCATCGAAACAGAGTCCTAGCTCTCTCAGGTTTTTCAGCTCGCCCAGGCCCTTAATACTGTCTAGCGAGCTCTCCGTCATGTCAAAACCCCATAATAGGGTTCGCAGGGATTCCATCTTGCCAATCCTGTCAGGTAGCCTCGGACCGTATGGAACAATTAGATGCATCAAGCGGTGTAAATCAACGATATCTGTCGGAATGCCATCAACCCGTGGCCAGGCTATATGCAATGTCTGCAAATGCCGTAGCCCCCCAATCTGAGTAGGTAGCTGTATCGAGGACTTGGAGGCCCCCTTACACTTTCTTGCTGCCCAAATCTTTAAATACTTTAGTTGAAATAATCTGGTAATGCCGGTGAGGTCTAGTCTGCTCTCCCTTTCCAAGGAAAACTCAATTGCTAGCACTCGAAGAAACTTGAAATGCAACAAAGGAGGAGGGATGCATGGGGATTTTCTGAAAAGTGCAAGTGATCGGACATGGGACAAGTTTGTAATGGTGACTGGTATTGTGCCATTATCATCTTCTGCATCAATCAAGTTCACGGACAGGCGACGCACCTTGTCACGCAGTCTTTGCATGGATTGTGGATCATACACGACATTAACAAAATTATCTTCTTTGCACCTGCTTAGGATCAAATCAAGCATCATATCATGTACTCCACAAGAAAAAATCGCACTATTACCTAGTGTGTATTTCGGTTGAATCAAGCTCCTATTGACAAGCTCGTTAAAATAACTCTCAGCAACATCCACCATTTCTCGACCATGCAGAGCGCTCACAAAACCTTCAGCGATCCACCGTGCAAGCAATTCATGCCTCCAAATCTCATGGTCCTCTGGATACATACCAAGATAGAGCAAACATGTTTTGAGATGAGGAGGAAGATTCTTGTAGCTGAGGTTCAAGATCTGTCTCATCCCTTCCAAAGTGGGATTTGTTGCAAACTGAGAGCCCAAAGAGTTCCGTATGTACTCCCACTGTTCCTTTAGCCTTGTTGGTTGACTAGCTAGAAGGCCAGATATAGTGATAATTGCAAGTGGTAAACCTCCACACTTCTTCAAAATTTCACATGAAGCTTCTTTGAATTGAGAAGGGCACGCATCTTCAGATCTGAAAATTCTATTGAAGAACAATCTTCTCGAGTCTAAGTGGCTGAGGGGCTTCATCTTATAGATGCACCCATTGTCGGAACATGACCTAGCCACATCCTCATTGCGTGTGGTTATTATTACTCTGCTGCCTTGATTATTTTCTGGAAAAGCACATCTAACAATATCCCATGCTGGCACACCCCACAAATCATCCACTATCACAAAGTACCTGTGAAATTATTTCACATAGAGCGTAAGTTACACTGCAAATGAAATGTCCTTACTTTCCAATGAATTTTGTGCAAATAAAAAAACAAAGTAAACTCCAGCAAAGCGAATTTATGAATCTTATAAGACCACATTAGCATATGTTATTCATATTATATCAACTGGGCATGTGACTTTTATAATCCAACTAAAGAAATGGAAACATTGCACAGGGAAGGACTTAGAAATTAAAGAAGAACGATAATGTTAGAGTTGGTAATCTTGTTTAAGTCGTATGAGTCCATTTGGTGTTCGGATCATGTACAAGTACGCTCGTAGTCGTGTACGAGTTAGTGGTCGTAGTCGTGTTCGAGTTTGTGTACAAGTACGAGTCAGTTCGTCGAGTTTGTGTCGGAGTTGTAGAAGTCGTAGTCGGAGCCAAGTCTATTTCTTAATCGTATAGCCGGGGTATAAAAGAGAGCAATGTAACGAGAGAACGCAAGCAGAAGAAGCGATTAGTGCGATTGAATGAGAGAAGAATGAAATAAAGAAGAGAGGAAGGAGCGGTTTTGGCTCCAGAAAAATTATCGAGTATCGAGTTCTACATGTTCGTAGACATGGTCGTAAATGAAGTTACGACCACGGCGATCGAGCGGAAGATGTGGTCGTAAGGGTTACGACCACGACAGTCGATAGAGCCTTCAACGTGGTCGGCAGAGTCATAGCGTGGTCGTAATCGAGTTATGACTACAATGATCGAGCCTACTACGTGGTCGAAGGAAGCGCAGCGCAGCGTGAACGTGGTCGGTACTTTTATTGAAGTTACAAGTACGTGGTCAGAGCTGGAAGGCGTGATCCGAGCAGTCACAACGTGGTCGTAGCTAGATTCAGAATGGTCGTAACGATTCTAGACGTGGTCGTAATGGCTGCTGGGTGGTCGTAAAGGCTACAGAGTGGTCGTAAGACTGCAACAAGTGATATCAGAGCTTGCTGATCTTGGTGGTACCTGAAGAACATGGGAAAAGCGTCGATTTCGAGTACTCGGAGTGGGCTGATCTCCCTCCAGTACCCTCTCCTAACGATCGACAATTACCTAGTGTGGGCAATGAAGATGAAGGTGAACATGCGCGCCTAGGAAGTCTGGGGTGCAGTCGATCCGAAGAGGAAGGACAAGGTGGTGGATGACAAGGTGGATCAGGCGGCTTTGGCCATCATCTACCAGACGGTGCCAGATGCGATGATGCATCAACTCATCGGCAAGGCGACGGCACGGGAGGCGTGGGAGATGCTTCAGACGATGCACGAGGGAGTTGATCGTGTCAAGGAGGTGCGGGTCCAGAATTTGCGTAGCGAGTTCGAGAATCTGAAGATGGGAGAGACCCAATCGGTGGATGAGTTCGCTGGCAAGCTAAGTTAGTTGTGCAATCAGATTAACTCTCTTGACGACAAGATGGAAGAATCTATGGCGGTGAAGAAGTACCTACGCGTGCTTCCGGAGAAGTACATACTTGTTGTCACCACACTTATGTACTCCTTTGATCTGGACAAGAAGAAGATAGAGGAGATCGCTGGCTCCCTCAAAGTGCATGAGGGATCTCAGAACTAGCAAGCGTTGCTAGTAAAGGGAGATTCGAGAGACGGTCGTGGCTCACCAAACAACCGTGGGAGGTGGCACAGTCGAGGTGGCCAGAGTGGCCGAGACGGTAGGGATTGCTATGGAGACAAGGCTAGGCAAGGCGGTGGTAAAAGATCCCGTGATAAGTCATATGTCAAGTGCTTTGAATGTGGCGAATATGGACACTACGCATCAGGATGTCACACCCATATAAAGTGTTTCATCTGTAATGAGTATGGGCACTATGCTTTAGATTAGAGAAGCAAGAAGGACAGGGAGGTGAATCTCATCAAAGACGAAGAAGAAGATGAAGAATTGGGACTACTTCTCTTCTCATATGTTAAAAAGGAGCCAGTCATGGTAATTCTGAATGAGGAGAACATAGTTCCAAAACTATGCACGAAGGAAGGTAGCCATGATCACACAAATCAGTGATACTTAGACAATGGAGCAAGCAACCACATGACGAGAGATTACTCCATGTTTCATAAGCTCGACGAGAAGATTTGAGGCAAGGTTAAGTTTGGCGATGACTCCACGGTGGAGATAAAAGGCAAAGGGACGATGATGTTGCAATGCAAGAACATAGATAAGAAGTTGTTGACAGGGATTTACTATATACCAAGTCTGTGCAACAACATACTTAATCTTAGACAAATAACAGAAGGAGGGTGCAGGGTGGTGCTGTAGGATGAGTTCTTGCATGTGTATGATAAGAACAGTGATTTGTTGATGAAGATGAAAAGATCTCCAAATCGGTTGTACAAGAATTTTTTGTAAACTTGTGGATCGATTTGTCTGAAGAACAGCCTGGAGGAGCTAGGCGACGGTGTGGAATGCGACAGCTCGGATGACAACCATGGCGCAAAAGGAGCAGAATGCGCGTGTGCAGCTGGAGGCCATGGTGGCGCGCATGTAGCTGGTGGCTCTGGTCTAGGAGGAGCACATATAGATGGCAACAGGCCACATGCATGTAGGCACTGCGCATAGCAGCTCGATCGGTGGGGGCAGTGTGCCTCAAGTGCATGCAGCCGGCATGCATCAGAATGTAGCAAACAAAGGCGCACATGGTCAAGGCGGTGGGCTCCATGTAGGAGCAGAAGAAGGCAACAACTCACATGGACTCCACACACATGAGGTGGATGCAGTTGGCGGAAGTGATGCGAGTGTCACTCCGGTGAAAGCATACATGAGTGATCCAGGTGGAAAAGGTGCATAAGGTCCAAAAGGAAGACTTGGAGTACAACTTGGTGCAGAATTTTGTGGTTTTACAGAGGGAACGCGGGAAGCATTGGAAATAGGAGTACAAGGAAAGACGAGGTCAGTCCAGGTGCGAGACGCGGCAAGCAAGGCTCGGGAAGGAGTGATGCAGGGGAGTGCAGGTAGAAGGAAGAAGCGGAAGCAAGAGAGAAAATCAGCGTGATCAAGATGGAGAAACAAGATTAAGGAGGTGATTATTAGAGTTGGTAATCTTGTTTAAGTCATATGACTTGGTTTGGTGTTCGGGTCATGTACGAGTACTCTCGTAGTCATGTATGAGTTCGTGGTCATAGTCATGTTCGAGTTTGTTTACGAGTACAAGTCAATTCATCGAGTTCGTGTCAGAGTCGTAGATGCCGTAGTTGTAGTCAGAGTCGAGTCCGTTTCTTAATCGTATATCCGGGTATAAAAGAGAGCAATGTAACAAGAGAATGCAAGCAGAAGAAGAAGCGATTGGTGTGATCGAACGAGGGAAGAAAGAAATAAAGAAGAGAGAAGGAGTGGTTTTGGCTCCAAAAAAATTATCGAGTATCGAGTTCTACGTGTTCACAGACATGGTCGTAAACGAAGTTACGACCACGGCGATCAAGCGGAGGTGTCCGCAGGAGCTGAAGACTTGGTCGTAAACGAGTTACGACCACGGTTGTGGAGCAGAAGACATGGTCATAAGGGTTATGACCACGGCAGTCGATAGAGCCTTCAATGTGGTCGACAGAGTCACAGCGTGGTCATAATCAAGTTACGACTACAGTGATCGAGCCTACTACGTGGTCAAAGGAAGCGCAACACAGCATGAACGTGGTCGTAACTTTTGCTGAAGTTACGAGTACATGGTCGGAGCTAGAAGGCGTGATCGAAGCGGTCACAACGTGGTCGTAGCCAAACTCAAAGTGGTCGTAACGATTCTAGACTTGGTCGTAACGGTTGCTAGATGGTCATAAAGGCTACAGAGTGGTCCTAAGACTGCAACAGATAACCTAGTAGTTCTGTTTAATAAAATTGATTAGACAAAATGGTGATGCAATTTCCTCTCTGGTTCACTTTGGTGTCTCTATTTTAAATCGGATCAAGTTAACCTCTATACTTTCAAGCTTGGTTCAATTTGGTCCCACCTTTTGCAATTTCATGAAAAACAGCATGCAGCATCAAATGAAATATGGGCAAACATTTAATGATGTTTTAGGTATTCTTTGAAATGGAATATGCAGCATCACGAAAAACAGCATGCCTGCAGCATCAAATGGAATATGGGCAAACAGCATGCAGCCTTTGAAATCGAGTAGGTACCTCTTATGCTGTAGGTATTCTCTTAGGTTGTTAATGAGGTCTTGCACATCGCAAGCATGATGAGATGGCTGTAGCCCAAGCTGTGATTGTAAGGCATTGAGAAGCCTTGTCATGTCTGGTCTCAGAGAAACAGATACAAATGCCTTGCAATTGAAGTGCCCCCCAATCTTACGATACACCTCGTTGGCAAGTGTGGTCTTGCCCAAACCTCCAAATCCTACTACGGACACCACCCTCAGTTGCTGTTGTTCATCCATAGCCCACGTGATAAGCTCTTCTCTTGGGCCGTCGATACCAACGAGGCTAGACGACTCCTTGTAGAGTGCTGACAACCGAGGATCAACATCGATAGAGCTCGAATTAGTGATGCACTCGTCAAGTTTGTACCTTGTTCGGCGCTCACTTGCCTGAATGACACGAGCCTTCATCCCCTGGATCTGGTTGGCTATCCGGTGACGATCCTTCCAAGTCTTTATATAGCTGGAAGCTTTCTGGAGGAACCCCAGCTTGCCATCAGCTCCACCACCAAGATGATGCATGAAGTCGTCGATGCAGTCCTCTATGTCATAGGCCATCTCCCTCACATGGTTCCTCCAGTTCTTCGCCAACGGATCGAGTTCGTCAACATCCGCCGTCTTCTCAAGGAAAGCATCCATGGCGCTGAGCTCGTCGACGAGGAAGACCACCTCCTTGCGCACGTCCTTGAGCTTCTTGTACTCATCCCCCATGAGCGTGGTGAGCTTGGCGAGGAGGGGTTTCATCACCCCCACTGAAGCGCTCACCACCATCTCCAACTGGCTCGCTATCTGTGCGTGCTACTCTTTTGCATATAAGCTGCTAGCAAATATGCTTTGGCTGCGCGCGGGTGTTTCGCAGTAGTTTCTGAGGCCTCTCGTGTCATGATATGTCATGATAGCACGTAAGTCCATGGCTGTCAAGGTCGATGGGGAAGCAACGACGTAGACATTTATTTTGGCCTCGCAACTATCCAGAACCAACAAATCCAACCATTCACGCGTGCTGGAATTTAACGAATCCACCTCCCGCGCATGTAACGAATGAGTTGCTGTTGAAGCATTCTGTGTGTTCCAAAGCAGAAAGAATCATAAAGTTCCTCTTTGTAACACTGAATTCTTTCCATTCTTCTTGTCTAGCTGATGGCTAGAGTTGGGTTTCCGCCAATGGTGGTTTACTTGTGTGGATTTTCGAGTGGTATACTTCGGATTTAAGCACGTGACTTCGGATTTACGTGGATTGTAAATGGCTACACTAGCCGATTCTCTGAAAAAATTCTTGTCTAAACGTTCAGCCGAGTGGAAACTGGCAGAAAGAGGGAGAGAGAAAGATGGGTGTTTGTTTCTCTGAATGTCCCAGCGGTCTGTCTTGCTTTTGTCTCATCACTTTCCCTTCTGTGACTGCAGTCTGTCTTGCTTTTGTCCAGCACGCGTGAATGGTTGCATTTGTTGCTTCTGGGTAGTTGCGAGGCCAAAATCAGTGTCCACGTCTCCGAAGCTTCTTGGTTGCTTCCCATCGCAGTGTTCCTGTGTATGTCATTGTAGTCAATTTTTTTTTAAAATTTAATCTTTAGATATCTATTTTTATAAATCTAGTCTCCCCCTGAGCTCGGCATTCACGACAAGTGAAACGTGTCGTTTGCTATGCTACAGCATCTCAGCAAGTTCTGCTGAACCACTAGAGCTCGGCAGCACCTCCCGAGCAACTATACCTCGATAGGACGAGGTATCGAGAAGTAACAGATCAATAGCAAATTAATTAGTGATTAACTTAGTATAATTAACACTAATTAAGTGATATATTGCATGATTAGCACCAATCATAAGTTAGGTGATTTACTAGTATGGATTTTCGGATTTGAGCATGTGACTTGTGGATTGTAAATGGCTACGCTAGCCAATTGTTCCTTTCCTCTCTCTGGGAAAAAAAAAGCTTGGCTAAAAAGGAGGGGAGAGATAGAGAGATGCAGGCTGGGTTCTTTTGGAGTTATGACTTTTGACTTAAATTATTGAATTTTAGTTATTCGCAAGAGAGTATAGAGAGAGAAATACTTGTGTGTGATTAGTATGGCACTACTACAAAAGAGACTATACTGGACGTGGAGTTGGCCCTTAGCTCCACCTTTTTTCCTGGAGTGGAGTTTGTGGAGTTGACGTGTTTGACTAGCAAAGTTGAGAGCGGAGCTGGAAAAACTGAAGCGGAGCAGTCCCAAACAGGCCCTTAATGCCAACACTGCGTCGCCTACGCTCCTCATCCACAGCTTCCCGGACCTTTGGCTTTCTTGGCGCCACTGGATGCCCGCCCTCATCGCCCCCGATCACCGCATCTACCCTTCGAAGCGGTGGCAGCGGAGCTGGCACCTATTCGAGGTAGACGTGCGAGCGCTCCGTCCCATACCCTTCAAAATGGTGGCAGCGGAGCTGGCACCTATTCGAGGTAGACGCGCGATCGCTCCGTCCCGTACCCTTCGAAATGGTGGCAGCGGAGCTGGCGCCTAGTCGGGGTAGATGCACAAGCGCTCCGTCCCGTACCCTTCGAAATGGTGGCAGCAGAGCTGGTACCTAGTCGAGGTAGACGCGCAAGCGCTCCGTCCCCTACCCTTCGAAGTGGTGGCAGCGGAGCTGGTGCCTAGTTGTCGGTAGACGCGCGATGCGCTTCGTCCCCTACCCTTCGAAGCGGTGGCAGCAGAGCTGGCGCGCGCGTGGACAAGCCTCTGCTGCGGCTCGGGTTGGCTCTACGAGGCACATACGGAGGCAAGCTTCTGCTACGTTTGTACCGACCCCTTTGAGGCGCGTCGGGCCCTCGACCACGCCTTGCTTGTACCCGGTAGGGTGCATCCGGAGGTCCGCGTCGACGCTGCGCCTTACTTATGCTCCGCAGAGTGCGTGGGATCATCAACCATGTGTTGTTTAGACTCCGGGGAGTACACATAGGGACAACGCCTACATGTGCATTGGAGCATCCATCTTGTTTATACTCCGGAGAGTGCGTGCAGAGGCGGACCTCGACGCTACGTCTTATTTAGAGTCCGTAGACTGCACGCAGGGGCAAGCCTCTGCGCGTTGCGGGCGGTGAGGGTGCGTGCGGAGGCGGACCTCGACGCTACGTCTTATTTATACTCCGTAGAGTGTGTGCAGAGGCGGACCTCGACGCTACGTCTTATTTAGAGTCCGTAGATTGCGCGCAGGGGCAAGCCTCTACGCGTTGCGGGCGGTGAGGGTGCGTGCGGAGGCGGACCTCGACGCTACATCTTATTTATACTCCTAGAGTGTGTGCGGAGGCGGACCTCAATGCTACGTCTTATTTAGAGTCCGTAGACTGCGCGTAGGGGCAAGCCTCTGCGCGTTGCGGGCGGTGAGGGTGCGTGCGGAGGCGGACCTCGACACTACATCTTATTTATACTCCGTAGAGTGCGTGCGGAGGCGGACCTCGACGCTACGTCTTATTTAGAGTCCGTAGACTGCGCGTAGGGGCAAGCCCCTACGCGTTGTGGGCGGTGAGGGTGCGTGCGGAGGCGGACCTCGATGCTAAGTCTTATTTATACTTCGTAGAGTGCGTGCGGAGGCGTCCCCCCACACGTCTTTGTTTATACTCATGCCCGTATTTTTCACAAAGAGTGCGCGCGCGAACGCGTGTCTTTGTTTATACTCATGCCCGTGTTTGTCACAAAGAGTGCGCGCGCGAACGTGTGTCTTTGTTTATACTCATACCCACGTTTTTGGTCGCGGCGAGTGCGCATGCGAACGCGTGTCTTTGTGCGTGGAGGTAATCCTCCGCGCGCTTTCGCCGGAAATGACATTTTGCAAACGGTGAACTTTATTGAATTCCTGTTTGCGCGGGTGAGCGATTACAAAAGACGAGGTACTGACCACTGATCGCTCAAAGGCCGGAATGGCTGTCGCTGTCATTGCTCGGTGACGAGGCAGTGCACGGTGGGAGCCTCTGTTGCTGGAGCAATCCATACGGGAACCTGGCGAGGTGCTTCTCGAGGACGCCAAGGACCCTCGCACTCGCACCTGGGCTAGGCGTTCCGTTGGGCCTCCGGGTGCGGACCTCTAGTGCCGAGCTCGATGCACTGAGCCATGTCTTGGTCTCCGTGGACGGTGATGATGGCCCGCAGTCTGGGGAGCTTCATGCACAGGAAACCGTGATGTGGGATTGCCCCAAGGGAATTTAAAGTCGGTCGCCCCAATATGGCGTTGTAAGGGTATGATATGTCAACGACGTCGAAGGTGGCGTCCTCGCTCCTCACGTTGTCATCCCGGCCAAAGGAGACCTGGAGGCATATCTGGCCCAGCGCCCGTAGAGGCTGACCCCGAAGCCCTGCAATGGGATCCCCGACGGGCCCAATCGACTTCTGGGAATCCCCATTTGATCAAAAGCCGCTGTGAACAGGATGTTCGCGGAGCTCCCTCCATCAACCAGGACACGCCTAACGTCGCATCCTACGATGGTGACCTGGATGACCTGGGGATCTTGATGGGGGAACTCTACGCCCTCAGCATCGGCGGGCGTGAAGGTGATCTCGTGCTGCGCCCAGTCCGACGGTGCCTGCGCCGGGTATGCTGCCACATGGTATAGCCTCCTTGCGTAGGCCTTCCGCTGCCGTGCCAAGGAGAACTCTAGCGAGGAGCCCCCGGAGATGACGTTTATGACCCTGCGCTGGGCTCCCTCCGGGGCTTGTAACTGTAGGAGGCCCTCCCGAGGTTGCTGCACGTGGGCTTGAATCCGCAGGGGGTCTTCTTGGGGCGGCATCCCTTGACCCTGGATTCGCACGGGGCCTTCCAGGGGTTGCTGGACGTGAGCCATGATGGGCGGACGTGCCTCAAGGTTTCTGTCCCTGGCGACGCTTTGCCGGAGTACTGCGATGGTGGTGCACCCATGCGTGTCATGGCTGCCACGATCATGGACCTCGCACCATTTCCCGTGGTGCTGGTCGTCGTACTCCCCGTGAGCTCTATCATCGCAACCCCGACTGTGCCCCCGCCCCCGGCCCCGACGTCCTCTACCGCCGCGACTAGTGGGGGCGCTATCCTCGGAGCCGCCCTCGATGTCGAACACATACCGGGGTCTCCGAGACTTTTGCTGGCCGTGTTTGGGCTTGTCACCTGACGAGTCTTTGTGCTGGGCATCCTTGCGCTCGGAGGCATCCTTCGATGGCTCCGACTTACGCTTGCCTTTTGAGGAGCCCTCCTTCGGTGAGCCCTCGTTCTTCGTCGAGCCCTCCGCCTGATTGGTGTTGGAATCGTCGCCCTGTCTTCGTCGTGTATCCTGTTCCGCTCTGGCGTACTCTTCCATCTTGTCGAGGAGCTTCGCCACTGTCTTGATTGGCTTCCGCGCGTTGTATTCAGCCATCGGCCCCGGGCGAAGGCTTTGTACGGCTGCATTGATGATGGTTGTTTCGTTAACGTCCTTGACTTGGCAGCGTACCTTCGTGAAGCGTTTGAAGTAGTCCCGGAGCTTCTCCGAGGGTTTTTGCTTGACTACGAAGAGCTGATCTGCGTTGACCTGCTCGACGTAGTTCCCTTGGAAGTTGTTATACAAGCGGTCGCGGATCTGCTCCCATGAGTAGATGGAGTTTGGCTCTATGGTAAAAAACCAAGAAAGCGCCACTCCCTGCAACACGAGGGGGAGCCCCTTCGCCTTCGTGGTGTCATCTCCGCCAGCGGCTTCGATGGCGGTCTCGTACACGTGCACGAACTCCCGAGGGTCCATGTCGCCTTTGTACGATTCGATGACGCTGGGGAACTTGAAGTCCTCCGGCCACGCCGCCTGCTACAGGCCCGCGGAGAGCGGGAACTCCGGGTCGACACGCCGCAGTGGCACGCGGCTGAACGTGGGAGCATCGCGGCTATCCGCTCGTTCCGGCACGACCACTGGCGGGGCCTGCTGACTCCGAGCCTCTTGCATATCCCGCACAGCCCTGCGGAGATCTGCCAGCTCCCGGTGGAATGCATTGAGGGCCGCTAGTAGGGCGTTCTCCACCGCAGGTGTGGTCGAAGCGACCGGTGCGCCCGGTTGCGCAACCGGAGCGGCGGCGGCGACCACGGCCTGTGCTCCTGGGCTTCCCCCTGCGTCGGCGCGATGGAGTCCAGAGTCGACGACGGGACCTGCATTGCCGCCGGGACAGCTTGCCACCCCCGCACCGGGTGGGGGAACGGCAGCCATGCCAACGTCCCCCCGGTCGGTGCTGCCAGCAGTTGCTGTGAGATTACTTGTCGCGCGTGGAGCGATGTCGACCATCACAGTGATGGTGGCGGGGTCGACCGTCGCGGCAGCGGGGGTGGGGTCGACTGTCGTGGCAGTGGGGGCGGGGTCGACCGTCGCGGCGGTGGGGGTGGGGTCGACCGTTGTCACGCCGTGAGCGCCGATGTTCGTGACGCCCATGTCACCGTCCACGCCTGCGACTGCCGATGCCGAGGCCCTAGTGTTGACGTGAGACGTCACCGCGCCTGCCTTCTTCTTCGCTGCCGTCGATGAAGCTTTTTTCGGTGCCATCCTTCTTTGGATCTTAAGGCTTGCTCTTGTCCTCCCCACGGACGGCGCCAACTGTTGTGGTTACAGACCAAACAGAGAGAGAGGGGTGTGGTAGTGGAGAGTTAGGTGAGCAATGCTTGGGGTTTCCCCCATGGCCTGTATCATATATATATCCACATGGGGAGTGCTTTTACAGTTATACCCTTACACGCATGCATCCCCTTCAGGGGCATTTAAGTCACTACACATGTCCCATCTTGGGCCTTATAACCCTCTGACAGGCCGGCTGGGCTTAGGTGGGGGCCACCCCTACAACAGGGTCAATTTAACTTTTATACTTTCAAGCTTGGTTCAATTTGGTCCCGCCTTTGCAATTTCACAAAAAACAGCATGCAGCATCCAAAGCAAAATCATGTGTTGAATTAGTTACGACAAGTTTGTAGTGGTAACTGGTATTGTGCCATCTTCTACATCATTCAAGTTCAGAGATAGGCGATAGTCCTTGCATGCATTGTGGATCATACACGACATTAACAAAATTCCTTTCAGTCAAATAATATTTTTAACTAAAAAACGTAAGACATATGCGTATCCGCATCAGATGTAATATGCAAAGTAAAATTCAGGACTAGTTGGATGCACTTGGGCCGCACTCCTGAAGGCAGTTTCGGCAGCTACGCTTTCGGATGTATTTTTGGATGGTTTTGTGGATAGAGAGATCTTATTTAGACCTAGCAAGTACTCCATGCCAACTGGGGTACCGTGGTCCCAGGTGTCCATGAAGAGTCGTAATGAGAGGGTTTGGAGAGTGGGCATGGCCCCTACCGTGAAGGTCAGGTATGACATCCGGTCGCATCCATACTCGAAACTCTTGAGGGCTGGGAATCCCATGCCGGATATCACAATCCTTTCTGCGGGTACTTGTGGGATGAGCAAGCAGAGGTCGGTGAGCGAGGGCAGGTCTCCAAGAAGATGAACATCATAGTCTAGTACCTTCCTAACCGTAAGGCTCATGAAGAAGAGGTTGTGGAGATCACCAACCCACCTGGGAACCCTAGAGAAACTCAATGCTGGCAGCCAAAGTCTCTCGAGGTGGCGAGGAGGCGGTGCCAACAACAAGCTCAGGCCATTAGCGCTCAGCACACCAGTTCCAACCACTACCAGCTGTCTGAGGTTCCGGAGCTTTTCAAAGGAAGAGCGCAGAGCATGGGACTTTGCGCTCTTGTCACCTTGTCGCCTTGTCACACATGAGTTCCATGCTCTTGTCTCCTTGTCGCACACGAATGCCAGCACTCTCAGGTTTTTCAGCTCGCCCAAGCCCTTAATGCTATCTAGGGAGCTCTCCATGATATCAAAACCCTTTAGAGTTCGCAGGGATTCCATGTTGCCTATCCTGTCAGGTAGCCTTGTACGGTATGGAACAATTAGATGCATCAAGTGGCGTAAATCAACGATATCTGTCGGAATGGCATCGACCCGTGCCCAGTCTATATCCAGTGTCTCCAAATGCCGTAGCCCCCCAATCTGAGTAGGTAGCTGTATCAAGAACGAATGACTTCGTGCTGAAATCTTTAAATACTTGAGTTGAAATAATCTGGTAATGCCGATGAGGTCTAGTCTGCTCTCCCTTTCCAAGGAAAACTCAATTGCTAGCACTCGAAGAAACTTGAAATGCAACAAAAGAGGAGGGATGCATGGGGATTTTCCAAAAAGTGCAAGTGATCGGACTTGCGACAAGTTTGTAGTGGTGACTGCTATTGTGCCATCTCCTGCATCATTCAAGTTTAGGGACAGGCGACGGACCTTGTCATGCAGTCCTTGCATGGATTGTGGATCATACATGGCACTAACAAAATTATCTTCTACGCACCTGCTTAAAATCAAATCAAGCATCATATCATGTACTCCACAAGAAAAAACCTCACCATTACGGTGAGTCTCTTTTGGTTGAATCAAGCTCCTATTGACAAGCTCGTTAAAATAGCTCTTTGCAACATCCACCAAATCTCGGGCATGCAGAGTGCTAACAAAACCTTCAGCGATCCACCGTGCAAGCAAGTCATCCCTCCAAATCTCATGGTCCTCTGGATACATACCAAGATAGAGCAAACATGTTTTGAGATGAGGAGGAAGATTCTTGTAGCTGAGGTTCAAGATCTGTCTCATCCCTTCCAAAGTAGGATTTGTTGCAAACTGAGAGCCCAAAGAGTTCCGTATGTACTCCCACTGTTCCTTTAGCCTTGTTGGTTGACTAGCTAGAAGGCCAGATATAGTGATAATTGCAAGTGGCATACCTCCACACTTCTTCAAAATTTCAGCTGAAGCTTCTTTGAATTGAGAAGGGCAAGCATCTTCAGATCTGAAAATTCTATTGAAGAACAACCTTCTCGAGTCTGAGTGGCTGAGGGGCTTCATCTTATAGATGCACCCATTGTCAGAACATGACCTAGCCACATCCTCATTGCGTGTGGTTATTATTACTCTGCTACTTCGATTATTTTCTGGAAAAGCACATCTGATAATATCCCATGCTGGCACACCCCACAAATCATCCACTATCATGATGTACCTGTGAAATTAATTCACATAAATCATAAGTTACACTGCAAATGAAACCGTCCTTACTTTCTAATGAATTCTGTGCAGATAAAAAAACAAAGCAAACTCCAGTGAAGCGAATTTATGAATCTTATAAGACCACATTAGCATATGCTTTTCTGATTATATCAACTGGGCGTGTGACTTTTATGATCTAACCAAAGAATTGGGAACATTGCACGGCAGAGGACTTAAAATTAAAGAAGAATGAAATATTGGGAATAGCCCCACATTGACTATGAAAAAAGAAAAAATGGCATCTTATAAGTGTGAGAGAGACCTCACCGTTAGACTAGTCTTTTGGGGAGAGAAGATCAAATATCACTTATAAGGTTGTTGTTTTAGGGCATGCATACGGCAGCCTGTGGGTTTAGATGGGCAACCCATTTGGACCTGTGGCCCGGGGAGTGAAACCCTATAGACCTAAGCATACGGCTAAGTCCGATCTGTCAATTGGTATTAGAGCCAGGCATCTAACATCTCTTTGGACTTCATGAGCATACTCGATGTGTGAGGAGGAGAATATTGGGAATAGTCTCACATTGGTTGTAGGAAAGAAAAAAACACAACTTATAAGTATGATGGAAACCCCACCCATCGGACTAGTCTTTTGGAGAGACAAGACCCAATATCACTTATAAGATTGTTGCTTTAAGGCATGCATATGACAGCTCGTGGGTTTAGGTGGGAAGCCCATTAGACCTATGGTCAAAGAAGTGAAACCCAATTGGACCTAGGCATAGACCAGGGTCCGTTCTGTCAAGTGATATCAGAACCCAGGTGCCCAACATCTCCTTGGTTTGCAGGAGTGCAAAATCAATGTATGAGGGGGAGAATGTTGGGAATAGTCCCATATTGGTTGTGAAAAAGAAAAAAACACAACTTATAAGTGTGAGGGAGACCCCACCCATTGGACTAGTCCTTTGGGAGAAAGATCCAATATCACTTATAAGGTTGTTGCTTTAGGGCATGCATATAGCAGCTCGCGGGTTTAGGTGGGCAGCCCATTTGGACCTGTGGCCCGGGGAGTGAGACCCGATTGGACCTAGGCATACGGTCAGGGTCTGTTATGTCAAGTGGTATCAGAACCCAGGCACCTCACATCTCCTTGGTTGTAGAAGTGCAACACCAATGTATGAGGGGGAGAATACTGGGAATAGTCTCACATTGGTTGTGGGAAAGGAAAAAACACAACTTATATCTTTGAGGGAGACTCCACCCATTGAACTAGTCTTTTGGGGGAGAAGACCCAATATCACTTGTAAGATTGTTAGGACATGCATACAGCAACCCGTGGGTTTAGGTGGGCAGCCTATTTGGACCTGTGATCTGAGGAGTGAAACCCGGTTGGATCTAGGCATACGACTGGGGTCCCATCTGTCAAGATGAAAACCTAGCAGTTATGTTTAATAAAATTGATTAGATAAAATGTTAGACCATGTGGCTAGGTCTAGGATTTTTATGATGATGAATAATTGACAACATTGCTTAGTATTGTTATTTGAGGTGTGTGGTGTGTGTGCGTGGACTAATATTGGTCAAGTTGGAGAGGACTTGTGTCGGGAAAACGTTCTTTGGTCTTTGCATGTGCGGGTTGGGCGTGGAGACGGTCATGGTCGGTGACGAGGAATACCGGGATTGGGAGGGGGAAATCCGAGGTCCAGGCGGTCGAGGATGTCACGAGGTGGTCGGGCTCACTCTGGAGCACATGGAGATCAAAGGTGGATGATACGTGGAGAAGCTACGGGAGGTGCAGTCCTAGAGGCTTCGACACGTGACGAGTTGGAAAGTTGGAATTTTGAAAAAACTCGTGTTAAGAAAAGGTTTTGGGTACCTTGAAAAGTAGTGGGCCGTAAGTCTAGTTGAATTGGTGAATGGGTCGGTTGATATTTTGTATTAGGCCTTAGAGTTAGTTTAGGTTTTGGTGATGATGAGGGACTCGGATACGGAATGGCTGTTGCTATATATACATAGACACGGCGGTTGCATGCAAAGTAGTATGGAGAATTTTAGGGCGTTCGGCTGAGACATTGATTAGAGAGAAAAAAGGTTTTGTATACGGTGATGGCTAGCCGAGAGTTTGGAGAAAACTCCTGATTGATTGGTTGTGTGATGAATTTTTGTCTTGTCTGGTGAGTGCATGCATCAGTTTTTTTTCTTTTAATCTTGTGACTACATGCATGTTTTATGCTTCAGCCAAGACCCAAGAGTAGATTGGCCGAGACATGAGAGTTTGACTTTCATATTCTGGTGATCTGATTTTTGCTGTGCATGATGCAACTTGATGTGATCTTTTGCATAGCTTTTGAGTAGATGAATACAGAGAGTTGTTGGTTACATGCATTAGTTTTTGAGACCTTGCTAGCCAAGAGTATTGAGGTAGACGTGACTTCTATGATTAGAGAAGAGGTAATTAGGCCATGGTTTATCGGGTGATTAGGTGAGGTGCTAATTGGCTAGGGAGAACTCGTCTATTCTTTATCATTCGACTTGTGCATGCATTGTTATTTCTTTTGGTTGCGTGGCGATTTTTATTGCGTCGGCTCTGCTTCGGTTTAATCTACAGTATCACGAGTTTAGTTGCTACAATACCAGAAGAGAGAAATTGCTATTTCTATCTTGTCTCATTTTGTTTTTGTTTTCTTGGTTTTTGCTGTGTGACAAGTTGAAAAATTAGAACACAGTAAATTTAAGAAAAAAGTTTTCACTGCGCACTGCAATCATTTACCCCCCTTTGATTGCCATCAATGATCCTACATAAAATGATGATCCAATTTCCACTCTGGTCCACTTTGGTCTCTCTATTTTAAATCGGATTAAGTTAACCTTTATACTTTCAAGCTTGGTTGAATTTGATCCCACCTTTGCAATTTCACGAAAAACAGCATGCAACACCGAATGGAATATGGGCAAACATTTAATAAGATTCACTTGTTGAAATCGAGTAGGTACCTCTTATGCTGCAGGTATTCTCTAAGGTTGTTAATGAGGTCTTGCACATCGCAAGCATGAGGAGATGGCTGTAGCCCAAGCTGTGATAGTAAGGCGTTGAGAAGCCTTGTCATGTCTGGTCTCAGAGAAATAGATACAAATGCCTTGCAATCGAAGTGCCCCCCAATCTTACGATACACCTCGTTGGCAAGTGTGGTCTTGCCCAAACCTCCGAATCCTACTACGGACACCACCTTCAGTTGCTGCCCTTCATCCGTTACCCACTCGATAAGCTCTTCTCTTGGGCCGTCGATACCAACAAGGCTAGCTGACTCCTTGTAGAGTGCTGACAACCGAGGATCAACATCAACAGAGTTGGAGTTGGAGATACACTCATCAAGCTTGTACCTCTTTCGGCGCTCACTTGCCTGGATCACACGAGCCTTCATCTCCTGGATCTGGTTGGCTATCCGGTGACGATCCTTCCAAGTCTTTATATAGCTGCAAGCTTTCTGGAGGAACCCCAGCTTGTCATCAGCTCCACCAAGATGATGCATGAAGTCATCGATGCAGTCCTCTATGTCATAGGTCATCTCCCTCACTTGGTTCCTCCAGTTCTTCGCCAGCGGATCGAGTTCGTCGGCATCCGCCATCTTCTCAAGGAAAGCATCCAGGGTGCTGAGCTCGTCGACGAGGAAGGACACCTCCTTGCGCACGTCCTTGAGCTTCTTGTACTCATCCCCTATGGGCGTGGTGAGCTTGGCGAGGAGGGGTTTCATCACCCCCACCGAAGCGCTCACCACCATCACCGCTATCTCTAGTTAGATCTCTTAACTGGCTCGCTATCTGTGCGTGCTACTCTTTTGCATATAAGCTGCTAGCAAAGATAAGCTCGCTTGGTTAGATCGAGTAGCTTCTGAGCAATATTTGTATTGGATCAGAACATGCCGGCCGGCTGCGCGCGGGTGTTTCGCAGTAGTTTCTCAGGCCTCTCATGTCCAACTACCCAGAAACAGCAAATTCAACCATTCAAGCGTGCTTGGGTCGCAGGTAACATCTATGCATAAAATAATATTATAAAAGAAAAACCTTATATGTTGCGTCATGGAGGAAATATTATAAAAGAAAATAATATCTATGCATGTAACGAATGAGTTGCTGTTGAAGCATTCTGTGTGTTCCAAAGCAGAAAGAATCATAAAGTTCCTCTTTGTAACACCGAATTCTTTGCATTCTTCTTGTCTAGCTGATGACTAGAGTTGGGTTTCCGCCAATCAAAAGTTTGGTGGTTTCGAGTGGTATACTTCGTGGATTGTAAATGGCTACACTAGCCGATTCTTCCCATCCTCTCTCTGAAAAAATGCATATGATGACAAAGATAGATACCGACTCCTCTGAAAAAATGCATATGATGACAAAGATAGTGTAAATGGCTACACTAGCCGATTCTTCGCATTGCAGTGTTCCTGCGTATGTCATTGTAGCCATTTTTTAAAACAATTTAACCTTTAAATATATATTTTTGTAAATCAAGTCTTTCTCTGAGCTCGACAGTCGCGACAAGTGAAACGTGTCGTTTGCTATGCTACAGCAGCTTAGCAAGTCCTGCTGAACCACTAGAGCTTGACAGCACCTCCCGAGCAAATTAATAGCAAATTAAGATAGTGTAGGACGAGCTACCGAGAAGTGGCAGAACAATAGCAAATTAATTAGTGATTAACTTAAGCATAATTAACACTAATTAAGTGATATATTATATGATTAGCACTAATCATAAGTTACGTGATTTACTAGTATGAATTTTTCAGTGGTATATTTCGGATTTGAGCCAAAACAACTGTCGAATCAAAACCACCTTATTCTATTGTCTGATCAGCTGTCACTGGAGTGATCTCGATATGTTCATAAGCAATTAGGTGTTCATGTACGTGCCATTGCAATGGTTAAAACAGAATGCCTCTTCATTCACTGACTGGATCAGAACATGCTGGCCAGCTGCGCGCGGGTGTTTCGCGGTAGTTTATGTCATGGTATATCACGTAAGTCAATGGCTGAAGGTAGACGGGGAAGCAACGACGAATGTGTATCACTTTGAATGTGTATAGATTCTGAGGCTTCTTATGTCATGGTATATCACGTAAGTCAATGGCTGAAGGTAGACGGGGAAGCAACGACGAATGTGTATCACTTTGAATGTGCATAGATTCTGAGGCTTCTTATGTCATGGTATCACGTAAGTCAATGGCTGAAGGTAGACGGGGAAGCAACGACGAAGCTTCACAGATGTGGTTGAAGGATCCAAAGGTCCGTAGTTTTATTGTGATGAATTAATATTATTATTTTGAATGAACGGAAATTTAGAATTTGTAAATTTATAAGTTTTTGCGAACAGTTTGCAAAATAGATGATTTTAGTAAATTTAAGTTATGGAATGATTTGGTTTGATCTAGGTCAATATATATGTGTTGCATGATGCATATTACAGCTAACGTGGGTTAAGTTGCGAAAAACTTGTGTGTGAAAATGATTTCTTGGACTTTGGATGTGTAGGGATGCTTGGGGCCAACCATGATCAACGGCGAGGATCGAGGCTATGCTCATGGAGGAGCCAATGCCCAAAACGATCAAGAATGTCATGTGAGATGGCTGAGCTCAAGCATAGCATGAAAGAATAGAAAATGTCAAAGGGAAGTTCGAGCGATAGGTTACACCATGTGGCTTGGTTTGTCCAAGTGAGGCGTGGTCCAGTGGAACTGAAATGGGAGATTTGACGATGTGTGGATTTTGGTAAATTGACCAAAATACCGAAAACTATCTTAGATCAAAACCGCGATGCTTGAGTGGTGCTTGGAAGAGCAGTTTAGGTCAAGGAGAGCCTAAGAAGATCAAGATGGATCAAGATTAAGGACTTAGCGGATTCAGTCTTATGCACTTTAAAAAGCATGTATAAAAGTAGTGTGTGAATTAAAACCCGTGTATGGAGTTATTGGGTTTTCCCAATTGTACTAAGTAGATAGTATTCACTATGGGTTAGATAGGGTTGGCTAGCCCATATATTTAAAGGGTTGGAATAGAGACTTGTTGTTAACCATCCAACCATTCTCTCATTGAGATCAAGTGTTTTAGGGTTATGGTTAGAGAGAAGTTGAGTATCGTTGTATGCTCTCTTGTTCTCCAGGTAGAGTGGTTGTAAATCATTCATTCTTAAGTAGCAATATATCAATATTTGTTAACAAATATTGATATATTGCTGGCTCATCTATTTAATGAGTTAAGATGGAGACTTTTTGTTAACCATCCGGCCATTATCTCATTTAGACCAAGTGTTCTAGAGTTATAGTTAGAGAGAAGTTGAGTGTTACGGTGTACTTTCTTATCCTCTGGGTAGAGTGGCTGTAAAACATTCATCCTTAAGTAAGAATATACCAATATTTGTTCATCTTCAATGGATTCATCTTATGTTGATTGATTTACTTTTGATTTTGTTGATTTTTGCTCTTCTCTCTCCCTTCCTAATCTTGTTGTGCCAAGGACATGTAAGAGATGGAGATGATCTTTGAAAATCAATCTCAACTCATCTAGACAATTGGTTGGTAAGTTCATAAAAACAACCCGAATTTTGCTCTTTTTGGCCTCTTCGGGTGATTTTTTTATCTAGTTGTTTCTACTTCAATTTCATTGATATTCTAGCTTATGATGACATGTGAAAATATATGTAAACCATCCTAGCTATTGCTCACTGTTTTTTATTTTTGGGCCAGTTTTAGTACAACGTTCCTTTAAACAAAAGATCATAACCTTGGCAACAATATTTTTAGTTGTTGATTAGAATAGGTTCCTGACATCCTAGACATCCTATATAAGGTGCATATCAAATTTCAAGTGATTTAGAGCTTTGATTTTAGAGTTATCTCAACTTTAGGTTTTGGTCTGATTTGGTGCAATAGAGCTTCACAAACTGAAAAATCCCAATTCTCTTAAGTTGTTTCAAGATTTTTTTGTTGAGATGGGTTCTTAAAGTCATAATCTAGTCTTGGTTCAAGGTTCAAGCCTTTTGGATCTACGGGACAAAAGTTTCATAGATTTTTGAATTTAAAATAGTGTTGTTTCTACTATTCACAGGCTGAAATCACTGTAGCACCAAGATTTTTTGGCTTCTTAATCTTCATAACTTCTCATAGCTATTCGAGTGAAGATTAGGCAAATACCTGAGGAAAAATTTGAAGGAACCATTCACCCCCTCTGTTGCCATACCGGTCCTATAAGTGGTATAAGAGTTCAGTTAACTCTTCTCATAGATTTTAACCGATTTTAGGAGCCACCACAAAGTTCAAGTTAGCTTGTCTAGGGAAATAAGCTATACATGAGCAAACAGAAGGTGATCCAGCCTTCACTTCGGCACCAAGTTGGCTAAATTTCGTTAGATGTGTATTATACCTATTTAATTTTTCCATTGTAGAAGGGGTTATCTGCATATATGCTATACCTGCATGTGTATATATACTGGCCCATTGGTCTCATGATGAATACAAGCACTATTCATAACATGGTATCAGAGCGCACCTAGGGTTTTTCTTTGCCAAGCCACCGCCGCTGTCGGTTCATCTTCTTTGATAGCCGCTGCCACATAGTCTTGCCTGCCACCATCGCTGCTCTTCTCCATAGCAGATCTCCATCCGTTGTCCTTGATCTACCCATTGTGTTGACCAACTGTCCCGCCGCTTGCCTAGTATCCGCTGTCGCACAGGTCGGAGCTACCATCTTCCGCTTTCCTAGCCGCTGCTGCCCGTTAGGTCGACGACGTCGACTGTGGTGTTAGGCTTTCTACCAATCCGCGCTGATCTGGTACAGATCTACACTACCGGGACCTTGTCGCCAAGTCGATCTATGCAGATCTGGTGCGGTACTCCACTACCCATCCATTGGATCTGCACTACCGGTAGGCCACTGCTGTTGAGCCATCATCGTCGATGGGCTACCATCAAATCGACTTCTTTAGCCGCTCGGATCTGCCACCGCCGAGACTCTACCTCTGCCTCCAACCGCTCGGATCTGTCGCCATCGATCTCCCGACTGCCGGTGATCTCCACACCGCCAATGACTATGTGACCGTCATCTCACTTCGGCCGCTGGTGAGGTCGGCCGTCTCCGCCCGAGACTATCACCATCTGAATTTTTCTTTTCTTCAGTCATCAGGTCGTTTTGATCGACCGACTTACTCAGTAGGGTTTTGTTGACCAACCAAAGGAAAGAAAGCAAAAAAGAAAAAAAGGAAAAAAAGGAAAAGAAAGAAAGAAAAGAAAGAAAGAAAAATGTCATCCTATTCAGGCGCCGTTTTCCATTCCTTGCTGCTCGGTGATCTTCGATGGTCTCAATTATCAGGACCAGCTTCAGCACATGCATGGTCAACGCCTTTGGGAGTTTCTTACTGGTGAGTTGCCTTGTCCGCCTTGCCTTGCTCCACCTGCTGAGCCTGTGCTCCGGAAGGATGTTTCTGAAGATGCTCGTACAACGATATCTGAGGCCTTTGAGGATGATATGAAAACTTTTCAGACTCAGTATGCTACCTACAAGACATGGGCCGATGAAGATGCTTGTGCCTCTGCTATTATAATTGCTAGCATGGAGGTACATCTTGCTGGTGATGTGGTTGTATTGTCTTCTGCACAAGCGATGTGGGTGCATCTGCACAACCACTACGAGCCATCTGGTGATTCCTTGTACCTTACTATTGTGCATCAGGAGCAGTCGCTGCGGTAGGGGATACCACTGTGGATGAGTTCTATGCTCAGCTATCCACGGTATGGCGTCAGATTGACACTTTGGGGCCAGATGTTTGCCGCACCTGTCAGTGTTGTTAGCGTCAGCGGTCTCACCTGGAGCTTCGTCGCATCCGATTTCTTGACACATCTCTGTGCTAAGTTTGAGTATACTCGTGCTCAGTTGCTGGCTCGCCCCCCTCGTGTGACTCTATTGGAGGCTCTTGTAGTGTAACATCCTGAAATTTCAAGTGCTCAAAAATATGGAGTTTTTAAAATTTTTCTTGCGTTTTGCTAGCACTCAAATTTCTTCTGAGAATTTATTTGAAATCTTTTTGAGTTTCGAGCCATACAAATTAATAATCAAGAGTACTCCCAAATAGGAATAATAATATTGTAAATTATAAAATGGAAAGATATAATTACAGATCATGAAATTCAAAATACCAACGTCTTGAATTCAAGTTCAGGACAATAAAATATTAAAATATACCCATTAAAATCCAAGGTGGGATATTCATAATTTATAAGTGTGTGTGTGTGTGTGTATATATATATATATATATATATATATATATATATATATATATATATATATATATATATATATTCACAGCAAAATAATGTCAAAATTGAAATCCGAGGGCAAACTGAATAAAACAGAAAATAGAGAAATAATAGATTTTGTAGCTAGATATTTGAACTAAATGCTCAAAGATTGAAATTAGTAATTTCAAAAGTGAAAAAGAAATGTAAAACCCAAAAGCATTCAAATTGCAAAGCCTTTTTCCTCCCTTTCTTTTACTCTTTTCTCCCTATTACATGTGGGCCCCACTCCCTATTCCTCTCTCTCCTCTTTTCTCTCTACCCTGCCAGCGGGCCCGACCCCTGTTCTCCCTGCCGACTGCCCGGTCTGGAACCCCCCGCGCGAAGCGCCTCCTCCTTCCTTCTTCCATGGCCAAGCTGCTTCCACGTTGCCCTCCCCTCTCTCAGCTCTACGCCGAATCTCGCCAAATCTTTGCCGCACTGCCCCTCCCTGCTCTGCACGCGCCGCTCGCTCGGTCGCATCGCGTCGAGCTCCGCGCCGCTGCGCACCGCCCGCGCGGCGCCTTGCCCGGTGGTTCTTCCTCCGCTCCGCCCGGTCCTCCGCCAGCAACACCTCCTCTCCTCCGGTTATAAAGAGGCCTTGGCCCTCCCTCACTCCCTGCACACCCCTTTTGCTTCCCTTCCCCCTCTGTCTTCTCCCGTGCCAGCCCGAAGCCTCGCCGCCGCCGCCTCTACGCCGTTCCCGGCCTTTCGGCGACGCCCCACCAGCACGGATGCATCACGGCATGCCTCTGCTCCCCAGATACTCCCCCTCCGAGTTAATCGAATCTTTGTGCACCGAGCTCGTCGCACGGCCCATCATCCTCACCGCCGGCCAAAACCGCCGCCACCAGCGCCGCTCCCTCCTCGACGAGAATCCCTTCGATTCCTCGCCGGTGGAGCACCTCCTCGCTGCCACAAACCTCCTCCAACCGTCGCTGGAGCTCCTCCCCCACCCCAGCTCGCCGGCACCATAGCTCCTCCCCAAGCCGTCGCCGCCGCACGCCGCCAGCCCGCCCCGATCTCTCCCCGGCCCTACCGACACTTCCGGTGAGATCCCCGTACCCCTCTGATGCTCATCCAAGCCCCGATTTTCCCTTCCCACCGTGTCGGCGCCACCGCCCCCTTCTCACCTCACCGCCGGCCGCATCGGACAGCCGCCCACCCACCTCACCACCGCTTTGGCCAAAATTGCCGCCACCCTTAGTTTCCCCACTCCCTACGCAACCCATTTTGCTGGCTACCGCAGCCTTCCCAGCCACAGTCCGCCGCCGGCGACACCAACACCAAGCGCCGGCCATGTCCTCTGTTCTGGCCCCAGCCCCTCCCTGGCTCTTATACGTTGCGGTTGCTTCTCTGACAGCCCAGGCCTATGCGCCCACTTGGCTACCAAGGCGCGCTTAAGACCCAGAACTATTCCCCAGGTCCCCAGTTCGACCCCGAGAGCTGCACCTTTTCCCCCATTTTATTTTTATCTCATTTTCTTTAGCTCAATTTAATTAGTAAGAACTATAGGAAAACTTGAGGAATAATCTAGAGCATGCAGTAAATTTAACTGGGATGTAAAATAAGTTTAGTTAACATTTAAGATTTTGATTATTGCTAAATGAACAACTAATATAGCTTAAGTAATCAATTGAGGCTTAATTACTAATTAAAGGCATGAATAACATATGGTTTAGCTTAAAACCCAAGGTGAATAAACATTCTAATATTTTCATGGAAGGTACAAAATTTATTAGGATATACATGAACTTAATAAATGTTTAATCATGGATTAGTTAATAACGTGTCTGCATGATTAGTAAGCCTAAAACATATATTTTAAATCTAATCCTAAATTAAAGGAGAAACTTAGAAACAAAGATTAGGGAAGCTAATAAGATCTAAATAAGGCCTTAGAGAGTTTATGTATGATTTAAATTCGGATTAGTTGCCATGATAAATAATTAGTGTGACTTTAATATTTAAAGTGGAAATCTAATTATTTATTAAAGGCATTAGAGAGTAGAAGTGGCTTGGATAAATGTTTATATTCAATAAGGATGGCCCTTAATTAACATGTCAACATATATGCCCAATAGTCATCATGCCACCAATAAACAAACCTCAGTGACATATTTTAATATAATAGCCCTAGGTCATCAAGATTCAAAATAATCTCACAGACTTAAATATTCTAAATTGAACAAGTAACCACTAGCATGGGTAATTAAGGTCACATAAAATGATGCATACCAAGCCTTGCTCAGACGGATAAGTGTAAACTAAGATTTGAAATGAAGCTAAGCCTAACAGTAGCTAAAGTATAAGCCGGATAAAAATAGTATCATTAACCAAATCTTAACACTAAATTTAATATATAATAATATTGAGCATAATTATATATATACAGCAAGCTGGAACCCGTATAAATAGACCCTGAATCAAGGTAAACTTAGCCTAGTAATAAATGGAGGTACATAAAATGTCATATCACAAAATGCTATAAACATAGACCATAAGATTAACTCGGTAAGCTAAAATGTGCGAACATTACTTATATATATACATATATCATATGCCCTGAATATTAGCACTCGACAAAATACACCAATTCATAGGTTTAACCTAGCTCATGGAACTTCCTTGATAAATACCAGAATAATAAAAGAAATTGTTAATAAAAAGATCAATTCATCGTATGCTACCATCGACCTTACCTCAAATAACCCCAAATCACCCATTAACTCATAATAAAACTAAATTGAGTTTATTCGGATTTATTTGGATCTTTTGAGTTATTTGCTTTTATTTGGATTCAGTCGTTTGCCGCGTAATTAGAAATTGGAAGTCGTGAAGATTCAATGGATCAAGCGAGATCAAACTCGAAGTGAAGATATAGACCAAAAACTCAAGAGAAAGCATTGCGTGAGCTCAAGACCGCGGTAAACCGCGCCAGGCGAGTCAATACTTTGATCATGTTGAACCTACATTTTCTGCAAATTACTTTTGTTTAGATCATCAAATTGCATGCTGTATTTTATATGAAAATATATGTTTAATTTAGAATTCTAGTTAAATGCCTATTATCTAACTTGATTAATATTACGCCTCCTTTGGAACATTTAAATTTGAGAACCTTGTCGCCCTAGCAAAAATAAATTATAATGGTAACCTTTTCGAAAGTAAGTCCGTAATTATATGTCATGCTTAGTATTGCTTAGATACTCATGGGCGTAAGAATGTCCAAGCATCATTTTAATCATGAGAAAATGTGGTGGGACAGTCATGGTGGTAATGGCTGGTGTATGTTGGATATGGTTATTTTATACTCCCAAAAATCTCAAACTGCTTATTTATCTGGGCGGATGGATCGGGGGTATGGTGCAGGTGTGCACGAGAGTGTGGGTTGTGGTAGAACCGCCCAGATAACCCTAAGGACCGAATCTTGTCATGACCTCCCCTGTATAACAAGTACAACCACATGTCTGTAAAGTACAACTTGGCTCAGTAGAATTACCGGACCCTGAAAGTCATCGTCATAGGTGGAGGAGGTGAGGTAGTGCAAGTGGCGGTCTGTGAGACGGCTTGAATGGGGCATCCGCGGAGGGTGAAGTTCTACTGTGGTGTGCTAGCAGTGGGGGTAGCCAGCTGCTAGGCGTTCAGAAGGAGAACATCCCGCACAACCTATGAGACCTGCCGCAAGCGGGCCAAGCTCATAGGGGTGAGATGATGGAAGGGGCGAGGTACTTTGAACGGTTATTGTGATGGTTCGCTCAACTGCACAACTAAGGAATTGTGCGGGGCAACGAGTAAACTATCTCTTGTGGGTAAAGTGTACAAACTCTGCAGAGTCAAAACTATTCGAATAGCCGTGCCCACGGTCAAGGGCGGACATGGGAACTTAACTAGATATAGTTCTATTTCAAAACTGCTTTATGGATGAGTACGGAAAATTGAAGGGCAGTGGAAAGCCCTGATTTGAGTTGTCCTAGGTGTCGTCCCAGTTGTAATGTAAGCGGTTATAACGCTGAAATATTAGCATATGGTGCGGATGCCATGTAATGGTGGATGGAATCTGAATCACTACTATTATTGCATTCCTTTACACATTATGTTTTTGTGTAAAACTGCTAGGTCTCAGGAAATTTCTATGTATTGTATTTCAAATAATGACACTTCAAATTTTACAAAATAAAATATGGAAGGAATAAACAGGGTCGTGAGTAAAGAAGATGGATGTTTGTAGTATACACATAAAGGTATTGGTGGATCCATGTCGATCATAAATAGGAAACGATAGAGTGGATTCTGGGAGAAATAAATTGGTGGAGACCAAATGAATATATATACTAAATAGATGGTTTAAATGATTTTCGGGGATTTAGGGAGTGCAAAGGTAATTGCTGGATTAATTCTTGGGAGTTGTTGGCGATAATGGGATTAATAGACTTTGATCAATTACTGGATGGAGGAATTGAATTTTTGGGAATTTGGAGGTATGATATCAATTATTGGAGTACAAATTTGATCAATGATATTTTTGGTGGAGGTATAATAGTGAATTAGTTAGAGATAGATAATGGAAAATAAGGTTGATTATTAGAAGAGCAAATTGTGGTTGTGGATCAATAGCAAAAAGGAATGGGTTGTTAGGAATTTGGAATACAAAAGATATTGGTGGATTGTATAATTGATGATGTTTGCTGTTTGGAGTTTTAGACAACACTCAATATAGAAAGTGTGTGTTCGGTGGATTAATTAAATAATATTAGATAAATGAGGTTACTAGCTGTTTGGAGTTTTAGGCAGCAATTGATCAGTGGATTATATAAATTATGATACTCGTTGTTTGGGGATTTAGGAAGCAATTGATTGGTGCTTGGAGTCTTAGACAACAATCAATTTGGAAAGAGAATATTCGGTGGATTAAGTAATGATGACACTCGCTGTTTGGAGTCTTAGACAGCAATCAGTAAGGAAAGTGTGTCTTTGGTGGATTAAGTCAATTATGGCAATCGCTGTGTGAAGTTTAGGTAGAATTAATAACACTATGATTTAATAATAATAATGCTATCAAAAGCAATTTTTGGCAAATAAAATAGCCCGAGCCTCTCCTTTGATAAGCCTTGCATACTATTTATTTGCATTCTGTGTATTGGCTCGCGGAGCACGGTGGTTAGTGTGCTCACACTCGCTCTCATAACAAATCCAGAAGCAGGAATCAGATTACTATGCTTCAGCAACACTACTGGTCATGGTGGCAAAGATGATGAAGACGTCAAGGGCTAGGTCGCGCACCTCCAGTTGGCTGCCTGTGGGCATGTCCTGAAGGTCCCACCTGTGCGCTTTGTTCTTCCGCTGCTGCAATTTATTGATTTTGGCCTAATCGGCCCATGAGTAAGTCTACTACTATATTTACGCTTCCGCATGATATGTAATTTGATATTCAGAACTGTAAACTGTGAGCACTATCTACTGATCCAGGGAATAGTGCGGTGGAATCACAGAGGAATCCGGATTGTAAAATCTGGGTCCTGACATGTAGCTGTTCGTATTGAGGAGATTCATCTACATGGTGCGGATCTGCAGTTGTCACCATTGTTTTCTTCGGTTTTGGTAGCTCCTCTAACTTCTACACCTGCTGCGCCTCCAGTTGCGCCTCCACCAGTGATAGCTACTATTGGTAGAGAACTCTATTGCACCTACTGCAACAAGGATGAACATGTGGAGCGGTTCTACTACAGAAAGAAAAAAAAGATTTTTATTGTGGTGGCCATCCACCGTGGGGCACTAGATGTTCCTCCTTTTAGAGGAGTCTTGGTGCCTCTGACATTCAAGAGCTTTTTACACTGCTGCGTCATATGATTGCTTCTGCACTGTTCAGTTCTACTGGCTCTGCTGCTCAGTCTTCCAGTGAAATACCACCTTCTATTTGTACTTGTGTATTTTTTCTGTTGTATAAAAGGTTATATGTATGTATGTTATACTTGTACGTATATATATAGTGGTCTATTAGCTTCATAATGAATACATGCGCTATTCACAACAAATTCAACATCGTAAACTTAGAATATATGCTTGGGAGCTTTGATATATATCCTAGTTCTGACTTTGCCAAATCAACTTTTCTGCACAAGGACCGAGCTCCACGCCACGGCACTCAAAAGCACAACTCTTCTTCTTCCGCGGGCCCTGATGGAGAAGGGGTAAAAAACTTGATAAGAGCAACGGCCAAACGTCACATGCTTTCAGGGGATATTAAGAATCGCCAATTTTGCACAATATTTTTAGAGCATAAAATGCTCTTGAATTGTGCTGGCACCTGTGCAGAAATTTTGGCGGTGTTACAGCGTTGCACTATGCTTTGCCCCCTCTTCTTAATTAGATTCATTCATGCATATCGGCACAAATGCGGCAACGGATTAATGCGTCCAAATTAGGTGATGCATGCAATAGATAATGTTGACCAGCTAGATCCCAGGTAAGACAAAAGAAATGAGATCATGAAGGTTTTTCCTGGTTGTATGCCAAGGCCAATATGATGGAAAGTGGGCAATGATAGTATCTTTGTTTGGCCGAAGGGAGGTACTTGTAAGATGCTAAATATCTACTAAAAGAGTCCAGCTTTATTTCCTATTTGGAAAACAAAAAACAAAATTTAGTTGGCAGTATCAATAGGATGAAGTGCTTATATTCTATACTACACCGAAAGAAAATCACAAGAGATCCTTAAACATCAGTTTTCACTAATGGATTAGCGCAGATAAACACATCAACTCAACATTTGCTCTAGAATTGGCGTGGTTCCTTTTAGTGTAGCACATTGGCGTTTCCAAACCTCCCGTTAAAGCCAACTGTGAATAATTCGATCTAAACAATGTTATGAATTCTGACTCGAGACTTGCGAGGCACAATATGTCACAATTCGCAACTTGTCTCTTTACTAAACTCAATGAAGAAATAAAGATATTAGTAAATGCACAGTTCGAGCGAGTTTTCAACTCACTTGGCTTCCTTCATGACTCTATTTGATTTGTCTTCTTCCCCCTTCTAGAGATTTATCCAAGTGATCTGCACATTAATTATTTATAAATTTATCCAAGTGATTTCTGGCATCCGATATTTCTGCCATGCCCCTGGCTATTATAAGATCCGTAACAAATCCTCCAGAATATAGTACATTTGTTTTTGAAATTAGATGCTACATATTTAAAATGCTTTACACCTTGCCATGACTTATGCTTATTTGCTAGATATATCATGACTTCATATGTGTAGACTAGCTTTTGCCATGATAAGTCAATTAAAATTGCTCAACTTAAATTAAAACTTGTCATGCTAACATTTGAGTCTAGTCTTTCTTGAGCTATCCTTTTATGATTCATGCCATGTCAAATAGGCTTAGTTGAACGTTGAATCTTTGTTGAGCCTTAGATTGAGCTATTTCTTCTCTTGATGATGCATAAGTTAGTACAACTTGTTTAAAAAGCAAAAAGATCTCTTTTGTGCGAAAAAACTGATTTCACCAATTCTTTCTCATGAGACGGCTTGCCATTGCACTAGGCATGAACTCAGGGGAGTTTTGGATGACCTAGACTATCTTCTTGAGCTTCTTGCTTGGAGTAGTCGCATAAGGCTTGAGATCTAGCACAAAAAAAGGTTGGAAACGACCATGAGCTTTAAAAAGTCAATGTTTTATGTGTTCAATTTGCTTAAGCTACAAAAAGAAGCACTCTATTTGGACTCAATATTAGCTTCCTTGTTCCGCTTAGCTTATTGACATGGCCTGCATCATCCTTGGATATCTCTAGCTAGACTTTGCTTAATCGATGACTTGACATGCTCTCAAAATGCTTTACATTTCAGATTGTCATCTATGTGTTCTAGTTGGCCTATATATATATCTTGTCATGATCTAGATAGCCTTTTATCGAGTTATGGCTTGGTGTATTACATTTTTGTCATCTTGGATAATTCTCATGGCTCTAAATGCTTAGAATAATCAAACTTCAGCCATTTCATCCATCTTTGTGATCATATTCTCGCCTTTGCATTCTTGATGTGTTTATTGCCAAAAAGGGGAGAATAGAGTAGAAAAAGTCATTTGGGAACACTTTAGAGCTTTGGAGATCAATTTGCTCTTTCAGTTGTTGATCTAGTGTTCTTTCTGTCGATATGGTCATTAGCTTCATTCCCTTCTTTGGACCATGTTTGACTTCTACAAACTCAACTTTGTGCTTTTTCTGAGTTTGTCAATATACTCATCAAGGGGGAGATTGAGAAACCATGTGGAGGTCCTCCCGTGTGTGTGATGAGTTATTGACATTGGGTTAGCTAAGTCGAGTTTGGTTTGGGTGGTTTGGACCTTGACGTTGCGTGGTGCAACGGGCTCGGTCGAACCCTGGTCAAACTTAGTCGTATGGGATTAGGTTGCATATCCTTTGATTCGACAGGTTTGGACTTCGTCATGAGTAAGTATGGTGTGTTTATGCCATTTACGCTTTCATGTATCGAGCGGTGCTATTTGATGTGTTTCTTGTCTGTGTGACTGCAGGACGCCGAGACGGAGTCGTGGTGAGACACGGAGGACTGGACTAAGCGCAGGTGGCGCTGAGGTCAGAACAGTCAGGAGGTGTCGAAGACGACGTGGACTCGAGGTGGTTGCGAGGCGTGCGAGGCAAGGAGCGCGGAAGCTTCCCGGAAGGTGCAGGAGGGGCGAATCAGGAAATTTGCGAGGCTGCACAAGCGGGAGCGGGCTCCGTTGGACTTAGCGGGCGTAACGGGGCGGAAACCCGTTAGCCAAGGGCTATATATATATATGAGGTGGTGGCTTGCATGCCTCCTCATGGATTTTGGAGGGAATTAGGGTTTGCTAGAGTCAAAAGAGGCTTTGTGAGTTTGTTTTGGCTTTAGGCTTTAGTTGGTGAGTGCAGGAGAGGAGACAGAGAGTGTCCCCCTTCGATGTGTTCTGTGTAGGAGTGTTCATCCTCCTTCCCAACCATGTAGAGAGGAGAGGGATTGAGAGGGAGAGGAGAGGATTGAGTGAAGAATCTTGTAATCATTCCTCGTGTTCTAATGTCCATGCGTATCGGGACTCCTCTGTAATCCTATTGCTTCAAGGAATGAAATTTCTGAAGTTTTCTCTCGTTTCAGTCTCTCTGTTCTTCGATGCTTCTCCTGCTTGATTTGTGACTTTTTGAGTTTTGAGTTCTTGCTTGCTGGGAATGTCCAAAATGGGTTGCTCTAGGTTGGGATGATGCCTCAAGATCATTTTATCAAGTTTCCCAAGAACCAACTTCATTTAATCTCAGATTTGGATTTTGGACTTCCCCTGTTCATGTCTTGCCTCTAGGGTTTTGGTGCTGTTCGTGATTCCCTTGTTGAGATGGCTTGAAATTTGGCATGGAGAGTCCAGAGGCTATCTAATAGCTATCCTCAAAGTTTCATAGCCAAAGGATCAACGGTTAGGGAGTAATTTGATTTTTGGCTCAGCTCGGGCAAAATTTCAGATTTTTGTCAAAATCTGAAATTCTTGGTTCTTTGTTTGATTTCCTTGTCTCCATTGCCCTCCTTCCTATTTGGAATATAGTTGTGGTGCTAAGGGACAAAAAGAATGGAAGAAAACCATCAATTCTTCAGTTCTTTAAAGATCTGAACTTTTGCCCGAAAATCAGTTTTCTGAAATTGCTCTCGGGTGGCCTGGGGACAGGGGAGCGGTCAGACCGGCTTTTACCCAGCGGTCAGACCGGCTATTACCCAGCGGTCAGACCGGCTTTTACCTAGCGGTCAGACCGGGTTTTACCCAGTGGTCAGACCGGCCCTAGGGGTTTTTACTGGTGACATTTTCTTTGTTTGCAGTGTTGGTTCCCCTTTCTGTTGCAGTGGTTATTTCCCTGGTTGCTTGTGTTCCCAGAGAGTCTTGTTTTCCTCTTCATAGCTTGTCGTAGCTATTTGGAGAGGTAAATTTGCTTGTCAGTACTTGGGGGCAAGTTTTAGAAGTCGACATTCACCCCCCCTCTGTCGCCATTTCGGTCCAACAGCCTCGCATTTGACAGCTGCGTGCGTAAACTAAGATTGGTTGGTGAACATGGGCGACATGATTTAGGCTGGTGCATGCAGTCAGTCCACACTCTTGTCGTGCCCTGGTGGCGGTTGCTATAATCCATGAGCCAGCACAAGTCCATGATTCTTAATACTGCACTGGACATTTGTAAGCTGTATCTAATCCACACAATATGTAATGTACGCCATGTATGTGTTGGTTAAGATGCTTGTATTTAGATATTTGGTGGAATTCTGGTATTGCTAGTAGTGTTTATGATTTGGGAAGAATTGGAGTGGTTCTGAGATTGCACGAAAGTGACTGTTTCTGCTCTTTGTGCCGTACAAGAAACGACGATTTCGTTGCTACGGATGGTGAGCTTAATTTGGACAAGAAATAAGATGGGATGAAAATGACGCCCTCTGATGAACTGATGCTGTGCCTTTGGGGAAGAAAAGAAAACATTGGGCATTTGTGGAAAAAAAATTTCCTGAATGATAATGCAAAAATCTAACAAGAGTAGTTCCTGTATGCTATAGTGCCAAGTGATAGGGTGAGCATGGCCGAGTGCGTTGAGTAGAGGAGGACCAGGGCAGAAGCCCAGGGACGTAACTCCGACGGACGTCCGGCCCAGCCCATTACCATGATCGTTACCAAAGGGCCAACACTGCAAGCCCAAAGCCCTGCCTTGTGCACAAGCCCAATTACGTCGTCAAACGCTGGCTGGTTTCGAGTGATTCACTGTCTACTGTCTGAACTAACACCACTACTGTTACTAGTAGTGTGCCCGTGCTAACGCTACGGTAAAATACAAAACAAGATAAAATTTGTAAAAAATAAAACGAACAATCAGATTCATTAAGATTCACGTTTCATATATTGTATAACCAAATATTTTTGTCACATAATGAATGTCACATAAATACGTGACCGGTCGGAACCACCCAACACGCAATGCTCAAAAGCCTACGACCGATTCCCAGGTCTTGCGACCGCTTCGCGAGACCATACGACCGGTTAACAGAAGCTACGACCGTTTATCGCGTGATTTAAACACCTTCTCGACCACATACAACACTTTTCGTCGTGGTCGAAGCCACTTCCGACCATGTGCACCGAGTTTCGCACTGGTCGAAGCCCTTCCCGACCACATACAACACTTTTCATCGTGGTCGAAGCCACTTCTGACCATGTGCACGAGTTTCACCATGGTCGAAGCCCCTTCTGACCACATACATGGGCTCACAGTGGTCGAAGTCCCGTCCGACCATGTCCTGAGCACGTCACAACATGGTCGAAACTTTGACTACCGATCGCAGCTCTCGATAACATGGTCGAAGCCCGCTGTGGTCGAAGACGCAACTACGACTACCGACTTCTGACCACTGACAATGTGGTCGTAAACCCTTTGGCTGGCTTCTGACCATGACCAACGTGGTCGTAATAGCTTTTGACCACTTGTAAAGGCTTCAGCTAGCATCCGACTCCAAATAAAGTGGTCGTAAATGCTTCAGCTAGCTTCCGACTGCAAACAAAATGGCCAACGTGGTCGTAAATGCCAACGTGGTCGTAAATACCGTAAATACCAAAGTGGTCGTAAATGCCACCGTACCAGTGAAACTTCTCAATATTAATTGGAAGGAACACCTGCACTAACAGAGTTTTATCTCAAAATTTTCTTCTATCTTTAAATTAACAAAATTAACATCTTCATGATATTATATATATAATAATTATGCCACTGTAGTCGTAAACGCCGAGGTGGTCGTAAATGCCACCGAAGTCGTAAACGCCGAGGTGGTCGTAAATGCCACCGAGACCGGTAGTCGAAATTTCGACCACTGTGGTCAGAAGTCGGCAGCCGGGCTCACGGACTTGAAGTGGGTGGACGGTTTGGTGGAGGCAGCGAGGAAGAACAAGGAGGTGATCGTCGTCGCCGCATTCTCGCTCGGTTTCTTTGCATCCCAGAAGCTCCTCTCCAGGAAGTAAGCAATCACGAGACGACCATGTATACATGCAGATAGCGCGTCACATGCATGTATGTGGATACATGCAATACATACATACACAGGTGCAATGTGAAATGTACTAAAAGCTATTTGTGTAGTGTGTACATCGACACGGCAAAAACGAAGTTGATTGTTCATATATAATACTTCGAAGCTTCCAAAATTACAGATCACATATCGTCGCTGGACAAGCCAAGACCTCCCCGATCCATGTAACAGTAAATGCATGGAAATAACCACTGATCATGCAACGGTCTGGAGCATCTGCTGAGTTCAATGGTTGGTATTAGCATTTCCGCCAGTGAAATCTGTCAGAAAATACAATAGCTGCGGCCGGAAGGTGGCAAAAATTACACGTAGATGATGCATATCACAGTTGGCGCTATAGTATGCGACATTTCACCTGCCTGAATCTATCCTGAACTCCGGCCGAGATCTTCCTTGCAATACAACAGGCAGGCTGCTCTGTATAGGAGAAACCATACTATCATCAACATAAGCATATTGTCTTGATGTAACGTTCTAATCTTATCTGGGAGCAGTCGGAGCTGTCCATCGCCCAGCTCCAGCTGCTGCACGCTTCCCCGATTGTCGCATCTCCTGTGCTTTCGCCAGCTGTGCGGTCAGATCCTAATCCACAACGACGAAATAGTTAGCAGAAAGATACCTACATGACTCATAGATGAAGGGGACCGGAAAATACCTTCGGCTTGAACGAACCATCCAGTGAGTGCAAGATCGTATCAGCAAGCCCATAATCAATGGCCTCTTGTGCACGGAAGTACCTCGGACCCTTCAGAAATTCTGCAAGCTCTTCGTTTGGTTTACCAACTCCTCTAGACAAAAGATCCAGGTAGTAATCCGTGTTCGTATCTAACTCTTTTGCCTGAACGCAAAATAAAATATTCAATTCATAATACAGGCAGAAGCGTAGCATGGAGTGAATCAGATGATAAGATATTGAAAAGAAGAGCTGAGTATGACCTTAATCCACATATCGATGGCAGCTCCACCAGATTTGTGGACCTTAGGCAAGTATAGTTTAGCTGCAGTTCAGTGGTGCACATCAAAGAATTTTAAGACCGCCATGTCAGCCACATGTATGCACACATGGGCTTGCAAAAGGAACAAGAAACTTAGAAAAGTAACATACTGATTGAATTTGGCAGCACTCCTCTTTTACCCTTGACACCCAGGGAAAGAAGCATTGCAGCCTGACCATACGCCATGCTCAGATTGATTGTGTAAACTTTGGATTTGCTTCGCTAGAAAACCAAGAAAAATATTATAAAAAAGCAGAATAAACATTCTGATGTATTGGAAATAGCTTCGATATTTCAGTTTGCTTTAAAGCAAATAAAATCTGAGCACAGCATACGAAAGAACTATATCTATGCTTGTCCGGTTTCCTAAAATGCCTTCCATGCCATGCTTAAGCACAGTTACCACTCAAAAGTAAGAGCCATGAGTTACTTCAGATTGTTAATAATGCTTAGTCTTTGGTACCTAGCTGACATTGTCCTGATCTTGCGGCTATGAAGTATGAGGTATTGTGCTCCCTAGTGCCTACTGCAGACTATGTCACAATTCACTAAGAATGTGTAAGCTGCTACTCTCTACCAGCAATTGTCACTCCACCTCACTCGAACTGTATAAAAAGCAATCAAGACTAAACTGTGCCTGGTTCAATTTAAGGCCTTGCCAAATATTTCTTGGTTCTGCCACTTTAACTTCATCCCATGGTTGTCACGGCGTAGTTGGCGACCACGGCGCCTAAATGCCATGGCAACGCCACGGCGAGCGCCTAGCTGTAGACATGCAGGTATGTATCCCAATCCCAACATGCGTTCATCCAAGTATTCACTTCTATTACTGCCGACTACCTCTCTCCCTCCCTCCTGCACTCACTTCACTCCCCACCCCGCCGCCTCCTCCCCCGGCCACCTCGCCTCCTGCCCCCACCACCTCACCTCCTCTCCTCTCCCTGGTGCCTCCCCCCACCACCTCACCTCCTCCCTCCGCCGCCTCGCCCCCTCCCCGCCGCCTCCCCTCCCCGCTGCTCCCCTCCCCACCATCGCCTCCCCCTGCCACCTCCTCCCCTCCCGGCCACCTCCTCCCTCCCAAGTCGCGGCAAGTGTCCATGGTGTCCACCCAGCTCTGCCGCGACGCCGACGCCATAACAACCATGCTTCATCCCATGCACTTTATTCATGAAAAGACTTTGTTAATGTGTAAAACTGCACCATGTGAAAGGTCAAAGCAACCACCTTTTGTAGATTCAGATTTCATGGTTCATTAATCACTATTCAAGTCAACTAAGTGCCCTTACATAGAAACTCTGTGCAAACAGAAGCTAAAGAAAAAAAAATCTAAATAACAGCTACCATCTCCAATAGCAGACAGAACTTCAACCAATTTAAGTTGCTTCTACTTTTTGGCAAAATATGAAGACAATTAAAAATGCGACACATTCAACTATTGTAGACTCGCTATCTGAATTGCTGTATGCAATGATATGTGCAAAAACTTTTGAACGCTATAATCATGGCATTAAAATGTGCAGCATACGCACAATAATTATTTATCCAAACTCGATATATGAATATGTTCAGGGCATGATAATACAAACAGTGCACCATTAATGCAAACATAGTTTCATGGATGCACCCCCAATATGCAAACACTAACACAATCACACAAAATATGTATAACATTATGACAACAGCATAAATATATGTCGAATTTCCGGTTACCTGAGTAATAAAAGATAAGTGCTTACATTGATAAAATCGGCAATTGCATATGCATCAGTTTCAGATGCAACCAGCTCATTATTTTCATCCTGTTACAGCACAGAAAATATAGATAACCAGATCTCCATAATGCCGATAAAAGAGACAATGGAAATGAATGAAAATGACACGTTAAGTTGTTAACATCTTATGACAAGTACTTACCATTATTCCTGTGGAGTTTATATACAAGTAAATTGGTTTGGTGCGGTCATCATAATCTAGCCACAGAAATTGAGCAGCAATAAGCTCAGTTACTGCTGGAACAATCTACCAATAGAACAATGAAACAGAAGGTCACAAAAATGTTGATTCAAACATTATAACTACCATGTCATGGCCTCACGGGTAACGAAATAAGGTAGAAAGTTGAACTCTTACAGGCATTCCAAGAAATATAATTCGAGAGTCCAATAGCAATGATGGCAGATCTGGAGCTGAGCTTCTCATTCTTCTATATCCTCGCCCTGCCCTGCCCATGCTCATGCTGCCCATGGACATACCCATGCTGTAACTTGCAGGGCCCTCGTGCATGCCTGACAAGGTGTACATACCGAATTCATCATAACCACCGTAGCCAAGTAATCTCTGCTGTCAAGAGAGCCATGGCTCGCAACTCAGCCTCTGCACTCGAACGGGACACTACAGTCTGTTTCTTCGTCTTCCAGGCAATAAGAGAACCCCCAAGAAAAATACAGTAAGCAGAGATAGACCGGCGATCAGAGGGATCGCTGGCCCAAGTAGCATCCGAATAGGCCTGAAGCTGTAACGAGCTGGAACGTGGAAAGAAGAGGCGGCGAGAGATAGTCCCGCGAAGGTATCGCAGAACTCGAAGAAGGTGGCTGTAGTGGACCTGTGTGGGAGCTGAAACAAACTGACTCAGAATATGAACTGGATAAGTGATATCCGGACGAGTAACAGCAAGGTAGACAAGACTCCCAACAAGATGATGATAGCGAGTCGGATCAGAAAGAGGCTCGCCATCAGAGAGTCGGAGATGAACATTGAGCTCCATGGGAGTCTCAACAGTACGCTGATCAGTGAGAGAGGCGCGATCAAGAAGATCCTGAATGTATTTCTCTTGGGACATAAAGAAACCATCTGGAGTGGAAGTAACCTCAATCCCAAGGAAGTAACGAAGAGGACCAATATCCGACATAAGGAACTGCTCACTAAGACAAGCCTTGACAAAGGCAATGTACTCAGAATCATCTCCCGTAATGATCATATCATCAACATACAGAAGAAGAAGAGTCCGACCACGAGACGAAGTGTGGACAAAGAGCGCAGGATCATGATCACTAGCTGAAAAGCTAGCAGCAGTGACCACAGAGGAGAAGCGCTCAAACCAAGCACGAGGGGCTTGCTTAAGGCCATAGAGAGAGCGACGAAGGCGACAGACCATGCCCTCAGGAACAGAATACCCGGGTGGCGGATGCATGTAGACCTCCTCACGCAACTCGCCATTAAGAAAGGCATTCTTGACATCAAGCTGAGAAACAGACCAGTGGCGAACAGACGCCACCGAAAGAAGAGTGCGAACAGTGGTCATGTGGGGCACAGGAGTAAAAGTCTCGTCGTAGTCAACACCATGCTCCTGCTGGAAACCACGAGCAACAAGACGCGCCTTATAGCGCTCAAGAGAGCCATCAGAGCGAGTCTTAATCTTATAGACCCACTTACACGTGATGGGATGAGAATGAGATGGAAAAGGAACAAGATCCCAAGTACCAGTACGCTCGAGGGCAGCAATCTCCTCGGCCATGGCAAGCTGCCACTCAGGATGAGTAACAGCATCCCGGTAGGAGACAGGCTCACGAGTAGCTGCGCCAGCAAAGGCAAAACGGGCAGGAAGCCGAATCAACTGGCGATCACGGAGAGCGTAGCGAGGAGAAGATGACCCATCAGGGGAAGATGGAGCATCAGAAGAAGATGGAACATCAGGAGAAGATGGCTCATCTGGAAGATCCTCAATAAGGGGAAAAGGTACTGTAGTGGGAGGAGCCTGGGGAGTCGTAGGAGACGACACAGGTGGCGACAACGGCGGAGAGGCCACAGGGGGAATATGTGGAGACTCAGTGGGACAGGTGGACGAGGGCAAAACAGATATAGGTGTATCTGGAAAGGTCAAGAAAGACAGAGACTCCACAGAGGAAGTCGAAGTAGAGGCAGGACGTGGGTAGAATGGACGAGACTCGTCGAAAGTCACATCCCGAGAAACCCGTATCCGACGACCAACAGGATCCCAGCACCGATAGCCCTTGTGCTCGGCACTGTATCCCAGAAAGACACACTCAACAGACTGAGCGGTCAGTTTGGTGCGTTCTCGAGGGGCGAGGAGAACGTAGCAAACGTAGCCAAACAGATGAAGGGCAAAGTAGTCAGGAAGACGACCACAGAGACGCTCAACAGGGATCGCACCCTGAAGAGCAGAAGAGGGCTGGATGTTGATGAGATAGGTGGCAGTGGAAACAGCCTCGGCCCAAAAGTGAGGTGGAATAGAGGCGGCGATCATCAGAGCACGAGCAGTCTCAAGAAGGTGACGATGCTTGCGCTCAGCGACACCATTCTGAGCATGAGCACCAGGACAAGAGAACTGAGCGAGAGTGCCTTGCTCAGCAAGGAAACTGCGCAGGTGACGAGAGAGGTACTCGCCAGCAGAATCAGCGCGAAAGACACGAATAGGAGTGGAGAACTGTGTGTGAATCATAGTGGCAAATTGTTTATAGATAGACAAGGCCTCACTACGAGAAGACATGAAATATATCCAAGTGTGACGAGAGAAATCATCTACAAATATGATATAATATCGATGACCCCCTTTCGAAACGAAGGGAGCCGGACCCCAAACATCTGAATGAACAAGATCAAAAGGGCGCTGAGACACAGACTCACTATGAGGATAAGAAAGTTGAATCTGTTTACCTAACTTACAGCCCTGACAATCTAAAGACACGTCTCCTGAGACAGACCCCAGAAGACCACGACGAACTAAGGACGACAGACGGGATCCACACAGATGGCCAAGACGGTGATGCCACTGCTGGAAAGAGCCGGTAGACGAAGTGGCAGAAGAGGAGAGACTGGCGGCGATGGTGGCAGCGGAAGGAAGGTGAAGCCAGTCAAGCTCCCAGAGACGCTGTGAGTCACGGCGCTGAGGGCCAGAACCAACCAGAGCTCCCGTGTGGCGATCCTGAACACAACAAGAGTCAGAGTCGAGAATGACCCGATAACCAAGATCAGCAATCTGCCCGGCAGAAAGAAGCTGCATGGTAAGGCGAAGAACATGAGCAACAGAAGGAACATGAAAGGATGAGTTGCTAAGAGATCCTCGACCAGAGACAGAAAGAGATGTACCATCAGCAGTAAGAACACTGATAGGAGAATCAAGAGGTGTAATAAAAGACAGAGTGGAAGGATCAGGAGTCATGTGAAAAGATGCTCCAGAATCAAGAATCCACGGGGAGGTACCTGACTGTGTAGGGGTGGTTTCTCAGTGCCCGAAGAGTCAGTAGCAGAACCTGCAGAACCTGTCGAGGGAGAACCTGAAGCGGCAAGAAGACGTCGAAGTCTGGCTATCTCCTGCTCGGTGAGAGAAGCTGCCGAAGAAGTCGATGCAGACGTCGTCGTAGAAGCACTAGTGCCAGTAGAAGAACGGCGTGAAAGATGCCGCTTCTTCTTATAGCACTGGGACTCAATATGGCCGGCCTTGTCGCAGTAGGAACAGTGAGGACGGCCACCTCCAGACGGAGGACGGCCACCACCACCTGTGGTAGCCGCTGGAGGAGGCAGTGTAGCAGGCGGACGAGCGGCGAGCACAGAGGGGAGTAGCATCAGACCAGCACCACTCAGACGAGTCTCCTCCGCGCGTATCTCGGTAAGAGCCTCCAGGAGAGTGACACGAGGGTGGCGTGCAAGGAGCTGGGCACGCCTTTGCTCGAACTCAGGACGAAGGCGAGTAAGGAACTCGTAAACCCGCTGAAACTCCAGGTCAGCACGGACATCCAGGCAGCACGGACAGGTACGACAGCCAGCAGTGCGAAGTGAGTCCAACTGACGCCAGACAACAGAACTCTGAGCGTAAAAAGCGTCAACAGTAGCATCACCCTGCTGAAGAGAGTGCTCCTGGCGGACCACGGACAGGTACAGGGCATCACCAGAGGGCTCGTAGCGCTGACGAAGATGAGTCCACATCTGGAAAGCCGAAGGGAGTCCCACAACCTCAGAAGAAAACTGAGGCTGGACACTGGCGATGAAGACAGCAGCAGCCCGAGCGTCGTCATCGTACCACTGAGTGTAGACGGTCAGACGATCCTTGTAGGAATCCAGAGCCTCCTAGTAGGCAGAGGCAGCTTCATCATCAGCTTCATCATCAGCAGCAGCCTTATCGGCTGTCGGGGGCAATGCAACAGGCGTAGGCTCCGTCGGAGGAATAGGGCAAGGCGGGCAGGTGACATCGCCAGAGAGGACGCCCCAGAGACGAAGACCACGCATGTGAATGCGCATGTGAGACACGAAGTCGGTCTAATTAACACCATCAAAGATCACCGGGCAGCGAGGGAGGGAAACGGTGCCCATTGGTAGGCGGCGCTGGACGGCGCAGCGACCAAGGCAACGAAGTCTAACAGGCGGCGCTGGACGGCGCGGCGGTTAGAACGACGTTTTTTTTTCGAGTCGGTTTACAAACCGACCGAGCGAGCCAACCGAGCCCCGAACCAGGGCAAAAAACCCTAGAACAGGAGCGGGAGGCGGCGGCGGCCCGGCCCGGGCGGCGACGGCCCGGTGCGGGAGGCGGCAACCCGGCGCGGGAGACGGCGGCAACGGCCCGGAGAAGGCGGCGTCGGCCACCAGCGGGGGGAGCGGAGGCGGCGGAAGGCGAGCGGAGGCGGCGACCAGCGGGCGGAGCGGAGGCGGTGGAGGCCCGCCTCTCAGCGGCGACCTCGGCAACGGCGACCTCGGCAGCGACGACGACGAAGGCGGCCGACGGCAACGGCGGAGGCGGCACGCGGGAGTCGGCGACGGCGGTGGAGGCGGCACGCGGGAGTCGGCGACGGCGGCCGACGGCAACAGTGGAGGCGGAGGCGGCACGCGGGAGTCGGCGACGGTGGCGCAGAGTCGGCGACGGCGCGCGGAACCCTAGGTAAGCCAAAACCCTAGTTTTGGCTCTGATACCATGTTATGAATAGCGCTTGTATTCAATATGAGGCCAATGGGCCGGTATATATACACAAAGTACAGGTGGTAAATATGCAAAGAACCCCTCATAACAATGGGGAATAACAAACTATACATATATCTCTAACAGGGACAAGGTACAAAAGTGTTTCAAATCACAAAACTAAAACATGGCAGAAATTTGTATGCACACGTAAAATGTGTCGCTTGAGTACATTTTACATCAAGCATCTGATGAGACAGGAAGCGATTTTGTCTCTCACTGGGAGAAAGCATGGCGTGAGCAGCTAGATCCAACCTAAGCAAACCGCGAGGGAGACGCTACCATCCGGGGATTCGGGCTTACCTCTTCACCACTCGGCGTGTTCTTGTCGAGCGGGCGGGCAGCGCAGAGGAGGGGATGGTGCAGGGAGACGGGGGAGGCACCACCAGGGAGGGGCTAGGGTTTTGGGAGGCGGAGATGGGTAGCGGAGGGGAGCATTTGCGGGGTTTGAGGCGAAGGGGAATGGTAGGGGTGGCGGTGGAGCTTGCGGAGACGGTGTGCGGGGGAGGAGGCGGCGGCGCGGATCTAGTAGCTAAAGGGAGGCAGTGGGGGTAGGTGAGGAGGAGTAGGCAAGGCGGCGCGGATCTAGCGGCTAAAGGAGGCAGTGGGGGCAGGTGAGGAGGAGGAGGCGACGGCGGCGGAGCAGATGAGCGGGGGAGGAGCAGGCAGCGGCAGCGCGGGGTGGGGAGGAGGAGGCGGCGGCGGCGGAGCGCAGGGTGCGGGAGGAGGCGGCGCCGCGGAGGGCGGGGGAGGAGGCGAGGGAGAAATCAGGGGGAGGCAGGGTGAGGGCGACGGCGGCTGGGTGGAAGGAGCAGGAGAGAGGCGGAGATGGGGGAGCGGCGGGAGTGGAGGCGCGGGGGAGGAGGCGGCGGTGCGGGATGGCAGGGCAGGGGAGAGGCGCGATGCGGGGTGGGGAGGGAAGGAGAAGGAGGCGACGCGTGGGGAGGGAAGAGGAGGAAGGAGGAGGTGCTGGCGCATGGGGGCGGAAGAGGAAGCGGTGCGGGATGGGGAGGGAAGGAGGCCGCGGCGACGGCGGGTGGGGAGGGAAGGGATTCGTGGGAGGTTCAATGATGTGCATGATCCAGATGATTTTGACCTTAGGATCTTCAATGAGTAAGAGAAGAAGGCTTGAGGAGAGATCCAGACCATTCATTTGTATGAAGTTGGATTACTTTGGTACACAAATCTGGGTGGACTTAGATTTGGCATGACTGTGGGGGTGATTGAGGGGGTGGATTTAGTAAAGAAAATTTTGGTGTATTATAGAGTAGGGTAGATTGTCATTCATTCAGTTGTTGCTGGCACACTCACACGCACCTTGTGGTCTTTGCTTGCTGATGCTGTGCATGTTTCTCATGTGATGTGAATGCTAGTGTTGCCGCACCCAACTCTGCTTTTAGCTCTGCAAATCACATAACGCCACACCAGTTGTTCATTTGCACTCCCAAAGTTGCATTGCCATTGCCTAGCTAGCTGATGATCACCTCCTGCCCAGTGACACCAAACCATCCTTGCATTGCATGCATCTTTTTCCAGCCCTCTTTCGCTCTTCTTTATCTCGCTTTCGTGTCAGATGGCAAATCAAAAAGGCTCTATAGATGTTTATCCTATTTTTCTCAAAGAGCTAATTTACTTAGTACCATCGCAATTGATCACAAGTTATAAAATATCATTGCAAGCAAAGAGACCGAGCTTATAAATGCTATCGCAAACACAAAAACTCTGAAGAATGCACTCTGCTAGTGCAAGTGAAAGATCCAGTGTCAAAGCAACCCTGCTTCCTAATCTCTGTGTGTACCCAAATTTGCCAACATGTCAGCCTAAATTGAAGTTTTGGACACCAATCTAGCACTGCACTTGCACTTGCACTAGCAGTAGTAGTGTTTTGTCGCCAACTTGTCATGTCGTTTTTTCACTTGCAAGTAGCACTGCACTTGCACTAGCAGTAGTAGAGAATTGAAGGAGTACACTGTTGAGTTCAGATGTAGGGTGCTTTTGAGTTTCTTCTGCAAACGCTCACACGACAGTTCATAATCAGCTTATCTTGTTCTTGGTGCCTATGACTAATTCCCTTTGTTTGTCCACTCGCATGCATGCAGACCGGTCAGTCACAAGTTTTATCTCCTGGTATATGGTACGTAATAGATAGATCAAATCGTCAATAATTTCCTTTGTGGGAGACGCTTCTCACGAGAGAAATTTCCACAGCAATATTAGATAGTGCATCCATAACTTTAATATACTGAATGTACGTAACGTAGTTTGTAACTTTAATGTACTGAATGGACAGAACTTCATGTAAAGGTCCATGGTCTGAAATGCCTTCGCCACCGCTGGACTTTTTGCTGCATGCTTGCAGTTTTTTTCACACGGCCATCGAACCTGCATTCAGACATAAAGTAAGACAAAAAAGGGTATTGATAAACATCATCTGGATGTTTTCTTCCTAACTATCATTCAAATTTGTGATCATTGGATTAAAGATCCAATGGCTATGAATTCTCCCCACCCTTTCCAAAAAAAATCTCCCTCTCCTCCAAAAAAAATCTCCCCCCTAAAAAAAAAGAGGCCGTTGAATCTCTAATCCAACGTCTCAAATCTGAATGATAGTTAGGAAGAAAACATCCAGGTGATATCTATACACACCCGACAAAAAAAAGAAAATTTTATGGGAAAGGAAAAACGAAATAAAAAGGCTGCTATCCATCCAAAACTTCTCCTTTTCAAACACCGACAGCCGTCTCTCCCAAGGACCTCGCTGACTAGCTAATAGACAACAGACTGAAAACCAAACCCAATCAACAGCTCGAACACTGAGCTCAGGCCCACTTAGAAGGACCTTGACGAGCCGGCGGCCCATGCAAGAGGCATCCGCGAGGGAGCACCTGGTTTTAGTACCACATTGCTCGGCGGAGAGGAGACGGGGTATGACGAGGCTACAAGAGTACGGGGTAGCCAATGGTTTTAGCTCATACCTTTCTCGGCCTTTTGGCTAAGATCAAGTGTAGTATCTGTTCTTATCAGTTTAATATCTGATATGTGGGGCACCCCAACCAAATCAAATTTAAGTGTTGGTGTTCTGATATGTTAGGGGAACCGTTGAGAGGAGCAGCAGTACGTGATTGGTTTAATTGAAATTATACCAAAAGAGCAAGATTCAGCAAAAGGTTCTCAAATCTCAGTTGTGCAAGGGATGCAAATATGATGATCTGTTGTGGAAGGGCTGCAAATCTGATGGGCACCAAAACCGCATAGTTTTATGTACCTGCAAGAACATGAAAGGCTCATTAATAAACTAACTCCCCATATTGGTTGTATAAAAGAAACTTCCTTCCCAGAAGTATACTATGATGAAATTAGCAGTGTGTGATTTATCAAAACAATGATGAGAAGCCCTCAAGCATAAAGTAGGTTACAAATTGGCCGGCAAATTTTTGGCACAAACCAAACAGCCCAAATCATTTAGAATTTCCTGATGAATTGTTCTGTGGAAGCCTAGTCATCAAGCACGCTCAAAAAATGGACGGTCCATTTAAACAGGCGGATTATTCTCAAGTACCAGGCTATTTGTCATTTTTTGGCTAGTAGTCATGACTAGGAAAATCCATCCTGTACTGACACTGCCATGCATCTTTACTGACGACAAATGGGGCGACTTGTATTCATGTAGAGAAGCATGGTAATCAACAATACCAGCTTTACCTAAACTGGTATTTGTCTCCTCGCCTTCACCAAATTGGATTGTCTTCAGGAATGGTCTTGTCCCGGCTCATCTTGATAATGGCCTCTACTTTCACAACCCGTTTTGATTACTACAGAACTTTGATATTTTTAATGGGATATGCTGCTCGCTTAATATACATTGCTATGGACTTCTAATGCAATCATAGGTGACACCATATGCATTACATAATTTACATTCTAGCATTCCATTATGCGCTCAACCAGAAGATACATTCAATTTCCAGTGCTCTTCTACATGAAATTCTGTTATACTGCTCCCATCTCAAGTCGCAGGGGATAGTAGTATTTTGGAGCATATTTAGGGCTTGCTGTGTAGAAACCATCGGCACTATAAAGGCGAAATTACCAAATTTAACACGTAATATATCGAGTATATCGCTTATGCATCATGTAATATCCTCTGCGGATTTTCCTAGATAATGTATACTTCTAAATTTGTGAGTAAACGACCATACAATCAGGCTTCAGCCCACCAAAAATGTACAAGAGGTAGCCTCAACACAGAAATGCCATTTTGGGTAAAATACAAACAGGATGTAACCTGAAAGTAACTTCCTCAATTCCTCTTGTAAGCTTAATTGAACATTTATTAGGACTATTTGGTAATTAACAAACTCAACTATAATGTTTCTAAATGCATGCGACCAAGACAACTACATGCATGCAGCTACCACACAAGTATCGTGCACACTTTGCACTTGTACATGGCATGCAAGATTAACATCTCCGAAAGAAGCGAAATTCAGGACTAGTTGGATGCAGTTGGGCCGCACTCCGGAAGGCAGTTTCGGCAGCTTCTCTTTCGGATGGCGTCGTATTTTCGGATGCTTTTGTGAGTAGACCGATCACATCTAGACCTAGCAGGTGCTCCATGCCAACTGGTGTACCATGGTCCCATGTGTCCAAGAAGAGTCGTAACCAAAGGAATTGGAGGCTGGGCATGGCCCCTGCCATGAAGGTCAGGTATGACATCCAGTCGCATCCAAACACGAAACGCTCGAGGGCTGGGAATCCCATGTCGGATATCACAATCCTTTCTGCGGGTGCTTGTGGGATGAGTAAACAGAGGTCGGTGAGGGAGGGTAGGTCTCCAAGAAGACGAACATCATCCTCCAGCACCTCCCTAACCGTAAGTGTCAGGTTTCCAAGGTTGTGGAGATCACCAACCCACCTGGGAACCCTGCAGGAACTCAATGCTAGCAGCTCAAGTCTATCGAGGTTATGGCAAGCAGGAGGTCCACACACTATTTGCAGTCGTCTGAGGTTCCGGAGCTTTTCAACGGAAGAGTGCAGAGCATCCATCCATGCTCTTGTCGCCCTTCCATCGAAATGGAGTGTCAGCTCTCTCAGGTTTTTCAGCTCGCCTAGGCCCTTAATATTGTGTAGTGAGCTCTCCGTGATATCAAAACCCCTTAGAGTTCGCAGGGATTCCATGTTGCCTATCCTGTCAGGTAGCCTTAGAACACCACGTGGAACAATTAGATTTAGATGCATCAAGCGGGGTAAATCAACGATATCTGTTGGAATGCCATCGACCAAATATATCGAGTGTACCGAGGGCCAGAATATATCCAGTGTCTCCAAATGCCGTAGCCCCCCAATCTGAGTAGGTAGCTGTATCGAGGACTTGGAGTCACTCCAACAAGCTCTTGCTGGTGAATATATTGAGGACCAAAAACCTGTTGTTGCTGAAATCTTTAAATACTTGAGTTGAAATAATCGGGTAATGCCGGTGAGGTCCAGTCTGCTCTCCCCTTGGGAATCTGAAAACTCAATTGCTAGCACTCGAAGAAACTTGAAATCCAACAAAGGAGGAGGGATGCATGGGGATTTTCTAAAAAGTGCAAGTGATCGGATATGTGACAAGTTTGTAATGGTGACTGGGATTGTGCCATCTTCTGCATCAATCAAGTTCACGGATAGGCGACGGACCTTGTCATGTAGTCCATGCATGGATTGTGGATCATACACGACACTAACAAAATTATTTTCTGTGCACCTGCTTAGGATCAAGTCAAGCATCATATCATGTACACCACAAGAACTAACCTCACCATTACGGCGAGTCTTTATCGGTTGAATCAAGCTCCTATTGACAAGTTCATTAAAATAGCATTTTGCAACATCCACCAAATCTCGACCATGCAGAGTGCTCACAAAACCTTCGGCGATCCACCGTGCAAGCAAGTCATCCCTCCCAATCTCATGGTCCTCTGGATACATACCAAGATAGAGCAAACATGTTTTGAGATGAGGAGGAAGATTCTTGTAGCTGAGGTTCAAGATCTGTCTCATCTTTTCCAAAGTGGGATTTGTTGCAAACTGAGAGCCCAGAGAGTTCCGTATGTACTCCCACTGTTCCTTTAGCCTTGTTGGTTGACTAGCTAGAAGGCCAGATATAGTGATAATTGCAAGTGGTAAACCTCCACACTTCTTCAAAATTTCAGCTGAAATTTCTTTGAACTGAGAAGGGCAAGCATCTTCGGATTTGAAAATTCTATTGAAGAACAACATTCTCGAGTTTGAGTGGCTGAGGGGCTCCATCTTATAGACGCACCCATTGTTGGAACATGACCTAGCCACATCCTCATTGCGTGTGGTTATTATTACTCTGCTACTTTGATTATTTTCCAGAAAAGCACATCTAATAATGTCCCATTCTGGCACACCCCACAAATCATCCACTATCATGAAGTACCTGAGAAATTATTTCACATAGAGCATAAGTTACATTGCAAATGAAACCACCCTTACCTTCCAATGAATTTCATGCAGATAAAAAACAAAGCAAACTCCAGCAAAGCGAATTTATGAATCTTATAATTCCACATTAGCATATGCTATTCAGATTATATCAACGGGGCTTGTGACTTTTATAATCCAACCAAAGAAATGGGAACATTATATTGCACATGGGAGGACTTCGAAATTAAAGAACGAAAACTTATGTTTGATAAAATTGATTAGATAAAATGGTGATCCAATTTCCACTCTCGCTCACTTTGGTCTCTCTATTTTAAATCGGATCAATTTAACTTTAATACTTTCAAGCTTGGTTCGATTTGGTCTCGCCTTTACAATTTCACGAAAAACAGCAAGCAACATCAAATGGAATATGGGCAAACATTTAAAAAGATTCACTTCTTGAAATCGAGTAGGTACCTTTTATGTTGTAGGTATTCTCTGAGGTTGTTAATGAGGTCTTGCACATCGCAAGCATGAGGAGATGGCTGTAGCCCAAGCTGTGATAGTAAGGCGTTGAGAAGCCTTGTCATATCTGGTCTCAGAGAAACAGATACAAATGCCGTGCAATTGAAGTGAACCCTAATCTTATGATACACCTCTTTGGCAAGTGTGGTCTTGCCCAAACCTCCGAATCCTACTATGGACACCACCTTCGGTTGCTGCCCTTCATCCGTTACCCACTTGATAAGCTCTTCCCTTGGGCCGTCGATACCAACAAGGCTAGCCGACTCCTTGTAGAGTGCTGACAACCGAGGATCAACATCGACGGAGCTGGAATTAGTGATGCACTCGTCAAGTTTGTTCCTTTTTCGGCGATCACTTGCTTGGAACACACGAGCCTTCATCACCTGGATCTGGTTGGCTATCCGGTGACGATCCTTCCAAGTCTGTATATAGCTGCAAGCTTTCTGAAGGAACCCCAGCTTGTCATCCGCTCCACCAAGATGATGCATAAAGTCGTCGATGCAGTCCTCTATGTCATAGGCCATCTCCCTCACATGGTTCCTCCAGTTCTTCGCCAGCGGATCGAGTTTGTCGGCCTCCACCGTGTTCTCAAGGAAAGCATCCATGGCGCTGAGCTCGTCGATGAGGAAGACCAACTCGTTGTGCACATCGTTGAGCTTGTTGTGCTCATCACCCATGAGCGTGGTGAGCTTGGCGAGGAGGGGTTTCATTACCCCCACTGAAGCTCACCACCATCGCCGCCATCTCTAGCTAGATGTGTCAACTGGCTCGCTGTCTGTGCGTCCTACTCTTTTGCATATAAGCAGCTAGCAAAGGTAAGTTCTCTTGGTTACCAAGCTCGCTGTCTTGGTTGGATCAGAACACGCCGGCCTTCTGCACGGGGGTGTTTCTGATGCCTCTCATGTCGTGATGTCAAGTCAAGTCAATAATGGCTGTCAAGGTTTGATAGGAAGCAATGATGAAGCTCCACAGATATGGATACTGATTTTAGCCTCGCAACAGGTTTTCAATATCGGTCTTTTTTTACCGGATGGCGCCGATACAAGCGATAATCTCGATAATTAAAAATTTTAGCTCCAAAAATTGCAAACAAAATTTGAATTTCAAACGAATTTTGGCCGAAAATCGATTATCAGAGTAAGGCAAGAACGGAGTCGCCGAAAATTATCGTCACGGCGATTTCTATTTCGAGCTCGTCTTGCTCCCGAAGCCTCCGCGCGAGTCGCTCTATCCAGCCGGTGGCGAATCTTTCTGTCCTGGGTCCGAGCGTGAGGAAGGGGGAAAGCAGTGCGAACCTTTCTGTCCTGGGTCCGAGCGTGAGGAAGGGGGAAAACATGTCCGGTTGGCTGGCGGTCCGGCTCCGAGCCGGAGGACAGAGACAGCGAAACAGAGAGCGGAAACAAAAAACTGTAGCGGCTTCAGTTTTTTTTCGTTCCGTCCGCACGAAGAAATTGGCTTGCCTTGCGGCAGTCCTGCAAGAATTAAGTGGCATTCCTGTTAACGACATGCGATCAATAAAGGCTACAAACTTATTTTGCACAACATTTCAAGAAACCCAAGTCACAGCAGAGGATGCGGATAGATTTTCTCCTGTCTAAATTTGTTTGAGGTACATATCGTGTCTAGGGATAGAAATCTCGAAATCGGTGCAAAACCTAACGGGCCGGACGGTAACGGTAACAGGCCGGTTACCGGAAAATATGAAAAAAAAAACTGAATAAAGCTCATATTTCAAAATTTGAATTTAGGGGGTTTAAAAACCGATAACCATTCCAGTTACCAGAAAAACCGCTTAAAAAACCACAAGCCCGCTAACAACCGAGAAAAGATATAGAAAATCTAGCACAAAATATTGAAACTAGCATATTTATTTATATTTAGTTTATATAATAGGTAATCTAGTAAAAAAGATCTAAATCAACCTAAAAACTTTCTAGGTTACCGATCGGTTTTTTTCCCTTTTGTTAACCGGTCACCAGTTTTTCTTTCCCTGATCGTGCCTACTTCTGGTTGCTAAGAGTAGAAATAAAGTATAAATGTTCGCTGCACTCTTGGTAATCATTAAGCTTCGACTCGCTGAGGAAAACTAACATTTTTTGTGTCACTTTATGATCTGGCCTAACTTGTGCTCAAAATCCAAGCAACATCGCATTATCTTTTATTTTTCTTCCGTACAAACATAGGTTCAATAATATAGTTTGTTCATAAACTCCGAGTAAATTGGCCTTCTTTGCTTCAAGATTGCAATTTCAGGTCCAGTGTGCCAGCAAGCCAAAGCGAATATTGTAGGATGTAGCTACAGCTTGTTTCAAAACTCAGGAGCCAGGAAGAGCCAAAAGGGCATTGTGTCGCTGTGACGTTGCAACTGTCCTAAAGATTAGAGAAGCTCCTCTACTACATTGGAATATATATGCTACTTTAGTCTGTTATGACGATAACTCAGGCATAATGCATAACATTCGAATATTACTCCAATCCCTAGTTGTGGAGATTTCATTCATCTAAATGCATCAAAATTGCCTGCTGCCATCACACGCAGCTCTGTCACATTCCAAGGACCGGTTAAACTTGGAAAATGAAGAGTAATCCCTGTATATTTGTAGTCTTGACATGATGTTCAAGCTTGTGTGAAGAATGCCATCATCTTGCTTTTGCACGAGATCCTGATATGCTCGAACGTAGGTTGTTGGTTTTTCAGGTGGACATGATGTTGTGCTCTACCATGCTGACGTGAATAGAACCATACTGATCATAGTTCTGAAGACTGGGAAGCAGTTGTTTCCTGAAATCATGCGAGTAAAATCAGAAGTTATTGCCACTTTTTTTTAGCGAAAACTGTAAGAGCAAGGTGGTCCTTATTGCCATTGTTATTGTAGTAGTTTTTGATTGAGTTGTGATGTCCGCATTGGAGAGCTTAACAGACCTGCTGGCTTGGGATATTGATCAGCTGCTTGATGTCAGTAGGCTGAAACTGAATGGTCATAGGCATCTCCGGTCCATCCAACGGCATTTGAGCTGCCGACTGTAGTCAGTGAATCTCGAAAGTTATCGTCCTCGAAGCAACTGGATTAGATCTCAATGTTAAATGGAGTTAAAGTCAGCATGTATGGTAGTAGTACACAAGAGAAACAAGTTTCTGAATATACCTCAATGGCGTGCAGGTTACGACAAAGTGGCAATGTTAAGCGACCAAACGAGAACATCTTTGTTCTAGAAGCAAGAACATATTTTTTCTTCGAGAACACAAACCAAACAAGAACATCAAGATAGAATTAATGTATTGAAATGCCTTCACCATTGTTCTTTTCTTACCATGAAACTGAACTGAAGATTGGAAGGAGCAGTCTCCCTCCTTGAAACCAAAGATCGATCCCATACATGCATGGAGCATTGGAGCTGCTCTTGGCTCTGATCTTTCTACATGCATGCATGCAGCTACCACACAAGTATGGAGCACACTTCGCACTTGTACATAACATGCAAGATTAATATCTCCAATGAGTGGCGAAGGGACCTCTGTAGGTTTTTACAAAACACTTCTATTATTATTAATAATTTCATATAAATCCTCATAATTTCAGATATTTTGAAGTGATTAATTCCATATGATTTTAACCCTAACTGTGCCACTGTCTACTCTCCAATAGAAGCCAAATGCAGGACTGGTTGGATGCAGTTGGGCCACACTCCTGAAGGCAGTTTCGGCAGCTTCTCTTTCGGGTGTCGTAGTTTCGGACGGTTCTTTGGATAGAAATATCCTATTTAAACCAAGTAGGTGCTCCATGCCAACTGGAGTACCGTGGTCCCACGTGTCCACGTAGAATGCTAACATCATCGTATTAAGACTGGGCATGGCCCCTGCCGTGAAGGTCAGGTATGACATCCAGTCGCATCCAAACTCGAAAAGCTTGAGGGCTGGGAATCCCATGCCGGATATCACAATCCTTTCTGTGGGTACTTGTGGGATGATCAAGCATAGTTCGGTGAGAGAGGGCAGGTCTCCAAGAAGACGAACATCATCCTCCAGCACCTCCCTAACAGTAAGCTCCAGGGAGAAGAGGTTACGGAGATCACCAACCCACCTGGGAACCCTGGAGAAACTCAATCCTAGTAGCTCAAGAGTCTCGAGGTGGCGAGGAGGACGCGCTGACCATGAGCTCAGGACATCAGCGCTCATCACACGAGTTCCATCCACTAGCACCGACCAAGGAGGAGTTCCACACACTACTTGCAGCCGTCTAAGGTTCCCGAGCTTTCCAACAGAAGAGCGCAGAGCATCCATCCATCCATCCTTGTCCACAAAGGATCTTCCATTGAAACGGAGTGCCAGCACTCTCAGGTTTTTCAGCTCGCCCAGGCCCTTAATACTGTCTAGCGAGCTCTCCGTCATGTCAAAACCCCTTAGAGATCGTAGGGATTCCATGCTGCCAATCCTGTCAGGTAGCCTTGGAAAACATGGAACAATTAGATGCATCAAGCGGCGTAAATCAACGATATCTGTCGGAATGCCATCGGCCAAATATATCGAGTGTACCGACGGCCAGGCTATATTCAGTGTCTCCAAATGCCGTAGCCCCCCAATCTGAGTAGGTAGCTGTATCGAGTACTCAGAGTGTGCTCTTGCTGCCGAAATTGTTAAATACTTGAGTTGAAATAATCTAGTAATGCCGGTGAGGTCCAGTCTGCGCGCCCCTTTCAAGGAATCTGAAAACTCAATTGCCAGCACTCGAAGAAACTTGAAATCCCACAATATAGATGGGATGCATGGGGATTTTCTGAAAAGTGCAAGTGATCGGATATGCGACAAGTTTGTAATGGTGACTGGTATTGCGCCATCTTCTGCATCAATCAAGTTCACGGACAGGCGACGAACATTATCACGTAGTCCTTGCATGGATTGTGGATCATACACGACACTAAAAAAATTATCTTCTGTGCACCTGCTTAGGATCAAATCAAGCATCATATCATGTACTCCACAAGAACTAACCTCACCATTATGGCGAGTCTTTATCGGTTGAATCAAGCTCCTATTGACAAGTTCATTAAAATAGCTCTCTGCAACATCCGCCAAATCTCGACCATGCAGAGCGCTCACAAAACCTTCAGCGATCCACCGTGCAAGCAATTCATGCTTCCAAATCTCATGGTCCTCTGGATACATACCAAGATAGAGCAAACATGTTTTGAGATGAGGAGGAAGATTCTTGTAGCTGAGGTTCAAGATCTGTCTCATCCCTTCCAAAGTGGGATTTGTTGCAAACTGAGAGCCCAGAGAGTTCCGTATGTACTCCCACTGTTCCTTTAGCCTTGTTGGTTGACTAGCTAGAAGGCCAGATATAGTGATAACTGCAAGTGGTAAACCTCCACACTTCTTCAAAATTTCAGCTGAAACTTCTTTGAACTGAGAAGGGCAAGCATCTTCGGATCTGAAAATTCTATTGAAGAACAACCTTCTCGAGTCTGAGTGGCTGAGGGGCTCCATCTTATAGACGCACCCATTTTCAGAACATGACCTAGCCACATCCTCATTGCGTGTGGTTATTATTACTCTGCTACTTTGATTATTTTTTGGAAAAGCACACCTAATAATGTCCCATTCTAGCACACCCCACAAATCATCCACTATCATGAAGTACCTGAGAAATTATTTCACATAGAGCATAAGTTACACTCCAAATGAAACCACCTTTACTTTCCAATGAATTTCGTGCAGATAAAAAACAAAACAAACTCCAGCAAAGCAAATTTATGAATCGTATAATACCACATTAGCATATGCTATTCAGATTATATCAACTGGGCATGTGACTTTTATAATCCAACCAAAGAAATGGGAACATTATATTGCACGTGGGAGGACTTTGAAATTAAAGAACGAAAACTTATGTTTGATAAAGTTGATTAGATAAAATGGTGATCCAATTTCCACTCTCGCTCACTTTGGTCTCTCTATTTTAAATCGGGTCAATTTAACTTTTATGCTTTCAATCTTGGTTCAATTTGGTCTGGCCTTTACAATTTCACAAAAAACAGCATGCAGCATCAAGTGGAATATGGGCAAACATTTAAAAAGATTCACTTCTTGAAATCGAATAGGTACCTCTTATTTTGTAGGTATTCTCTGAGGATGTTAATTAGGTCTTGCACATCGCAAGCATGAGGAGATGGCTGTAGCCCAAGCTGCGATAGTAAGGCGTTGAGAAGCCTTGTCATGTCTGGTCTCAGAGAAACAGATACAAATGCCTTGCAATTGAAGTGCCCTCCAATCTTACGATACACCTCGTTGGCAAGTGTGGTCTTGCCCAAACCTCCGAATCCCACTACGGACACCACCTTCAGTTGCTGCCCTTCATCCGTTACCCACTCGATAAGCTCTTCTCTTGGGCCGTCGATACCAACAAGGCTAGCTGACTCCTTGTAGAGTGCTGACAACCGAGGATCAACATCGACAGAGCTGGAATTGGAGATGCACTCGTCTAGTTTGTACCTCATTTGGCGCTCACTTGCCTGGATCACACGAGCCTTAATCTCCTGGATCTGGTTGGCTATCCGGGGACGATCCTTCCAAGACTTTATATAGCTGACAGCTTTCTGGAGGAGCCCCAGCTTGCCATCAACTCCACCAAGATGATGCATAAAGTCGTCGATGCAGTCCTCTATGTCATAGGCCATCTCCCTCACATGATTCCTCCAGTTCTTCGCCTGTGGATCGAGTTCGTCGGCATCCGCCGTCTTCTCAAGGAAAGCTTCCATGGCGCTGAGCTCGTCGACGAGGAAGACCACCTCCTTGCGCACATCCTTGAGCTTCTTGTACTCATCCCCCATGAGCGTGGTGAGCTTGGCGAGGAGGGGTTTCATCACCCCCACTGAAGCGCTCACCACCATCTCTGCCATCTCTAGTTGGATCTCTCAACTGGCTCGTTATCTGTGCGTGCTACTCTTTTGCATATATTTGCTAGCAAAGATAAGCTCGCTCGGTTAGATCGAGTAGCTTGTGAGCAAATACGCTTACAATATTTGTATTGGATCAGAACATGCCGGCCGGCTGCGCGCGGGTTTCTTTCCATGCTTGTCTAGCTGATGACTAGAGTTGGATTTCTTTCCATGTTTGTCTAGCTGATGACTAGAGTTGGATTTCTTTCCATGCTTGTCTAGCTGCTCGCGGGTTTCTTTCCATGTTTTGTCTAATCAAAAGTTGTGTGGATTTTCGAGTGGTATACTTCGGATTTAAGCATTGTAAATGGCTACACTAGCCGATTCTTGCCATCCTCTCTCTGAAAAAATGCATATGATGACAAAGATAGATACCGACTCCTCCTCTGATGGGTGTTTGTTTCTCTGGGTTTGTCTGTGTGCTCAGCTGAATGCTGATGTGGTGATTCCACTTCGATGCTCCGGTCCCAGCGGTGCCCATCTCATCACTTTCCCATCTGCGACTGCAGTCTGTCTTGCTTTTGTGTCATTGTAGTCATTTTTTTTAAATTTTTTTAATATTTAGGTATCTATTTTTACAAAGAGCAGTTTTCCTATCCTTGAGGAGGTACCAAGAGGTACAAGGTACGAAGAGGTACCAAATTAGATCCAGCCGTTCAATCAGTGTGATCAATGGCTCAAAATTTGGTACCTCTTGGTACCTTGTACCTCTTGGTACCTCGCGTCCGGTACCACTAGGTACTGCCAAATCTCAGCCGTTCGATCAGTGTGATCAACGGCTCAAATTTGGTACCTCTTCTCCCTCAAGGATGGTAAAATTTCCCTTTTACAAATCTAGTCTTCCTCTGAGCTCAGCAGTTGCCACAGGTGAAACGTGTCGTTTACTATGCTACAGCAGCTCGGCAAGTCCTGCTGAACCACTAGAGCTCGGCAGCACCTCCTGAGCAACCGTACCTCGGTAGGACGAGCTATCGAGAAGTAGCAGATCAATAGCAAATTAATTAGTGATTAACTTAAGCATAATTAATCCTAATTAAGTGATAAATTGCAAGATTAGCACCACTCATAAGTTAGGTGATTTACTAGTATGGATTTTTCAGTGGTATATTTCGGATTTGAGCATGTGACTGTGGATTGTAAATGGCTACGCTACCAATTGTTCCTTTCCTCTATCTGGAAAAAAAGATTGTCTAAAAAGGAGGGGAGAGATAGAGATGTAGGTTGGATTCTTTTAGGTTTATGACTTTTGATATAAATTATTGAGCTTTGGTTGTTCTCAAGAGAGTATGAAGAGAAAAACACTCATGTGTGATTAGTATGGCCCAACAAGACCACCACGCTTACAGCTCAGCCTGTGTCTTCCACTCCGCTTAAGCCTGCAGCCTGTCTATCTAAGTGTGGCGTGGAACCTGGCCGACATCGTCCCCGTGTGAAGAGCAAGGCACTCATCTAGGGGAAGCTCTAGTCTGCCTCCGTCCGTGGAGATGGGGCGAGAAGTCATGCCAGCTTAGACACCAATGCACCTCGGCTTCACGCATCAACGCGGCTCCGAGTACGAACGTTAGGACTTAGGAGCTCCTGTGTCGTCGACTAATTGTCTCTAGTCTGCCCCCAATGACTGTTCACATAAATATCACTATAGCCACTTTTTTTAATATAAATCTAGCCTCTAAACATCTTGTTTTTACAAATCTAGTTTCTTTCGTAGACCCACCAAGCTCAACAGGCACCTACTGAGCTAGGGGAGCTCGGTAGGCGACCGGTCAAGATAACATGATGGCTAATTAGCGTTTAATTAGCACTAATTATATTTAATTAGTATTAATCGTAATAAATTAGTAATAATCATAATTAATTAATATTAATCATGATTTATTAGTACTAATTAAACCACAAAATTACTCATCATTTATTTTTAATTAGTGCTAATCATATTTATTTAGTACTAATCATAATTAATTATTTCTGATTACGAGCTTAATGGATGACGAAACACAATAGAGAGAATAAACAGAATGGATGAAGTTTCTGGCGGAACATGAGGATTGGTCAACGCCTGTGGCGGAACAAGGGAAAAAAGAAAAAAGAAAAGAGAAGAAAGAAAGAAGGAAAGATGTCATCCTTTTTGGGCGCCGTTTCTATTCCTTGCTGCTCGGTGATCTTTGATGGTCTCAATTATCGGGACCGGTTTTAGCACATGCGTGGTCAACGCCTTAGGGAGTTTCTTACTGGCGAGATGCCTTGTCCGCCTCGCCTGCTCCACCTGCTAAGCCTGTGTTCCCGAAGGATGCTTCTGAAGATGCTCGTACAAAGAATTGTGCTGGCACCTGTGCAGAAATTTTGGCAGTGTCACAACGTTGAACTATGCTTTGCCCCCTCTTCTTAATTAGATTCATTCATGCATATTGGCACAAATGCGGCAACGGATTAATGCATCCAGCACGAGAATGAGATCATGAAGGTTTTCCCTGGTTGTATGCCAAACCAAATATGATGGAAAGTAGGCAATGATAGTATCTTTGTTTGGAAAATAAAAGAGTCAGCCTTTATTTCCTATTTGGAAAACAAAAAACAAAATGTAGTTGGTAATATCAATAGGATGAAGTGCTTCTATTCTATCTAGAATTGGCGTGGTTCCTTTCGTTAAAGCCAACTGTGAATAATTCGATCTAAACAATGTTATGAATTCTGACTTGAGACTTGCGGGGCACAATATGTCACAACTCGCAACTTGTCTATTTGACCGGCCTCAATGAAGAAATAAAGATATTAGTAAATGCACAGTTCCAGCGAGTTTTCAACTCACTTGACTTCCTTCATGACTCTATTTCCACCTGGCAGCGGTGTTCTGTGTACGAATTTGGAAAGTGCCTACTGCTGCCACCTGACCATCGGGCTTGGAAATAAAGAGAGGCCAAATTCAATTTGTTGTTTTGATTACCATGTCATATTATGTATCATACCAACAAGCTAAAAGACTTGTTATTGCAAATTTGCAAGTAGTAATTAGTAAGTACCTTCTCTCTGCGTCCGTGCGTTGCCCCGGGGGTCCTTTACATCTTCAATTCTTGGCCAGGATTCTCAAAGTTTCAACAATAAAGCCAAAAAAGTTATGCTAAGTTGCGAACAAACGTGAGTTAAAAGTAAATGTGGCCAAAACATGGAAAATAATTAAGATTCATTTGCACAACAATTCTTATCTGGCTCATTCATCACCGACTCTCTCTCTCTCTCTCTCTCTCTCTCTCTCTCTCTCTCTAACCATATGTCTTCCCCCCTTCTAGAGATTTTCCCACAAGAGTTTAAATGTCATTTTGATTTTGTATGCGACCGCTCTGTTGCTGACCATTGATACTTGAAGAAGACTGCCAGGGTTCATGCCCTGCAGCAGAAAATCCTATATACCAAATAACTTTTGTATTGGCGTTCTTGGTTTGCCAAATGATTGATTGGCAATGGGAAGGCATGTCCACAAATGCAATAGTGACGTCATCAGTAGTTTTAGGGGCTATACACGTAAGCAGGGTTGAAAAAACCGGCGATTACCGGCCAGTAACTGCCGGTAACCGGATTTACCAGCGGAACTGGTAAAAAAAACCAGCCAGGTTACTTTTAGGTCTGATACATTTCTTAAGTTGGTTTAGGGCCTTTTAGGCCTTTTTTGGTGCTAGATTACCTATTACATGGGCTAAATATGTTTTAATTATTGTACTCTCAACATGGTTTTTTTGTTTTTAGCAGTTTTCCTATTTTTAACGGTTTTCCCGGTTACCGGAACAGTTATTAGTTTTCAAACCACCCAAATTCAAAATTTGATTCACGAATTTTGAACGATTTTTTCCAGGTTTTCTGGTAACAGGTTATCGTACCGCCCGTCAAAAGGGATTCCCTCCGGTTCTTAGTTTTTGAACCTTGCATGTAAGTACACATGTATTGCTGGTCTGAACCAGGCCTACACCGGCATGCTCATGCCTGAGTAGAAACAAATGCCCAAAAATGCTGATTCACGCTCACAATAGCCCCACTCGTTGAAAGCTACTCATGATCTGCTTTTCTGGATGTAACATTGCTAATTTAGCAAAGGCTGAAGTTAGTTATGTTAATGCTATGGCAAACAAAAAGCTTAGCAAACTATTCAGTGATTCCTAAAAACTTAGCCGTTAATGCTCCTCTCTTCATTTTTTTTAAAAAGAGCAGTTCTGCTTTCTAAGCCGTTAATGCTAGAGACCATTTCCAGACCATTTCTGTTTGACTTACCAATCAACTGCTTTCCATCAGAAACTGATTCCAATGCTCTGTTGGGAACTTGGGATATAAAATCACAAGGAACGCAAGGCCCCATTTTGAAGTACCTTTATCTTTTCTTTTCAGTTCTATTTCTATGCACCCATTACTCCAATTACGGAAAATAAACACTTCAGATACTTGTGTCACAACTCACAACAGATTTTCTCCACAAAAGCAATCTTTTAATGTCAAATGGACTACAAAATCAATCAAAAGAAGGCAGCAGGTATTGTAAGTTCAGCAAATGCCAATTCGAGAGGATTGGACAAGCAAGGGATGGAACACATACTGGACGGATTTGGCAAGTCTGAAGATGGGCACCAAAACAGCATCGTTTTATGTACCTGCAAGAACATGAAAGGCTCATTAATAAACTCCCCATATTGGTTGTATAAAAGAAACTTCCTTCCCAGAAGTATACTATGATGAAATTAGCAGTGTGTGATTTATCAAAACAATGAAATTAGCAGTATATCTCAAGCATGAAGTAGGTTACAAATGCCATTTTTTCGTCCCCAAACAACCAAACCATTACTACATGGTGGCAACCAAAATGAAAATGTAACACCCCGACCCTCCACAGGGTCCAAGATGCTACCACACACCCTTACCTATTCAGAAGTGTTGCTAATTCAACTTTTAGCAGCACCTTCCCTGTTCTTTTATATCATTACCCACAGATAACAAAGCACAAATAACAGTAGGATAATTGCAAACACCACTAACTTCATATTTCACAAGTTATAACACAAACAGCAACGGTGGGCTCCACGACCATGGAGACCCGCCATCCTGGCTCGTAAGCAAGCTAAACCAAACAGCGAGCCACAAGTTTTAGCATTATAACAAACATAAAGACTCCGTATACGGCTAAACCGTTATTTCATCTGTGCAGTGCCAAAAGTGCTATCCCATTCCATGCATGTCGTCATTCTTCACCTAAAAACAACGGCAAAGCAAGGGTGAGTCCGAAGACTCAGCAAGCACACGATAAAGCAGTAACATCACTTTAGCAGTTTAATCAATTTCACGAACTGTAAACTGTAAATCCACTCTATGACTGTGAACTGTAAGCTAAGTCTGTAACTGTACACTGTAAATCAATTCTAGGTCTGTAAACTGTCTTTCAACCCTATGTCTAGGTCTGTAAACTGTCCTTCAACCCTATGTCTGTAAACTGTAAATCAATTCTGTAACTGTAAACTGTAAATCACAACTGTAACTGTAAACTGTAAATCACAACTGTAACTGTAAACTGTAAACTGTATCACTTCTGTCACTGTAATGCAATGCAATATTATGCAATGCATCTGTATGCATCTGTATGCTCTGTAACTGTAGCGTATACCGGTATAGCGGAGCGTCCACCCGTCGATGGACCACTCGCCTCGTCCTCTTTCATACGAGGTCTCAATCTCCACTCCCGTGGAGTGCCTACCTCTGTAGGTCTTATTCAAGAGCACTCCGGACTAGTCATACGACTTTCTCACCGACCTGGCTCTTATGCAATTGCATGATGCAATATGCCCCAAATGTGAATGTCTAATCATAAATGTTATTCATCAAACTATGATTAGCACATAATCACAGACATCTCATAACTACTGCAAATCATGGCATGGAAACACGAATACCATTCATCACAATTTACCGTCTACCATGCACTTGCCTGTTAACCTGGCGGACGGTGCGTAGACGGCACCAAACTCGAACCGCCACCTGAACAAGCATTAAATATTTCAATTCATCACTCATGCAATACATACGAGTACATAACATCGCATTTACATGTCAACTTAGCACAACCAAACTCTATCATTGGACATCTCCCTGTTGTCCCGATGTTTAGCGATATGGTCAATTAAACTCGTATATAGCATTTTACATATTTATTCTCTTTCCTCTATCGCCACGGATCGACCAGATCACCAGTGGCAACCTCGATTTCTCCGCCCAGGTAACCATATTAATAAACAATATTCTAATGGCTACCCGAACCAATTCTAATAATCCACATATTAACTTATGCCTGTTTCGATAAATAAATGGGAGAGGGTTTTCGAACTATTACCCCAAGCCCAACGACTGAATCCGGGTACGGACTGTCGTTCCCTGGCTGGTTCTGGCGAATCCGATGCCGAATCAAATTTCCCCTTCTCTTTTTTTTTCCTTCTCTCTCTTTTCTTCTTTTTTTCCTTTCTCAGCCAGCCAGCACTCCTGGCCTTCCTCCCTTCTTCTCACGCCGGCCCTCTCTCTCTCTTTTTCTTCCCACGCCGGCGCCTCCCTTTCTTTCCTCTTTTTCTTCACCCGTCGGCAGCCCCTGCTCTCCCCCTCACGACCCCTCACGGCTGGCGCCCCCGACCTTCCTCCTCCCTCACCGGCTCGGCCTTCCCCCTCCCCCCTTGCACGGCGCGCAGCCGGGCGGGGCAGGGGCAGCGGCGAGCGCGGGCGGCAGAGGGCGACGAGGACGGGGCGCGGCCAGGGAACAGCGGCAGCGCGCGCGAGCTGAGGGCGATGGCGGCGCAGCAACGGTGGCGCGCGGGCGGCAGCGACGCGCGGCGCGTGCGGCGGCAGCACAGGCGAAACGGCGGCGTCGGCGGCTGGGTGGTGGCAACGCGCACTCAGGGGAAGGCGGCGACGGCTGCCGGAGCTGGCGAGCGGCGGCGCCGACCACTACGCAGGCGACGGCGACAGCAAGGAGCACGGGAGATGGCAGCAACTCGAAGGCACGGGGAGGAGGAGAAAAATCTGGTTCTGGCTTCTCCCTCGGTCTCTCTCGGTCATATACGTGGCATAAAAAATGGGCTGGGCTGGGCTTCTACGGCCCAGATATTGAAAAGGACAAAAAACATTTATATTTGTCAATGCTTGCCAAAGTGGCTGTGTGGTTTGGAGCCAATACTTCCAAAAATTTGGTCATGTCGACCGGATTTCACATGCGTTTGGTTTGTTTCCAATATTTTTGTTTCCAATATTTTCGCATTCCATTCATGTCCATATCTTAGTTCGTTTTCTTGCCAAATATGCAGTGAGCAAATTGACACTGCCATGCGTCTTTACTGACGACAAATGGGGCGACTTGTATTCATGTAGAGAAGCATGGTAATCAACAATACCAGCTTTACCTAAACTGGTATTTATTATCTCCTCGCCTTCACCAAATTGGATTGTCTTCAGGAATGGTCATGTCCCGGCTCATCTTGGTAATGGCCTCTACTTTCACAACCCGTGTTGATTACTACAGAACTTTGATATTTTTAATGGGATATGCTGCTCGCTTAATATACATTGCTATTGACTTCTAATGCAATCGTGGGTGACACCATATGCATTACATAATTTACATTCTAGCATCCCATTATGCGCTCAACCAGAAGATACATTCAATGAGTCAATTTCCAGTGCTCTTCTACATGAAATTCTTTTATACTGCTTCCATCTCAAGTATTTTGGAGCATATTCAATGTAGTATTTTGGAGCATATTTAGGGCTTGCTGTGTAGAAACCATCGGCACTATAGAGGCGAAATTACCAAATTTAGCACATAATATATCGAGTATATCGCTTATGCATCATGTAATATCCTCTGCGGATTTTCCTAGATAATGTATACTTCTAAATTTGTGAGTAAACGATCATACAATCAGGCTTCAGCCCACCAAAAATGTACAAGACGTAGCCTCAACAAAGAAATGCCATTTTGGGTGAAATACAAACAGGATGTAACCTGAAGGTAACTTCCTCAATTCCTCTTGTAAGCTGAATTGAACATTTATTAGGACTATTTGGTAATTAACAAACTCAACTATAATGTTTCTAAATGCATGCGACCAAGACAACTACATGCATGCAGCTACCACACAAGTATCGTGCACACTTTGCACTTGTACATGGCATGCAAGATTATCTCCAAGAGAAGTGAAATGCAGGATTTGTTGGATGCACTTGAGCCAAGCTCCTGAAGGCAGTTTCAGCAGCTTCTCTTTCGGACGACGTCGTATTTTCGGATGTTTTTGTGAGTAGACCGATCACATCTAGACCTAGCAGGTGCTCCATGCCAACTGGTGTACCGTGGTCCCATGTGTCCAAGAAGAGTCGTAACCAGAGGAATTGGAGACTGGGCATGGCCCCTGCCGTGAAGGTCAGGTATGACATCCAGTCGCATCCAAACACGAAACGCTCGAGGGCTGGGAATCCCATGCTGGATATCACAATCCTTTCTGCGGGCACTTGTGGGATGCGCAAGGAGAGGTTGGTGAGCAAGGGCAGGTCTCCAAGACGACGAACATCATCCTCCAGCACCTCCCTAACCGTAAGCGTCAGGTTTCCAAGGTTGTGGAGATCACCAACCCACCTGGGAACCCTGGAGAAACTCAGTGCTCGCAGCACAAGCACATCGAGGTTACTGTGAGGATCTCCACATGCTACTTCCAGCTGTCTAAGGTTCCGGAGCTTTTCAACGGAAGAGCGCAGAGCATCCATCCTTGCTCTTGTTGCCCTTCCATCGAAAACGAGCTCCAGCAATCTCAGGTTTTTCAGCTCGGCCAGGCCCTTGATACTGTCTAGCGAGCTCTCCGTCATGTCAAAACCCCTTAGAGTTTGTAGGGATTCCAAGTTGCCTATCCTGTCAGGTAGCCTTGAACCATGTGGAACAGTTAGATGCATCAAGCGGGGTAAATCAACGATATCTGTTGGAATGCCATCGACCCGTGGCCAGCATATATCCAGTGTCTCCAAATGTCGTAGCCCCTGAATCTGAGTAGGTAGATGTATCGAGGACTTGGAGTCACTCCGATAAGCTCTTGCTGGTGAATATATCAAGGACTTGGACCAATAACCTGATGTTGCCGAAATATTCAAATACCTCAGCTGAAATAATCTGGTAATGCCAGTGAGGTCTAGTCTGCTCTCCCTTTCCAAGGAATCTGAAAACACAATTACTAGCACTCGAAGAAACTTGAAATCCCACAATGGAGAAGGGATGCATGGGGATTTTCTTAAAAGTGCAAGTGATCGGATATGCGACAAGTTTGTAATGGTGACTGGTATTGTGCCATCTTCTACATCATTCAAGTTCAGGGACAGGCGACGGACCTTGTCATGCAGTCCTTGCATGGATTGTGGATCATACACTGCACTAACAAAATTATCTTCTGCGCACCTGCTTAGGATCAAATCAAGCATCATATCATGTACTCCACAAGAACTAACCTCACCATTACGGCAAGTCTTTATCGGTTGAATCAAGCTCCTATTGACAAGCTCATTAAAATAGGTTTTTGCAACATCCACCAAGTCTCGACCATGCAGAGTGCTCACAAAACCTTCAGCGATCCACCGTGCAAGCAAGTCATCCCTCCCAATCTCATGGTCCTCTGGATACATACCAAGATAGAGCAAACATGTTTTGAGATGAGGAGGAAGATTCTTGTAGCTAAGGTTCAAGATCTGTCTCATCCCTTCCAAAGTGGGATTTGTTGCAAACTGAGAGCCCAGAGAGTTCAGTATGTACTCCCACTGTTCCTTTAGCCTTGTTGGTTGACTAGCTAGAAGGCCAGATATAGTGATAACTGCAAGTGGTAAACCTCCACACTTCTTCAAAATTTCAGCTGAAACTTCTTTGAATTGAGAAGGGCAAGCATCTTCGGATCTGAAAATTCTATTGAAGAACAACCTTCTCGAGTCTGAGTGGCTGAGGGGCTTCATCTTATAGACGCACCCATTGTCGGAACATGACCTAGCCACATCCTCATTGCGTGTGGTTATTATTACTCTGCTACTTTGATTATTTTCCGGAAAAGCACATCTAATAATGTCCCATTCTGGCACACCCCACAAATCATCCACTATCATGAAGTACCTGAGAAATTATTTCACATAGAGCATAAGTTACACTGCAAATGAAACCACCCTTACTTTCCAATGAATTTCGTGCAGATAAAAAACAAAGAAAACTGCAGCAAAGCAAATTTATGAATCGTATAATACCACATTAGCATATGCTATTCAGATTATATCAACTGGGCATGTGACTTTTATAATCCAACCAAAGAAATGGGAACATTATATTGCACAGGGGAGGACATCGAAACTAAAGAACGAAAACTTATGTTTGATAAAATTGATTGGATAAAATGGTGATCCAATTTCCACTTTGGTCTCTCTATTTTAAATTGGGTCAATTTAACTTTTATGCTTTCAAGCTTGGTTCAATTTGGTCCTGCCTTTACAATTTCATGAAAAACAGCATGCAGCATCAAGTGGAATATGGGCAAACATTTAAAAAGATTCACTTCTTGAAATCGAGTAGGTACCTCTTATGTTGTAGGTATTCTCTGAGGTTGTTAATGAGGTCTGGCACATCGCAAGCATGAGGAGATGGCGGTAGCCCAAGCTGCGATAGTAAGGCATTGAGAAGCCTTGTCATGTCTGGTCTCAGAGAAACAGATACAAATGCCTTGCAATTGAAGTGCCCTCCAATCTTACGATACACCTCATTGGCAAGTGTGGTCTTGCCCAAACCTCCGAATCCCACTATGGACACCACCTTCAGTTGCTGCCCTTCATCCGTTACCCACTCGATAAGCTCTTCTCTTGGGCCGTCGGTACCAACAAGGCTAGCTGACTCCTTGTAGAGTGTTGACAACCGAGGATCAACATCGACAGAGCTTGAATTGGAGATGCACTCGTCTAGTTTGTACCTCATTCGGCGCTCACTGACCTGGATCACACGAGCCTTCATCTCCTGGATCTGGTTGGCTATCCGGTGACAATCCTTCCAAGTCTTTATAAGGCTGGAAGCTTTCTTGAGGAACCCCAGCTTGCCATCAGCTCGACCAAGATGGTGCATAAAGTCGTCGATGCAATCCTCTATGTCATAGGTCATCTCCCTCACATCATTCCTATAGTTCTTCGCCAACGGATCGAGTTCGTCAGCATCCGCCGCCTTCTCAAGGAAAGCATCCATGGCACTGAGCTCCACGACGAGGAAGTCCACCTCCTTGCGCATATCTTTGAGCTTCTTGTACTCATCCCCCATGAGCATGGTGAGCTTGGCAAGGAGGGGTTGCATCACGCCTACTGAAGCGCTCACCACCATCTCCGCCATCTCTAGTTGGATCTCTCAACTGCCTCGTTATCTGTGCGTGCTACTCTTTTGCATATAAGCTGCTAGCAAAGATAAGCTAGCAACTATGCTTACAATATTTGTATCGGATCAGAACATGCCGGCCGGCTGCGCGCGGGTGTTTCGCAGTAGTTTCTGATGCCTCTCATGTCATGATATCACGTAGGTCAATGGGGAAGCAACGGCGAAGCTTCAGAGACGTGGACACTGGTTTTGGCCTGGCAACTAACGAATGAGTTGCTGTTGAAAAGCATTCTATGTGCTCCAAAGCAGAAAGAATCATAAAGTTCCTCTTGTCTAGGTGATGACTAGAGTTGGGTTTCCGCCAATCAAAAGTTTGGTGATTTCGAGTGGTATACTTCGGATTTAAGCACGTGACTTTAACTCGTGGATTCTAAATGGCTACACTAGCCGATTCTTCCCGTCCTCTCTCTGAAAAAATGCATATGATGACAAATATAGATATCGACTCCTCTGAAAAAATGCTTGTCTAAACGTTCATGAGGATTGGCCAAAGAAAGATGGGTGTTCGTTTCTCAGGGTTTGTCTGTGTGCTCAGCTGAATGTTGATGAGGTGATTCCACTTCGATTCTCTGCACCCGTGAGTGCTCTGGTCCCAGCGGTGCCCATCTCATCACTTTCCCTTCTGCGACTGCAGTCTGTCTTGCTTTTGTGTCATTGTAGTCATTTTTTTAAAAAAAATTAATATTTAGATATCTATTTTTACAAATCTAGTCTTCCTCTGAGCTCAGCAGTCGCGACAGGTAAAACATGTCGTTTGCTATGCTACAGCAGCTCGACAAGTCCTGCTGAACCACTAGAGCTCGGTAGCACCTCCCGAGCAACCGTACCTCAGTAGGACGAGCTATCGAGAAGTAGCAGATCAATAGCAAATTAATTAGTGATTAACTTAAGCATAATTAACACTAATTAAGTGATATATTGCAAGTTAGCACCACTCATAAGTTAGGTGATTTACTAGTATGGATTTTTCAGTGGCATATTTCGGATTTGAGCATGTGACTTGTGGATTGTAAATGGCTACGCTAGCCGATTGTTCCTTTCCTCTCTCTGGAAAAAAAGATTGTCTAAAAAGGAGGGGAGAGATAGAGAGACGTAGGTTGGATTCTTTTAGGCTTATGACTTTTTGACATAAATTATTGAGCTTTGGTTGTTCGCAAGAGAGTACGGAGAGAGACACTCACGTGTGATTAGTATGGCCCAGAAGGACCCCCACGCTTACAGCTCAGCCTGTATCTTTCACAATTCTCCAACAGTAGTTGGCCAACTGCTAGCGCAGGGTGCTCAGGTCACCTATCGAGCTCCTCTAGCTCGGTAGGTGCTTTCCGAGCTCGGTAGATCTACAAAGGGGCTAGATTTACAAAATAAACGTTCGAAACTAAATTTAAAAAATAGCTACAGTGGCATTTGTATGCACAATTCTTATATCTGAAAATGATTTCTTGGATGTCGGATGTGCAGGGATGCTTGAGGACAACCATGATTGATTTACTTTTGATTTTGCTGATTTTTGCTCTTCTCAATCCCTTCTTGATCTTGTTGTGCCAAGGACATTTAAGAGATGGAGATGAACTTTGAAAATCAATCTCAACTCATCTAGACAATTGATTGGCAAGTTCATAAAAAACCCAAATTTTGCTCTTTTTGGCGTCTCCGGGTGATTTATTGATCCAGTTGTTTCTACTTCAATTTCATTGATGTTCTAGCTTACGATGATATGTGAAAATATATATATATAAACCATTTTATATGTGAAAATATATGTAAACCTATTGCAACAGGGATGGACATGTGGAGCAGTTCTGTTACAAAAAGAAGAAAAATTTTCGTTGTGGTGGCCATCCTTCGAGGGGCACTAAATGTTCCTCTTCTCAGAGGAGTCTTGGTGCCTCTAACACTCAGGAGCTTTTTACACTGCTGCGCCATATGACTGCTTCTGCACTGTCCGGTTTTGCTCACTCTGCTATTCAGCCTTCCGATTAAAGATAACCTTCTACTTTTACTTGTGTATTTTTTCCGTTGTATAAGGGGTTATCTGTATGTATGCTATACCTGTACGTGTATATGTAATGGCCTATTAGCTTCACGATGAATGCATGCGCTATTCATAACAAATCCAACATCGTAAACTTGGAATATATGCTTGAGAGCTTTGTTTTCATCTGTATGCCTCTTGGTTCTGATTTTGCCAAATCAACTTTTCTGCACAAGGACCGAACTCCACGCCACGGCACTCACAAGCACAACTCTTGTTCTTCCGCGGGCCCCAGTGACGGAGAGAGGGGGGCCTGGCACCCCTCAACCTTCTACTAATCCTCCATTATGTAGTTAATTACATGTATTTAATTAGTGGTTTAGCCCCTCCTAATTTAGCCCAAATGTAAAGTATATTTAAAGCCCAGTCATATGCAGCCCAATTAGGCCTAGTAGTTGAGGAATGACGCTTCATATTTGAGCATTTGGCTCTTTGCCAGCTTGCCGCGCGCTCTGTCTGTTCGTCTCCGTGAAGGTCGGCCTGACTTTATTCCGATGCACCGAGAAGGCCAGAAGGGCGCGTGTGAGTCCTCACTTCAATCCCCTTCCGTTCCCAATACTGTGGAATTCGGTCACTACTTACTACTATCTGAATCAATTAGTATAGGAGTACTACTATCTGAATCAATTAGTACAGGAGTACAATTAGTCTCTCTCTCTAACCATGTGTCCCCACTGATTTGTCTTCTTCCCCCCTTCTAGAGATTTTCCCCAAGAGTTTAAATGTCATTTTGATTTTCCCCAAGGGTTCATGCCCTGCAGCAGAAAGTCCTATATACTAAATAACTTTTGTATTGGCGTTCTTGGTTTGCCAAATGATTGATTGGCAATGGGAAGGCATGTCCACAAATACAATAGTGACGTCATCAGTAGTTTTAGGGGCTATACACGTAAGCAGGGTTCAAAAAACCGACGATTACCAGCCAGTAACTGCCGGTAATCGGATTTACCAGTCAGAACTGGTAAAAAAAGGGTAAAAAACCAGCCGGGTTACTTTTATGTCTGATACATTTATTAAGTTGGTTTAGGGCCTTTTAGGCCTTTTTTGGTGCTAGATTACCTATTACATGGGTTAAATATGTTTTAATGATTGTACTCTCAATATGGGTTTTTTTTGTTTTTAGCAGTTTTCCTATTTTTAATGGTTTTCCCAGTTACCGGAATAGTTATTAGTTTTTAAACCACCCAAATTCAAAATTTGATTCATGAATTTTGAACGGTATTTTCCAGTTTTTCTGGTAACAGGTTATCGGTACCGCCCGTCAACTGGGATTCCCTCCGGTTCCGAGTTTTTGAACCTTGCATGTAAGTACACATGTATTGCTGGTCTGAACCAGGCCTACACTGGCATGCTCATGCCTGAGTAGAAACAAATGCCCAAAAATGCTGATCCACGCTCACAGTAGCCCCTCTCATTGAAAGCTACTCATGATCTGCTTTTCTGGATGCAACATTGCTAAGAGCAAGACTAATAATACAGCCTTTAGCTAGCTGTATGGACACTTACAGCCCACTTATCAGTCCATTCATATAGTAGTTTACAGCCAGCTGAAGGCTGTATGACCCACCCCTTTCTCTCACAAAGATTCTTGGTTCTTGTGCTTCAGCTGGCTGTAAACTTACAGCCCACCTCTCTTCTCTTTCCTCCTCTCTCTCCTCCACCTCAGCATACAGCCTACTAACAGCCTCTTATTATACTTGCTCTAATTTAGCAAAGGCCTAAGTTAGTTATGTTAATGCTATGGCAAACAAAAAGCTTAGCAAACTATTCAGTGATTCCTAAAAACTTAGCCGTTAATGCTCCTCTCTTCATTTTTTAAAAAAAGAGCAGTTCTGCTTTCTGAAAACTTAGCCGGCTAATGCTAGAGACCATTTCCAAACCATTTTGTCCTATCCTACTGTTTGACTTACCAATCAACTGCTTTCCATCAGAAACTGATTCCAATGCTCTGTTGGGATATAAAGATCACAAGGAACGCAAGGCCCCATTTTGAAGTACTTTTATCTTTTCTTTTCAGTTCTATTTCTATGCACCCATTACTCTGGTTACGGAAAATAAACACTTCAGATACTTGTGTCACAACTCACAATAGATTTTCTCCACAGAAGCAATCTGTTAATGTCAAATGGACTACAAAATCAATCAAAAGAAGGCGGCAGGTATTGTAAGTTCAGCAAATGCAAATTCCAGAGGATTGGACAAGCAAGGGACGGAATACATACTGGACGGATTTGGCAAGTTTGAAGATGGGCACCAAAATCGCAGAGTTCTATGTACCTGCAGCTGCAAGCACAGAAAAGGTTCGTTAATAAACTCCCCATATTGATTGTATAAAAGAAACTTACTCCCAGGAGTGTACTATGATGTAATTAGCAGTGTGTGATTTATCAAAACAATGATGAGAGGCCCTCAAACATGAAGTAGGTTACAAAAGCCATATTTTTTCCACCCCAAACAACCCAACCATTACTACATGGTGGCAACCAAAATGAAAAGGCCAAAAAACATTTATTGTCAATGCTTGCCAAAGTGGCTGTGTGGTTTACTGGTTTGGAGCCAATACTTACAAAAATTTGGTCATGTTGACCAGAATTCACATGTGTTTGGTTTGTTTCCAATATTTTGGCATTCCATTCATGTCCATATCTTAGTTCGTTTTCTTGCCAAATATGCAGTGAGCAAATTGGCCGGGAAATTTTTTGGCACAAACCAAACAGCCCAAATCATTTAGAATTTCCTGATGAATTGTTCTATGGAAGGCTAGCCATCAAGCACGCTCAAAAAATGGAGGGTCCATTTAAACAAGCGGATTATTCTCAAGTACCAGGCTATTTGTCATTTTTTGGCTAGTAGTCATGACTAGGAAAATCCATCCTGTATTGACACTGCCATGCATCTTTACTGATGACAAATGGGGCGACTTGTATTCATGTAGAGAAGCATGGTAATCAACAATACCAGCTTTACCTAAACTGGTATTTGTCTCCTCGCCTTCACCAAATTGGACAATCTCTTCTATAACATTTTGGTTGTATTTTGCTGAAGAACAATGACAAGAAACCATTGATGATCATTCCTCGCTATTTTCGTTCTCTATTTAGTTACCACAACCTCAATGACAATGTTTTATATTCTACTATGTCTTTTCCACAACCCACGTTCCCTCGCTCCTCTTTATGAGCCTTACATGCAGAAATTGCGAACACTGGTACCTACATGGTAATCAACAATACCAGCTTTACCTAAGCTATTATCTCCTCTCCTTCGCCAAATTGGATTGTCTTCAGGAATGGTCTTGTCCCGGCTCATCTTGGTAATGGCCTCTACTTTCACAACCCGTGTTGATTACTACAGAACTTTGATATTTTTAATGGGATATGCTGCTCGCTTAATATACATTGCTATTGACTTTTAATGCAATCATGGGTGACACCATATGCATTACATAATTTACATTCTAGCATCCCATTATGCGCTCAACCAGAAGATATATTCATTGAGTCAATTTCCAGTGCTCTTCTACATGAAATTCTGTTACACTGCTCCCAGATCAAGTCGCACGGGATAGTATTTTGGAGCATGTTTAGGGCTTGCTGTGTAGAAACCATCGACACTATAAAGGTGAAATTGCCAAATTTAGCATGTGATTTATCGAGTATATCGTTTATGCATCATGTAATATCCTAACTGCGGGTTTTCATCGTACAATCAGGCTTCAGCCCACAAAAAAATGTACAAGAGGTAGCCTCAACACAGAAATGTCATTTTGGGTAAAGTACAAACAGGAAGTAACCTGAAAGTAACTTCCTCAGTTCCTCTTGTAAGCTTAATTGAACATTTATTAGGACTATTTGGTAATGAACTATTGTCACGAATCTCGTGCAGCTATTTGGGGAAGAGGCAGGTATTTGGGGAGATTTTTTGCTTAACGAAAAGGATGGCAATGCCTCTTTACTTCTAAGGGGCTCCTAACAGATCGGATGTAGAGGTTGAAGGAAGATAGAATTGGGTGGAATTGGATGTATTGCATTGAGCCTCTCGGGCGGTATATATAGAGGTACAAGACCTGGAGGGGGCAAGACGGTACAAGGGATTGTAATCCCAATGGACTCTATCCTACCAAATATATTGTACTCTAACATCCCCCCGCAGTCACAACGGGAGTGTCGCAGACGGTGAGACTAGAGAAGAAGCCGAAGAGTTGACATCCCTCCGCAGTCATAACCGTCGATGCGTCGCGTATGCTGTGACTGGAGCAGGAACCGACGAGTAGCTCAAGCAAGGCGGTAGCCCTTTGTGCCGATGTCGAGGTAGCCAAGCGCGAGGGCGGAGTAGTCGTGGTCGAGGGTGACGTGCTGGAGATGGCCGTGGTCGACGTAGCCGTGGTGGGGTTACCGATGTCGAGGCGGTCGCTCATGAAGCCGCGGGCGCAAAAGAGGCGCCATGGTGATGACGGAGACGTGTCAAGGCAGTCGTCGTGGAAGGGGGCGATGCCGAGGTCGACGCAGTCAGGGCCGTTGAGGATGTAGACGAAAAACGGCGATGTAATCGAGGCAGACGGGACAGGAACGGGAGGGTCGATGCCGAAGTCGATGCAGTCAAGCCGCCAGAGCCAAGGCATGTGTCGGGTTTGCCATACCCGGCAATGCGTCGGGGACGAAAGCACGCACCGGTGTTGCTAGTACCGGACGTATAAGGGAGAGGGCCCCAACCAGGCGTGGTTGCGCTGGACAAAGAAGGAGCAGTGCGGGAGCGGACGCTCCTACCCGAAGGCGAGCAGTCCGAGCGAACGCTCTTGCTCGAAGGCGAGCAGTCCTGACGCAAGGTACAGCGGCGGCGGTAGCGCTCGATGTTGGCGATGAAGGCCTGATCAGTATGACGAAGACCAGGTGTCGATGCATCGGGGACGGCGATGTAGATGCAACGGCGAGGGGACACATGGGCGGCGGTGCTATGGCCTGAGGAGGCAACACAGCAGCCGCTCTGTTGCTCGGAGAAGATGCACGTAATACTCAGCGATGGACGTCACGGGAGCCGGGTGGATCGCGCACAATCGGCTGATCAGACCGAGCACGCGCGAGGCGGGACGACGATGGAAGAAGTTGGCGGACACATCCCAATCTGTGGTGGCGATGACGAACCGGCGATGAAGAGGAAGATGTTTGGTCGTACTTTTGAATTGTTGATATATAAGTGAATTGCCCGTATTTTCTCATCAGCTTAACCTTTTGGGTGAACTGGTTGATGCATATAATTCAATATGGTATCAGAGTTAAGAGGTCTTGAGTTCAAGACCCGATTGGTGCAATTAAAAAATTGCAGCCCACTTCTATTCCACGTCGTAAGCCTGTAAGAGCCTACACGTGAGGAAAGTGTTGCAGTATAAGTGAATTGCCTGCCTTTTTCCATTAGCTTAAACCTTTAGGTGAACTTATTGGTGTATGCAACTCAGTAGGAACAATGGTTACTTAATATGATATCAGAGCCAAGAGATCTTAAGTTCAAGACCCAGTTGGCCAATTAAAAAAATTACAGCCCACTTCTATTCCACGTCTTAGACTTGTAAGAGCCTACACATGAGGAAAGTGTTGAAATATAAGTGAATTGTCAGTCTTTTCTTATCAGTTTAAACATTTGAGTGAATTGATTGGTGGATGCAACTCAATAGGAACAATGATTACTTTTATTTTGTAAAGTCTTACAAGATTCTAATGGGAGGCATGGAGGTGACAGCAGCTTTTCGATGGATTTGGGTAAGCTCCTGTAGGTCAAGACGTAAAGTATTCTTTTGGCTGTTACTTTGTGATAGGTTGAACACAAGGAACCTTTTGAGAAGGAAAAAATCATATTGAAGGCAATGGCTACAGTTGTGCTCTGTCGGCAGCAAGAGGAAGAGACTCTGAATGCGGCATGATGCGAATGAGAGAATGCCAGCAGACCAAATTGAATTCACAACCAAAAAATTGAATTCAATTTGGTCTGCTGGCTTGAGTCTCAAGAACTCACGCCCGAACTCATGCCGTGTTCTTCAACAAGTGGTCCCAAGACATGCATGCGATCAACTAACCAATCGACTAACTTAGCACTAATCTTTCTACATGCATGCGACCAAGACAACTACATGCATGCAGCTACCACATGGGTATCGTGCACACTTTGCACTTGTACATGACATGCAAGATTATCTCCAAGAGAAGCGAAATGCAGGACTTGTTGGATGCACTTGGGCCAAGCTCCTGAAGGCAGTTTCGGCATCTTGTCTTTCGGACTGGGTCATATTTTCAGATGTATTTGTGTGTAGATAGATCTCCTTTAGACTTGGCAGGTGCTCCATGCCAAGTGGTGTACCGCGGTCCCATGTGTCCACGAAAAGTCCTAACCAGAGGAATTGGAGAGTGGGCATGGCCCCTGCCATGAAGGTCAGGTATGACATCCAGTCGCATCCAAAAAAGAAATACTCGAGGGCTGGGAATCCCATGCCGGATATCACAATCCTTTCTGTGGGTACTTGTGGGATGCGCAAGCATAGTTCGGTGAGCGAGGGCAGGTCTCCAAGAAGACGAACATCATCCTCTAGTACCTCCCTAACCGTAAGCGTCAGGTCCCAGAGGTTACGGAGATCACCAACCCACCTGGGTACCCTGGGGAAACTCAATGCTGGCAGCCCAAATGTCTCGAGGTGGCGAGGAGGAGGTGCCGACCATGAGCTCAGGACATCAACGCTCATCACACGACTTCCACAAACTACTCGCAGCCGTCTGAGGTTCTGGAGCTTCTCAACGGAAGAGATCAGAGTCCCAGCTCTTGCCGCCCTTCCATCGAAATAGAGTCCCAGCTCTCTCAGGTTTTTCAGCTCGCCCAGGCCCTTAATACTGTTTAGCGAGCTCTCCGTCATGTCAAAACCCCATAATAGGGTTCGCAGGGATTGCATCTTGCCAATCCTGTCAGGTAGCCTTGGACCGTATGGAACAATTAGATGCATCAAGCGGCGTAAATCAACTATATCTGTCGGAATGCCATCGACCCGTGGCCAGGCTATATCCAGTGTCTCCAAATGCCGTAGCCCCCCAATCTGAGTAGGTAGCTGTATGGAGGCCCCCTTACAAGTTCTTGCTGCCCAAATCTTTAAATACTTCAGTTGAAATAATCTGGTAATGCTGGTGAGGTCTAGTCTGATCTCCCTTTCCAAGGAAACTGAAAACTCAATTGCTAGCACTCGAAGAAACTTGAAATGCAACAAAGGAGAAGGGATGCATGGGGATTTTCTGAAAAGTGCAAGTGATCGGACATGTGACAAGTTTGTAGTGGTGACTAGTATTGTGCTATCTTCTGCATCATTCATGTTCAGGGACAGGCGACGGACCTTGTCACGCAGTCCTTGCATGGATTGTGGATCATACACAGCACTAACAAAATTATCTTCTGCGCACCTACTTAGGATCAAATCAAGCATCATATCATGTACTCCACAAGAAATAACCTCACCATTATTGTGAGTCCGTTTCGGTTGAATCAAGCTCCTATTGACAAGCTCATTAAAATAGCTCTTTGCAACATCCACCAAATCTCGGCCATGCAGAGCGCTCACAAACCCTTCAGCAATCCACCGTCTAAGCAAGCAATCCCTCAGAATCTCATGGTCCTCTGGATACATACCAAGATAGAGCAAACATGTTTTGAGATGAGGAGGAAGATTCCTATAGCTGAGGTTCAAGATTTGTCTCATCCCTTCCAAAGTGGGATTTGTTGCAAACTGAGAGCCCAAAGAGTTCCGTATGTACTCCCACTGTTCCTTTAGCCTTGTTGGTTGACTAACTAGAAGGCCAGATATAGTGATAATTGCAAGTGGCAAACCTCCACACTTCTTCAAAATTTCAGCTGAAGCTTCTTTGAATTGAGAAGGGCAAGCATCTTCAGATCTGAAAATTCTATTGAAGAACAACCTTCTCGAGTCTGAGTGGTTGAGGGGCTTCATCTTATAGATGCACCCATTGTCGGAACATGACCTGGCCACATCCTCATTGCGTGTGGTTATTATTACTCTGCTACTTCGATTATTTTCCGGAAAAGCACATCTAATAATATCCCATGCTGGCATGCCCCACAAATCATCCACTATCATGACGTACCTGCGAAATAAATTCACATAGAGCATAAGTTACACTGCAAATGAAACTGTCCTTACTTTCCAATGAATTCCGTGCAAATAACAAGACAAAGCAGACTCCAGTGAAATGAATTTATGAATCTTATAAGACCACATTAGCATATGCTATTCTGATTATATCAACTAGGGGTGTGACTTTTATAATCCAACCAAAGAAATGGGAACATTGGGGGAGGACTTAGAAATTAAAGAAGAACAAAATGTTGGGAATAGTCCCACATTGATTGTGCAAAAAGAATTAAGGACATCTTATAAGTGTGAGAGAGACCTCACCATTAGTGTAACACTCAAAAAAAAAGAATATATATAAATAAATCAAACAAATAATTATAAATCTAAAACCCTAATTCATCTCCTTAATTAGCGGATCACTTTTTTTCCTCCCTATTGCGCCGTCTTCCTTCCTTCTCTGGAAATCTCTCTCTCTCTCTCCTCTCTACCCATCTCTCTCTCTCTCTCTCGTCGGACTGCATGGGATGCATGGGCGCCGGCGGAGGCGTCTTCGGTGGCGGCGGCGCCTGCGGCGACCGGCCGGCCGGCCAGCAGGCAACGGCGGCGCGCCCAGCAGCAGCCGTGCGTGCGCTCGGCCATGCGCGAGGTGCAGCCATGGTGGTTCGGCGGGGGGCAGCAGCCCAGCCGGCAGGCGGCGGCGACCGGCTGGCAGGCGGCAGTGGCGGCGTCGGCGGCAGCCAGCGGGGAGCGGCGGTGGCGCTGCACGCCTGCGCGCACGCTTGCGCCAGCTCGTTCGCATGCGGCCGCGCGTCCATGGCGTTCGCGGCGGCTGCGGCACCGACGTCGGTGGCATTGGCGGCGACTGCGGGACCGGCAGCGGCGGCAGCGGCCAGAGGCGCACGCAGCACTGCCCGTATGGTCGTCCTGTGCGCGTGCATGCGACTGCATGGCGGCGGAGGCGGCCGGCCGGTGAGCAGGGGCTCCGGCAGCGGCGACGCATGGCGTCGAAGGCGGCAGTGAACGGCTCGGTGGTGGTGGCCGGCCCGGCGGCGTGAATCGGCGACCATACGCGTGTGCGGCCACGGCTTGCTCGGCAGCGGCGCGGTGGCGGCCCGTGGCGGCATGGCGGTGGCGCGGCAGCCGGTGGCGGCCAGCGACCACACAGAAGCATTGCCGTTCATGTGCCGAACGCGCGTTCGCGCGGCCGAGTATCGTTTTCCCGGTTGAACGACCGTTCTCGCGGCTGAACACGTTTCATGTGGCCGAACGTGTCATTCCTGTCATTCCTTATCATCCTGTCATTCCTTATCCAAATTTATCATATCTAATCAGTTGTCTCCCATATCATCCTGTAGGTTCTCATGCAGCTGTCGAGGGAGTAGCTGGGCAGTTGCGTTTCTCAGATCCTTCGTGCAGCGTGTCCGTCGAGAGTGCTCAAGGCAAGTACCTCGCGGCTGTAACCTTTGCATTTCATATTTTACATCTCCCATGATTGCTTGTTACCGTTGCTATTGTGTACCATTACCATATCGCTAAAGCTGATCTGTCTATTGTCATATCACCCAACGCTCACCTATCCACTATCATGTCACTAAAGCGTACCTGTTTACGATCATATCACCAAAACTTACCGAGCTTTTATCATATCACTAATGTTACCTGATTAATACCATACCCTGAAAGTTACCTGCTTGTTATCATATTACTAATGCTTGCCCGATTGTTGTCACATGTAAATGCTTGTCGGTTATGTACTTTTAATATTGTATTCATACCATGAGGTTCTAGGTTATCTCATTTTCCATGCCTTATGTTAATTAGTACATTAGACACTTAGATGTATTGAAGTGCTATGGTTAATGTCTAAGTTGCAAGCTTTAATTATTAATTATAATTGTTGTTGGGGTAGTATAGGAGTGACTTCAACTTAAGGTTAACCACTATTAACCTTTAGCTTCGGCAATCCTTTTCATCTTCCATCTGATTTTATCTCCTGTCTTCCACCTCAGCAATCCTTTTCACTCCTTGTAATCGTGCATGAACTTATCTCCAATTATCTTAATTCCACATTTCACATCTTTCATGATTACTTGTTACCATTGTTATTGAGTACAATTATCATATCAATGAATTACCTGGTTCTTATCGTATCACTGAATTTACCTGACTAATATCCTGTCACCAAGTTACCGGTTATTATCATCTCTCTAGTGCCTGCGTGGTTGTTATAATAGTATTCATGCTTGCTTGTTTATTATTATGCTTGCCAAGTTATGATCATATTGTTAATGCTGGTCTAGTTCTTATCAAATTGTTAATGCTTGCTTGATTATTGTTAATGCTTGCTGGTTATATATCCTTAATATTGTATTCCGGCCATGATGTTCTAGATTACGTTATTTCACATGCCTTTAGGTTTATCATAATACTCAGTTAATAATGTTATAAGATTCATGTTTTTAATTAATGTGTAGAGTTCATGCTTAAACCGTTAATGGGGGTAGCGGGTGATCATGTTGTAGACATAGGTTAAAATCACTAGCAGTCTTTTAAATATCACGCTTCTGTGTTTAATCCTCTCGATATCATGATGTATTGCCGGTACAGTTCCTTATGTGAGTCATGATCGTTATACCTTAATAAAATACCTTAATAAATGTTAATTTGACTAATAATCACTTATCACCTAATAAAACTTGATTGGTTGATAAACTTGTGTGAGCTACATTATAACACCTCTTTAGGTTGATTATTACATCACTATCATCTTATCATTATTCCACATCGCCCTATTATTAGAAACTATGTCTTTCCATTTTCAACCCTAGCACATCTTTTCACTTCTCATCATTTTATTACAGCCTTATCCTCGCCATCTCTTAGCTACCCTAATTTTGTTCTATTTAATCTGTCCATGATGTATCGGTTACTTTATTACCTAGTTTCACCAATCATGTCTCTTCGGTCTCATTGGATTAAATCATTACTTTCATAACTTTACCTTAATTCAATCACAACTATTTACTTATATCATGGATAACTCGCTAAATAACAAACTAAGGGTTATCACGCTGGGGCTACCCACATATAGGGGTCATTTCCACCCAACCTGGTAACGTACGGGGGGCCGTACATTCTCGTTACACAGGATATTACACCCCGTCTGCGGTTATACAGTCGAGAACAAGGTTGTGCCTGGCTATTCTCGTATAACCGGGTATGTGGGATAAGGTCGCCGGCACCCTTGCTATAACTTGCTATAACTTGCTGTAACTTGTCACATAACAAATATCTTTAATACACAGTTCTCATAATATCCGTCTCCTAATCATGACGGTATCTCTGACATCAGTTGCTTGTTGGTTGCCTTTTGTCCATTGCTTACTTGTCATGCTTGCCTTTATTTCATATGGTTGCATCGCATGTCTTACTTTTGTGTTGCGACCGTAGTTGGGTACTTGCTAAGATTTCCAAATCTCACGCTTGCTCTTTTCAGTCTCAGGTAAAAGGCCAGTGGAGTGATAGCATCATGCATGGGTGGGAGCACTCGAGTTTTCAGCACCGTGGTTTGCCACCGTTTTGTTGTTTCGTTCGTTCTTTATTTGATTAGAAGTGGACCGGTCCCATGTTTTAAATATTTTTTTCAGCTTCCGTTGGTTCTCTATTAGAGAGTTAATAAAGTTTTAAACTCTTTGTGATTTCTTTTATTGTATTTATTTGTTCTTCACTTTGGCGATGACGTTCCATAGTAATATCCCATATGTTTACGTGGGGTGTTACAATTAGACTAGTTTTTTGGAGAGAGAAGATCAAATATCACTTATAAGGTTATTGTTTTAGGGCATGCATACGGCAGCCCGTAGGTTTAGGTGGGCAACCCATTGGACCTATGGTCCGGGGAGTAGAACCCGGTTGGACCTAAGTATACGGCTAGATCCGATCTGTCAACTCAGAGCCAGGTGTCTAACATCTCCTTGGACTTCATGAGCACACCCAATGTATGAGGAGGAGAATATTGGGAATAGTCCCACATTGGTTACAGAAAGGAAAAAGCACAACTTATAAGTATGATAAAAACCCCATTCATTGGACTAGTCTTTTGAGGAGGGAAGACTCAGTATCACTTATAAGGTTGTTGCTTTAAGGCATGCATACGGCAACCCGTGGATTTAGGTGGGAAGCCTATTTGGACCTATGGCCTGAGAAGTGAAACCCAGTTGGACCTAGACATACGACCAGGGTTCGTTCTGTCAAGTGGTATCAGAACCCAGATATTTAACATCTCCTTGGTTGTAGAAGTGCAAAACCAATGTATGAGGGGGAGAATATTGAGAATAGTCCCATATTGGTTGGGGAAAGAAAAAATACAACTTATAAGTGTGAGGGAGACCCCACCCATTGACTAGTCCTTTGGGGAAGATCCAATATCACTTATAAGGTTGTTACTTTAGTGCATGCATACGGCAGCCCGTGGGTTTAGGTGGGCAGCCCATTTGGACTTGTGGCCTAGGGAGTGAAACTCGGTTGGACCTAGGCATACGGCCAAGGTCCGTTATGTCAAGTGGTATCAGAACCTAGGCGCATAACATCTCCTTAGTTGTAGAAGTGCAAAACCAATGTATGAGGGGAAAATGTTGGGAATAGTCTCACACTGGTTGTGGGAAAGAAAAAATACAACTTATAAATGTGAGTGGGACCCCACCCATTGAATTAGTCTTTTGAGGGAGAAGACCCAATATCACTTATAAGATTGTTAGGACATGCATATAGCAACCCGTGGGTTTAGGTGGGTAGCCCATTTGGACCTGTGATCCGAGGAGTGAAACCCGGTTGGACCTAGGCATACGACCGGGGTCCCATCTGTCAAGATGAAAACCTAGCAGTTATGTTTAATAAAATTGATTAGATAAAATGATGATCCAATTTCCACTCTAGTTCACTTTGGTCTCTCTATTTTAAATCGGATCAAGTTAACCTTTATACTTTCAAGCATGGTACAATTTGATCCCGCCTTTGCAATTTCATGAAAAATAGCATGCAACATCAAATGGAATATGGGCAAACATTTAATAAGATTCACTTGTTGAAATCGAGTAGGTACCTCTTATGCAGCAGGTATTCTCTGAGGTTGTTAATGAGGTCTTGCACATCGCAAGCATGACAGGATGGGTGTAGCCCAAGCTGTGATAGTAAGGAGTTGAGAAGCCTTGTCATGTCTGGTCTTAGAGAAACAGATACAAATGCCTTGCAATCGAAGTGCCCCCCGATCTTACGATACACCTCGTTGGCAAGTGTGGTCTTGCCCAAACCTCCGAATCCCACTACGGACACCACCTTTAGTTGCTGTTGTTCATCCGTTGCCCACTCGATAAGCTCTTCTCTTGGGCCGTCGATACCAACAAGGCTAGCCGACTCCTTGTAGAGTGCTGACAATCGAGGATCAACATCGACAGAGCTCGAATTAGTGATGCACTCCTCAATTTTGTACCTCATTCGGCGCTCACTTGCCTGGATGACACGAGCCTTCATCCCCTGGATATGGTTGGCTATCTGGTGACGATCCTTCCAAGTCTTTATATAGCTAGAAGCTTTCTGGAGGAACCCCAGCTTGCCATCAGCTCTACCACCAAGATGATGCATAAAGTCGTCGATGCAGTCCTCTATGTCATAGGCCATCTCCCTCACATGGTTCCTCCAGTTCTTCGCCTGCGGATCGAGTTCGTCGGCATCCGCCGTCTTCTCAAGGAAAGCTTCCATGGCGCTGAGCTCGTCGACGAGGAAGACCACCTCCTTGCGCACGTCCTTGAGCTTCTTGTACTCATGCCCCATGAGCGTGGTGAGCTTGGAGAGGAGGGGTTTCATCACCCCCACTGAAGTGCTCACCACCATCTCCGCCATGTCTAGTTAGATCTCTCAACTGGCACGCTAACTGTGCGTGCTACTCTTTTGCATATAAGCTGCTAGCAAAGATAAGCTCGCTTTGGTTAGATTGAGTAGCTTCTGAGCAAATATGCTTTGGCTGCGCGCGGGTGTTTCGCAGTAGTTTCATGAGGCCTCTCATGTCGAAGGACACTGATTTTGGCCTCGCAACTACCCCGAACCAACAAATCCAACCATTCACGCGTGCTTGGGTCGCAGGTTAATTTATATACTGCGCCATGGAGGAAATATTATCAAAGAAATTAACATCTACGCATATGATGACAAAGATAGATACCAAAGATAGATGACTAGAGTTGGGTTTCCGCCAATCATAAGTTGGTTGGTTTACTTGTGTGGATTTTCGAGTGGTATACTTGGGATTTAAGCACGTGACTTTAACTCGTGGATTGTAAATGGCTACACTAGCCGATTCTTCCCATACTCTCTCTGAAAAAATGCTTGCATAAACGTTCAGCCGAGTGGAAACTGGAAGGACATGAGGATTGGCCAATGAATGGTTGCATTTGTTGCTTCTGGGTAGTTGCGAGGCCAAAATCAGTGTCCACGTCTCTGAAGCTTCTTGGTTGTTTCCCATTGCAGTGTTCCTGTGTATATCATTGTAGTCAATTTTTTTTAAAAAATTTAACTTTGGATATCTATTTTTACAAATCTAGTCTCCCTATGAGCTCAGCAGTCACGACAAGTGAAACGTGTCGCTTGCTATGCTACAGGAGCTCGGCAAGTCCTGCTGGACCACTAGAGCTCGACAGCACCTCCTGAGCAACTGTACCTCGGCAGGACGAGCTATCGAGAAGTAGTAGATCAATAGCAAATTAATTAGTGATTAACTTAAGCATAATTAGCACTAATTAAGTGATATATTGCATTATTAGCACCAATCATAAGTTAGGTGATTTACTAGTATGGATTTTTCAGTGATATATTTCGAATTTGAGCATGTGACTTGTGGATTGTAAATGGCTACGCTAGCCAATTGTTCCTTTCCTCTCTCTCTCTAGAAAAAAAGCTTGGCTAAAAAGGAGGGGAGAGATAGAGAGATGCAGGATAGGTTCTTTTAGACTTATGACTTTCGACTTAATTTATTGAATTTTGGTTGTTCGCAAGAGAATATATAGATAGAAACACTTGTGTGTGATTAGTATAGCCCAACAAGAGCCCCATGCTTACAGCCCAGCCCTATCTTCCACTCCGCTTAAGCCTGCAGCCTATCTACGTCTACCTGAGTGTGGTGTGGCACCTGGCTGGCATCGTCTCCGTGCGAAGAGCAAGGCACTCATCCAGGGGAAGCTCTGGTCTGCCTCCATCCAAGAACATCCCACCCGCGTCACCGACGCACCTCAGCTTCACGCATCAATGTGGCTTTGAGTACGAACATTAGGACTTAGGAGCTCCTGTGTCATAGACATGTCTCTGGTCTCCCTATCGACTGTTCACATAAATATCACTATAGCTATTTTTTCCAAATCTAGCCTCTAAACATCTTGTTTTTACAAATCTAGTTCCCTCCGTAGACCTACCGAGCTCGACAGACACCTACTAAGCTAGGGGCACTCGACAAGCGACCCATCAAGATAACGTGATGGCTAATTAGCGTTTAATTAGTACCAATTATATTTAATTAGTATTAATCATAATTAATTAATATTAATCATGATTTATTAGTACTAATTAAACCACTAAAGTACTCATTATTTATTTAGTTTTAATTAGTGCTAATCATATTTATTTAGTACTAGTCGTAATTAATTATCGCTGATTACAAGCTTAATGGATGACAAAACACAACAGAGAGAAGACATTTATTGTGATCTTCTTGTTTGTTTATTGCATCTTTACAAGACAAACACTATCACACTTAATATTACTGTACTCCTTATGTCTTTACTATACATTTATAGGAGATTTACTGCCACACTGAGCACAGGGGGCTTGTGGAGAGAGAAACATGGGTTGACTATAAACTTTAGACAACTATATTTCTTAATCCATCTATCCTATTTACAGTCCATTTGAAGTTTTACTGAAAAAATGTGCTTAACAAAAAGACACACTACGATGAATATGTTTTAACACTGTAAAAACTATTAGTGCACTGAAAGTTCGAATTTACTATAAGTTCGGATTTGGCAGCAATGCGTGCCAAATACAATGGACGTTACCAAATTTTGGGCCTGTTCTTTTCGGCTGCGACTTATGGCTTTTGGCTGAAATTTTTGACTTTTGGCTATTTACGGTACAGATTATGGAGAGACAGATACTCACTTGCAATTTTGTCTGGTACAGATGTTGAGCTTTTAACATGTAGATCGTTTAACTTGTAGACCCCGTCTTAAGAAAATACTCCGTTTGAAAGTTAAATACTATAATAAAAACTAAAAACCGTCAGCTTTTGACTTAAAGAACAGGGCCTTTGTCGAGGCAAACATCGGCGCAGTTGGCATAAAACCAAACAAATGAATCAGCGAAGACTGGGGCGATGAACAGAATGCGTCCAGCCTGCAGAATTGGATCATGGTCCCAATGTTGTGAAACTAGCCTAACCAGGCCCACTATTGGAATGAGCCGAGCATGTTTTATGTACCAGCTAGAGTGGGAGCCCAGAGTCCAAGACAAATTAAGTCCGGGCCGGGCCGGCCGAACTCTCTGCCTCTAAGAAGGGTAATGGAGGTAACTCAGCGAAGCCCAGGACCCGGCCCATTTTGGAGTCCGGACTACCGAGGAGAGATAGCATTGGGCCTCCGTTCTAGCCCAACAACCTCACGAACCTGCAAAGCCATCTTTCTGCATGTCAAACTGTCAGTGTGTGCATGTTCTGATGGTATTTTGCTCATTCTGTATTACAAAAGAACTGCAAAGGATCTGTATGGGAAAATATCTACGTGTGTTTCCGCCATTAATTTCTCCATAGCTAAGCTCCTGCTACCGTGCCATGATTTTTCTGCTCAGAATTCAGATGCTACTATTCCATTCAATTCTTACAGCCTTACAGGAGGATCAGAACAAGTTACTGACAGTAACAGTGCACTTGCTGTTGGCTCATTTGGCATGCCATGCCTGCTGACCAAAGCTTGGCCGGAAGAAGACAAGTGCCCAAATTGATTAAACAAGAACCACTTGTGCCACCTACACCCACAAAACAGGGGGCTTGCTTGCTTTGCAGAATCCATTCCTGACTGAAAAAAGGGAAAAACAACAACTCATCAGAGAGAACAACTATACGGTGTATAATTGTATTTGTACATGCATGGCATTAGTGAGACGTGTAACGGCATTGCGTTATATACTAGGACTCCACTGTCATGTTCCAATTTGACCAATACAATAGCATCACAGAATTAGCAACCCATGTCTGTACAACTGTAACTTGTTCAGATGGGGCAACATAAAAGAAAGAAAGAAAGAAGGGAGGGAGGAGGAGGAGGAGGAGGAAGAAACAAAAGTAACATCTCTACACTATGTAATGATTCTCACTATTAATTTGGTCAAAACTTGTTCTAATGGATGGAATTAAAGGACTGAAAACGGAGTGCAGCTCTAGATGAATCAGAATTACTACCCCCATCATTCGGTTTCGCTTGGAATTGAAAACACAAATCAATAGCTTCACCCAATCATTTCCATAAATTAATACAATCCGCCAATCTTCCTCCTTTGATATGGGGTGCAGTTGTGTTAACTATACCGAATTATCTAGATTGTCCATGTAAAAATGATATCGACAAAAAATTGCTAGCGGTATTTCAAGAAGTATCATGTGTACATCTAATAATGCTATCAGCATACACTGACATTGATATAGCCACCCCATGCATGAAAGATAAATGAGGCATAGCCCCAATTAATCCATTGATTAATCCTAGTGTCGGTGCCATCAACATCACATGTGTTATGTGTACGATTAGATCTCTCGTAATCTGAAAGTGGTTAAAAATTGCTTCACCTTTTCGTCATTCCGCTACCAGAACAACACACTACAAGTGGTTAAAAGTTGCTTCACCTTTTCGTTAAGAGTACACCAATTAGAATATTCCCCCGTGCACACGAGTATCAATCAATCAATCAATCTCTCTCTCTCCTCTCTCTCTCTCTCTCTCTGCATATGCATAACATAATTCCCTTGTCTCTAGCTATGTGAAGCATCGGCAGAAATGGTCGTTTTTCATATGGTATTTAACAAAAATAGCATCTTTAAAGTGGTATTTACAAAATTGGCACTTTTGCCGCTGGGTGACCGTGTGGCACAAGTGTCATTTTTGTAAATACCACTCCGATAATACTATTTTTGCTAATGCTGTATGAAAAACGGCTATTTCTGCCAAAGACTCCGTGCTTTTTTATCTGAATGAGAGTTGTTCTTGCAAAGAAAAGTAGAAAATGACACACGTGGTTATCACCTTTTCAGAGGGAAAGCTGCGCTGCAAAATGGCAAAATGATCCATATTATTGTAGTCGTAATATATTCTCCTTTTATTTCCAATGATTGGGATTCTTGAAATCTGAACTGAGTCCATAATTATGGGCACCATGAACACTCAGTCCTACAGATTAGTAGTAGCAATTGTTAACTTTTTTGTGCTTAACTGCTTATAGGCCTGTAGAAGAAGCTAATCAGTTGTACTGAAAGTCTGAAATAATCAACATGGGAGAGAGAACTACTAAGATGACGATTTGATCCAGTTGGTAATTAGCAGTACATGGGAATAGATGGCAGTTGGCACCAGACTGACTGATTGATTATTGAAAGAAGTGTTGATTGGACAAACAGTCAAATGATCCCTGCCCATTCGATCATTAAAAAAGGTCATCCAAATTGATGAGCTGCATACGAAAGCAACAGGCAAATGCACTCAGAAAGAAAAGAAAGAAAGGAAGAAAGGGTGTGCATTAACATATGGTGGGAAAAGATGAAGCTCTATCTCGTGAGTAGTTTCTTAATTCCAACGACAAAACAACGCAAAGGCCATGCCATAATGGATGCATATATCTATGCATTTCTTTCCTCATGAAAATTAGATTACGACGTGGAGACGTGTTGCAGAATAATATGATTCTCTTGGAGGATCATGATTCATTATTTTGAAAAGAGAAAAATGGATTATGATTCACGGGTAGGCTTAGTGGCAGGCCAATCCCTTGACAAGGGATTATGTATCCTGGCCGGCTGCTGGCCCTTTCTCTTGTCACATATATATATATATATATATATATATATATATATATATATATATATATATATATATATATATATATATATATATATATATATATATATATATATATATATATATGCTCTGGCTTTTTGCTCACAGCTAGACTGGTGATTTGCAATTTGGCCAGTATTTGTAATTGCTCCTTGCTAAAAGATTTTAAATTTGCATGGATCTGCATCCATGAAAGTATTTGCAAACCAAAATCAACTCGCCAACTTAAAAACATTTAAATAAAAATGGAGGTGATAAAAGATAGGTGGAATGACATAGTATTATAGAGTGGCTAGCTAGAGGGTGCCTCCTTAGCAAATGGCTTACTCTACAATGATGCTGACATTGAAAATAACAACGAAAAACCTGCAACAAGGAAGAGCTTAATTTGCTTGGCAATTAAGCACCTCATTCATCATTACAAATGCATGGTTTTTTTTACGCCACCGATCGAACAATTGGAGAATGTTTGGTGGCAACTAATGACGGGTGGTGTTGTTAATTAGAAGAGACCTGAAGATGCATGCGATCGAAATTCTGGAATCTCACAGGTCATTGTTGTTGTTACAGCTAATTAATAGGAGGATCTATCATATCGGTCGATGAACTAATCGACGGCGAGTTAGCTAGCTATATATACAGTGTTGTTGGTGTAGGCTGCTAGTAGTTGAAGCATCTGGTGTGGTGTCGTATTTTTGTCGCTACAAGTTGTTGAGTGTCGCCGGCCGTTTGCTTCTCCTCTCAGGCAGAGCAAATGTACTCCTCGTGGCCTAGCTAGCTAAACTAGCCTTGCACTAGCTACGCATGCGTACGTACTCCAGCAGGATGAACAAAATGCGTGACATTTTTCACTTTGATGTCAAAGATTTCTGCGTAAGATCCATGATACTACTGGTAGCAGTGTTTAATTATTGTAAGCTGTATATATACATGGAACCTGTCAAGAAAGTTAAGGGGTCTTTTTTAATCTCATTTTTGAAGGAAAACAGTAGAGGACGGAGATCGACCAATGTGAAGGAAAACCTGATTGCTTACATGCCCGTGTACAAGAGGACGATGGAATCATCGGGCCTTTTTTTTTTGCTACAGCTTGTGGCTATTTAGCTGTTTATACGAAAGATTACATAGTAACAGAAACTCACATGCGATTTTTGTCAATATAAATGAAGTCAGTAAAATATGTATTACAATTAACTAGTAAATCCTATCTTAAAAAATACTTCGTTTAAAAACTAGTTACTGTAGAAAAGCTGAAAAGAACAGGACCGATAGACCCATCATCTGCTATGACTTATTAGCCCATTGAGTTAACGCAGTGTTATTGGATCGATGTAGAGCCATCACCAACATCACTGTGCCGCGTGCACGCATGAATTCTGGCTATTCGGTACGTCTATCAAGGAAAGATATTTGTCTTTTCTAATGGATTTGCTAAGAACTAGTAAGACGTGCCGTTGCAACCGCGCACATGTCGTCGTCTGATTCGGGTGTGTTACAGGAGATTTTGGCAGCTAAATATGACAAGGGATTTAAGAGATGCACTGCACCGAAGATTACCGAGCTATTTTTTTGTGATAGAATGCATGAATTTTATTTCCCATGAAAATGAACGATTCTTGCGTTCCAATCAAATCGATCCCTAACCGATTTGATTGAGAGTTCACTAGGCAAGCCTGTTAAGACGACCAATGTCTCAAGAAAGATAGAAAAAATTAGCATAAGATTTGGCAAAAAAAAATTAACGAGAGCTACGACTAGAAGAGTGATGTTATCAATATTACTATTATCTGATTATTTTACATAAAAGTAAAATAAATAAATAATCAAATTAATTTGATTATTCTAGACATTCGAAACTTAATGTCCGAACTATTAATAACTTAGTACTTAATATGCAACTTAAATTGAGGGACAAGACATGATCAAACACATAAGTCTTCCATATTCTTAGATGATGTGTGATTATACACTATTCTACTGTGATTCTACGACTAAAATTATGATTCTACCACAATTCTACTATATACGACTCAACATACGATTTGAGTCGAATTCGTTTCGTGGGATCGTAGAAATATACGATTCTATGACTAGGATTGCGATTTTACCAACCTTGACCCTATCTACTTAGATGTGGGCTGGTTGCCCTAACTATCCTAACTTTTTTTATTCTTAAGTTCTAGGATTAAGATTTGAGTTAGAAGAGTGAGTGATGTGGTATGCTCTTTTGTCCTATTTTATAGAGTGACTCTGAAATCTTTATCTTCAAATAACAATATAATCAACTTTGTTTATTTCCCATAACGTGTTTTTGTCTTGATTGATTTATTCTTATTCTTATTGATGCTTTGCCTCTTTTCTCCTTTTTTTGATCTTGTTGCGCGCTGAGGGCGTCCAAGTGATGGAACTGACTCATTAGATCAGATTCCATCCATCTAGACATTATAGTTTGCAAGACTTTGAAATTGACTAATTCTTACTTGATTTGGGACCCTTCTTGAGGAATCTTAATGTAAGGGCTTCGGCTTTGATTTATTTGGATGGTCTTGCTTGATGTGGCATATGGGAACACATCTAGAGCCATTTTAGTTGTTCTTAACCCACAAGTATGTTGGTTCTCAAAATTTTATATTTGCCTAGTTTTGGTGTAGCTTTGCATGTTTTGAGAAACTGTTGGAACTTTGATCAAGATCCATGTGATCCTTGGACATAATATGTTCTTGAGGCCCTCAACAAGTTGTGTACAAAGTTTAACTTCATTGGATCATATATTTTAAGGTTTGCACTAAAATTGGTTTTGACTCGAGCTGATTTTTTGTTCTAGAAACAGGAAAGCGGTCAAACCGCTCCTAGGCCCAGTCTAACCGGTTGCCGATCAGACCGCATTTCTAATGGTGGTCAAATCGGTTAGGTCCTGATCTTGTGATGCTTTGTTGTTTTGGGTTGTGGTGTGGGTTTAGGGGGTGTTCGTATTGGCTTCTGATTAGATAAGTCAAAAGTCAATATGAACACCTAATTTTTCAAAACGGTTTCTCCACTTTTTCACCCCCGTCTCGCTTCGAGGATAAGGCAGGGATCACAGACGCATCACGCACCTCACTCCCTTCACCTCTGTCTCGCGCATGCATCTCCTCCTCACTTTTCCCACTGCTCGGGTCCTCCTTCTAAAAACCACTTCTTTCAGCCACTACAATTCATTTTCAGCTACAAACTATTAGCCGCAGTTAAAAGCCATTAGCAATAGCCAATATGAACACCCCTTTAGGCTGTCAAATCTGATCTTCTTAGATATCTAGCTTTTGAGTGAAAGATTTTTGGATAATTAGAGCAAAATTTTAAAAATGTATCATTCACTTTCTATGTTGTTATTGTCGGTCCTCCAATAACAAATTGAGCTGCATACATGTTTAAAAAAATGTGAAAAGCAGGACCTGGATCTGAAAAAGGTAAACCAGGATATCCACAGAAACGAAAGAAAAACCAGGGAAAAAGAACACTAGGTAGGTCCTTACCACATATACTTATTACAAGTGTACAAAAAATATATGGGATTTGTTGGGAAGAGAAGGAAAAGAAGCTGCCATCTAGGTTCGAACTAGCTTTTTGTTGGCTTATGCTCGTACTATCTACAATAACTAGTTTTAAACAGTATGTTTTTTCAAGACAGAGCCAATAATAATATTGTAGTAAAAAGTATACTGAGTTCAGCTGTACCGGTCAAAAATACGTACGACTATTTTTCTGTACGTATTATCTTTTATAAACAATCAAAATTTAAATATTTAAGTTATAAACTATTGGTAAAAAACCGTCTTTTATCTGAAGAAAAGGAGGAGGAGGACAGGGTGGTGGTCAAAAGGCAGACCAAACCAGACAACCAGTGAACTAGGCAAGGATAAATCCCAGAAGAAAATAACACGAAGAAAAAAGTCTTTGTTCCACAGAACAGAAGAGGAGGAGGACCGAGGACTTACTAGAGGTGTACAAGTCTACAAAATACACACCAGCAAGAGAACATTCCCAAAAAACCGCCTAATAAGCTTCTTCCTTGGGGAAAATTGAATATATAGGAACAAGTTGAGGCTGTTTTAGCAAAACAGGATCAAGTTATTTGCACTTGTAAATATAGGACCGAGTTGGGCACATTCTTGAAAATATGGTATTTTCCCCATTTTAATTTCATTTTCATTTTCCAGCCCTTTTTCTCTACGCGAAATGACTATTTTGCCCTCCCTCCTTCCTTCTTCCTCCCTCGCCTGGCCGGCTGCAGGCCGCCGGCCGCTCCCTCGCCGCGCCGCCCCGCGCCGCCGCTCCCTCGCCGCGCCGCCCCGCGCCGCCGCTCCCTCGCCCCGCCCCGCACCGCGGCTCCGCTCCCTCGCCCACAGCTCACGAGGCTAGGGAGCGGCGGCGCGGCGCGGGCAGGCGAGGGAGCGGCGGCGCGGGGCGGCGCGGGGCGGGGCGAGGGAGCGGCGGCGCGGCGAGGGAGCGGCCGGCGGCCTGCAGCCGGCCAGGCGAGGGAGGAAGAAGGAAGGAGGGAGGGCAAAATAGTCATTTCGCGTAGAGAAAAAGGGCTGAAAAATGAAAATGAAATTAAAATGGGGAAAATACCATATTTTCAAGAATGTGCCCAACTCGGTCCTATATTTGCAAGTGCAAATAATTTGGTCCTGTTTTGCTAAAACAGTCTCAACTTGGTCCTATATATTCAATTTTCCCTCTTCCTTGGGCCTTTTGCTTCCAAAGATTTAATTTTTGCCTTAGCAAAAGATCCAAAAGAAATACTAGGAAAATAAATTCTTTTGGCAAGATTTGTGTGGGAAATGAGTTAGGTGTAAGGACCACTAATAAATTCTGCCTGTTCTTTCAGATGTGTTCCGTCCTGTGCTTTGGCTTGGCAACGAGAGGAAATTCTCTCAACTCAACCAGGGCACTGTTCTGCTTCCAGTTGGGAGTTTTGGGGGCTTGGGAAATTCTTCCGTCTCATCTCATGGGTCGTCGCCACAATCCAATCTTGCCGCTCTCCGGGCTCAGTGTTTCTTGATTTGTTCAAGGCTTCCATTTTTCCTGGAGAAAGTTTCCACCTTCCAAAAGTTCATTTTTCTTTCGAGTTTGTGTGAGTCCAGTTCCGGGGGAGGGATTGTTCTTGAATTCCAAACTGTTTAAAGCAGAAATAGAGTTTTCGCGTAAAAATCCATCCTTATTTTGTTCGTTTGCTGCGTAATCACATCTCCTTTCGTCTTGCTTGAATCTCACAGTTCACAGCTTTCCATGCTCGTTTCCTGTCTCGATTTCACCAGCTCAGGTCGGCTCTTGCCCATCTCTGCCGATTTGTTTCCTCTTTAGAGCGTATAAAAGTCCCACCTTTTTCTCCACAAGCTAGTAGTGTCTTTCTTGGCGATTTCTCTCCAATGGGCAACGTGTTCGCGTGCATGCCGCGCAAGGAGCACCGGGGCGCGGCCGCGGTGTCACGCAGCAAGCGGATGGGGAGCGCGCGGTCGGCGCGCGGCGCGGCGAAGCTCACGCCGGCGGAGGAGGAGCTCCTGCACCGCCAGGCGCTGGCCATGGCCATCCACCAGCACCTCGACGCCGGCGGCTCCATGTCGCGCCGCGTCGACGCCGGAGGCTCCCTGTCCCGCCGCATCGGCCCCGGCTCCACCAGTTCCCGCCGCCGCGGTGACCTCCCGGACTCTGTCACGAATGCCAAGGCTGTAAGGCTCCGACCTCTCTCTTCCTGCTTCACTCTTCATATGCTTCTATGTTCCCTTGTTGTAACCTTGTGTTGTGTTCTTGCGTAGCAAATAAAATATTACAATCAACGAGTTCGTTCTCAATGCTACTCTGTAGACTGTAATTGTACAATTCTGTTGTGTATTTTGTGTTTGTCATTTAGTTGTGAAAATTTGGCGAATCGTAGAATATGGTCAGTTGCAATACGTGCTTAGGTATAGTGCCTTAGTTTTCGATTGGCTAGAGTTCTTGCAGGATCAGTTGGCCATTTGGTCATGATGATTGTCACATTAGCATCTTCTCATCTGTCTTTGTTGTTTAAGGTGTTTGGTCAGTACCATCTGTTTTTATGATCAGCATGTTACCGCTGGATTGCGAAGGTTTCTTACATGGTCAGTTGGCATTTGGACTATAGTTGACTGCAACATTGGCCTGGAGTTACCTGATTCTCTATATTGTTTAATGTCTGGCGGCTCTAGGTTAGCTAATTGACTTGTGAATTGGTTGTTAGTGTTGGATTGCTTGTGAATGTGGAGAATTCAGTGAGTTGCCTAGCAACAACATGCTGTACTTTTATGTTTGTTGAAGAATGTCTTCTTTTCTACAAGGAAAGTGCCCTCATATTTTTTAGTCATTTCTTCATAGTTTCCTTGGTTAGGTAGATTTTGAGTTGTAATCAGCAGCAAATGCATGCTAATATATAGTTGAATGTTGGCAGTGGAGGTTCTAAAATATGTTAGAAATAGTTCTCCGGGTGTAATTATATCACAGTGAATGGAAGATTGGTTTTCCATGCTTGCTTGCTCATCTGACTAGTAACGAAAAATGATTTGTGGATGTAAATCTACCAATGGCGAAGCGTATTGCTGTTTCGCTCAGTGATTGTTGTTGTTTCATGATTAGCTGCATTACCTGTTGATACTTTTGAGTTCAGTTCTAAAATATCAACTCATATATTGTTCATATACTTTTCACTTCTCCAAAATGTTGAATTATTTTTACATATGGATTATTAACTGTTCGCATCTACGCCACTGTATGTCGAAAGGGCATCTTTGTGTACAACTGTTGATTCATACATAAGACCGGGAGAGGGGGGATGCGCCCATGGAGAAACTCGTCTACGAGACAATGCTAGGACCTCAACAATGGCCTCACTAGCTGACAACATTATCCCATTTCTTATATTCATCTCTCTTAATTGATAATTCTTTGCTATTTTCTTGTATTCTAGTATCAATACTCAGTTAACTGTGTGTCATTGGTCAAAAAAATTGGTCCCAACTATATAGGAACAAGGAATGGACCATATCTTTATCTCTTTGTCCTTACCCATGTCTGCATCCAAATTAAGAAGAAACAGTGTAACATCCTCATGCAAGCATATGTTTTGTGGTTCTTATAAAAAGGTTTTTCAATGCTAATGAGTAATGATGGTATATGCTTTCACATGGGCAATCTTGTAGTGATCTATCTTAGGAGTTAGGACCTGCCATACATTAGGAGAAGTGATCCCCAACTGCCCGTAATATATTATTTATTCTTCTTTGTTCAACACTTTGCTCTAGCAATTTTGGACTAGTTTGCATTCGTAGTAGCTATATGTTCATTTTGGAATGGATTACAAGTTTTCACGCACTGGTTTTCCTTTTGGAATGATACTTTCAGGTCCAAATTGTTTTAGACAACTTAGAAACCAAGAAAATCGTTCTTGTCCATGGAGAAGGATTTGGTGCCTGGTGTTGGTACAAGACCATCTCTCTCTTGGAGGAAGCTGGTCTTGACCCTGTTGCCTTAGACCTCACAGGCTCTGGCATAGACCACACTGATACAAACAGCATAGCGACTTTGGCAGATTACTCCAAGCCATTAATCGATTACCTCAGTAAACTCCCTGAGAACGAGAAGGTGAGTGTTACAACTGTTTTTTTAGATTAAAAAATAACTGGGTATTTGAGCGCTGTGTTGGTGGAACTTTGGTTATCTGTTTGCAAGAACAGGGGCCAGAGATGTACTGATTGTTATCTCCTTAATCCAAAAAATCTTGAGCGTTGTGTTCATGCCGGCACTAATGCAGGTTATTTTGGTCGGTCATAGTTGTGGAGGTGCAAGTGTGTCATATGCCTTAGAACACTGCCCCGAAAAGATCTCAAAGGCTGTATTTCTTACCGCCACAATGGTGAAGGATGGCCAGAGGCCCTTTGACGTGTTGGCACAGGAAGTATGCACTCCCTCCATGTGTCTGTGTGCACCTGTATGTTCTTGTTGAATAGCAACTCACGCCAAGTCGCATTTCGCAGCTTGCATCTGCAGATGTTTTCTTGCAAGAATCACAGTTCTTGCTTTATGGAAATGGAAAGGACAAGCCTCCTACTGGGCTCATGTTTGACAAACAGCAGATCAAGGGGCTATATTTCAACCAGTGTCTTTCCAAGGTACATTGTACTCTACTCCTGTGTGCTGTGGTGAGCGGAACGCCAATTTCTATTTGCAATGGCCTAGGTGTAGCTGACAAGTTTGATCATGGTGTTGTAGGATATCGCGCTGGCCGCGGTGTCCATGAGGCCCATCCCTCTAGCTCCAATCATGGAGAAGCTCTCCCTCACCCCGGAAAACTACGGCACCGTCCGCCGCTTCTTCATCCAGACGCTGGACGATCACATGATGTCGCCGGATGTGCAGGAGAAGCTGGTCCGGGAGAACCCGCCCGACGGGATCTTCAAGATAAAGGGCGGCGACCACTGCCCCTTCTTCTCGAAGCCGCAGTCCCTCAACAAGATCCTGCTCGAGATCGCGCAGATCCAAGCTCCGGCGACGCTGTTCCCGGCCAAAGCAAGGACGGAAGGAGAAAGCACCGAGAAATCATGACTCTATATGTACATGAAATGAGTAGACAGCACATAGGTTGCGAAAGGAGACCAATACCGGGATTAACTGAAATCAGTCAGAAATTCAGAATAATGTAGGTAGCTGAAGAAGTGTTCGTTTATCTTTATCAAGCATAGTGAGTGGGCACGAGAGATCTCTATGTTGGACTCAATATGGCAATCAACAGTGATCCTACACTTGTGAATTAAGGATGAGTTTTTTTTGCTTAAAGTTGACTTATGCTTATACTATCTATAGTAACTAGCTTTTAAACGATGTGTTTTTTAAGATGAGGTTAATAGGAAAATTGTAGTAAAAAGTATGCTGAGTTCAGTTATATTGGCCAAAATCATAATCATATACGACTATTTTTCTCTACATACTATCTCTCACGAACAGTCAAAGTTTAAATATTTAAGTCACAAACCATCAGCTAGAAAAAAAAACCCCACCCGAAATCTTCAGTTCAGAACATGAGCTAAAAAAACCCACCCTAAATCTTCAGTTCAGAACATCATCATCTTGCAGTTTGTCAGGTGCATTGCTGCATTCTTGTCCGGTCAGCAAGGGCAAGAAGTGGTTGGTGCGGTCACTACTACTGCTACTATTCCGTAAAACCGTCCCAGTTTCTCTGTTTCTGCGATCAGCTTCGTGGACGGAGGCTAAATTTTTTTGTTTACTGTTGAAATCAGGGGCAAAAAAGAAAAAGAAAACGAACATAACTAGTTGGGCTCGCGTCTCGTTACAGAAATCTTTCGGCCTGTAAAGCCCATGGGCCCACTTGGAAACGACCCGGCCTCGTACTCTCTATCTTCCCTTCCCCCATAAAGAAAAGGGATCGAACACGAGGAGGAAAAGGGCAAAAAAAAAAGGGCAGGCCGAAGTGGGGAGCGAGGCGAATCGAATCGAGTTCGCGTCGAGGGAGGCGAGGGGAGTGGCCGCCATGGAGGATCTGAGCGTGGAGGATCTCGCCTCCAATCTCTCCACCTACAAGGAACAGCTCCGCGAGGTAAAAAAACTCTCATCTCCGTTAACGCGTCCAATCCTACCTTTCTTTCTTTCTTTTCTTTTTCTTTTTTTGCGATTTCTCTCTCTTTATTATTTTTTCCACCGAGCGTTGTGCGTTCTTGTGATCGTATTTTGTCTCGGCGATAATTCGGGCGCGGTTGCGTGCTCTTTAGTTTCTGGGCTTTGGATGCTGCTTCTCCGGAGATTTAGGTTTTGGATGCTGTTCGAGTGTCCGATTCTAGGGTTTTGTTTAATTCGTATTCAGGGTTAGTTTTTTCCCCCGTCTTCGCGTAGCGCCTATGTGTAGCCAAGTTTTAAGTGCCTTGTTTACGCGGGTGTTAGCTGTCCCCTTCGGGGATTTCATGGAATCGTGCTTAGCTTCACATATTGGGATTCTATATCTGCAATCTATTCAAAAGATTTAAAATTTTGTTCAATTTTACTGCGTATCTATCCATACAGGTGAGCATCTTTTAAGTATAAGTTGTGATTCGATCGTATCATTATTGTATGGCTTTCACGTAGCAACTGTTTGTGTTTGCACGCTAGAAAACGGTGGTTAAAACCTATCAAAATTAGGTTCGGAACTGTTCGTTTCATACAAACATTCACAGCAAGAACAATACTCGAGAAGAACAAGCAGCCATCGAGATTGTGCTACTACTTATCCTAGATACCGTGGGATTCTGTTAGAGGATTTGGTGAGGCCTGTATGATTCAGTTGTGCTTTCTGGTAGGTTTTTTTTTTCCTTTTTCCGTTTTTGGAGATACGAACTGGGGGGCATTCAGTACACAACTACACACATTATGTAGTTTGATTGCCATGTAAATACATAATAATGCTCTTGGAGTATATTAATGCTGGTTGGCCAAAGAACATGTTTCAATGTTTGTTGGCCATGCGATGCGTTAGAAGTGCAAGTGCTTTTATTTGTTGAAGAGGGTAGCTTTGTGTTAAAAACTGAACAGTTCATCGGTTCACCAATTAAAGCATGCTGCTCTGTATGCACAATGCACATGATGGTTGAATTTTAGTTTGACACTTGATGGCATGTGTTTTAAACATGAGCCTTTGTTGTTGCAGTCAATGTTTAATGTTAGAATATCATTCACTCTATTTTTAAACTGTTAATCATCTCATTCTTTTTACTCTCGGGAGTAGGAATGTAGGATTGACAAATGATCAGATGGTTTTCTAGCAACTTATATGATGCCCTATTTTGATCTGTCTACAACTAGCAAGGATGCACAACAGCATCTCACTTCACAGGATGCAATCAGTGATCACTGATCAGTGTAGAGCTTGCACTAGTCAGAGCACAGACCAACCGCTATCCTCAACTTGTTCTCACTGCAGTTTCATGCTAACCACTATCCTCACCTTGTTCTCACTGCAGTTTCATGCTACTTCTATTTTTACTCATCACCAAATTCACTTTGTTGTGAATCTTTTGAGCAATTCAATTCATGTACATTGTGGGCAATCTTTTGTCCTTGCATTGTAGGTTAAGAAGCTTATTAAGGAGAAAAAGGATGATGCTGGAATATCTGAATATCTTGATATGGAAAAGGAGCTTCAAGAGGTGAGTTATCCTGCATGTTCTATCGTATGCTGCTGTGTGCTTGTGTTGGTGTCATCTAATTATCAGATGCTGTTTCTGTTACTCTGATGCTAGTATGAGTTAATGATTTCTACAAAAGGATGCTTGCTTTCTTTGTTTTTTGGGGCCAATTGCTATCAATCCCTTTCTCTTCTTTGTTACAAGGAGCCATGCCCTGCAAGGTAGCATGAAAAGGCAGCTTGCAACAGCGGATTTATTTTTGGGGCATTTAGATTTTATTGTAACCTTGAAAGGTGAGAAGGTTGATTATGACAATGGTAGGGACCATCTTAGCAACCATAGTAATAGTAATGAACACTATATGTAAAATTCCATGGCTTCAAAGTTGTCCATTACCCTTTACCTTGATTGATTGCAGGTTTGTCTCTCATGGTAGAGTACCTCCTTCCGATTTTGGGTGTCGATGCTGCTATTCTAAGTTTGAATAACAAAATATGTCAAGATTTAATGATATCGGGATGTTGGTTTTGTTAATTGTGCTGAGTGTAATTTTCTGCGACAATTGCAGGTTATTACATTAACTGAAGAGCTTTTGGCAACTGCAAATCAAAGTGAGAGTGCCCAGAATGATGTAGGTCTATCATCGCCAAATTATTCGGGCGGAATGCAGTCAGAGGTAAGTTTTGTTCTTTATTACATGTCTATACATTTTTTGAAGGCAGCAATGTTGAATTTTTTACTTTTGTTAGCTGTGTAGGACAACATTATATGTCAACTATTCCACATACTAGCAGAATATGTGAAAGATTTACATTTGGATTGCTCATCTAGAAATTACAAGGGCACTTGTGATATCCTGAAGTGTATCATTGTACTAACATATTTCATCTGGTGTTAGGCACTGGATGACTTCTCACAATCCCATGAGAAGTTTGCAGTTGGGACTAAAGTGCAAGCTGTGTGGAGTGAAGATGGGGAGTGGTAAGTTCCTTTTCATATGCCTATGTCTGGTTGAAGATGTTCTTTCTTCTGCTTTTTATATATATTTCCTTTACAATGTGTTTGATTAGCTGATTTGTTAGGTACAATGCAACAATTGAAGCTCTGACACCAAACGGTTATTATGTAAGCTATGAGGGCTGGGGAAACAAGGAAGAGGTATACTCATTTTTTGTCGTATGGCTGAAGGCTACTTTACAACTAATTCCCTATCTTTGACAGATTTACTATAAAAAATGCAAACATTTTCATATAGTACTAATGTGATTGGGCTGCAAATTTGCATATTCATGACACCATGGTTATCAAGGTGTCCTGGCGGCCAAAGTGGGACGTCGTGGACGATCGCTCAGCCCGTGAGGAGTTAGGCGGTGCTAGGCGACACCAAGGTCATTGTGGTGGCCGTTGGGGGCTGGGGGGGGGGGGAGTAGCGGTCGACGGTAGCAGCGGGTCGAGCCCAAGGTGGTGGGAGAGGAGGCTGCGGCCGCAGTGTCAGAGGCGGCGGAAGAGGTGGAACGAGAAGAGGCGGCGAATGATGCGGCAGAAGAGGCGGGTTCGGGAGCCAGAAGGCAGAGAGAGAGGAGTGATGGTTGGAGCAGAGCAAGAAAAAGAGAGGGGAAAGTAAGAGAGAGAGCGGCGGAAGGTTGTCGGCCAAGCAGAGCAAGAAAAAGAGAGGGGGGAAGTAAGAGAGAGAGAGAGAGAGAGAGAGAGAGAGAGAGAGAGAGGAGAAGAGAAGAGATACGTGTAGTTATGTACATGCGCATTTGCAATTAACCGCCTATAGTACATACAAATAACAGAAATAGATCATGTTAATGTTATTTGCTATTGTGGACCTTGTTATTTAGATAATTTGTGCTATTATGTTAGATGGTTATTTAATTTTAGGTTATATAAGATATTATTTGTATTTATTACTATTGTCTAATTGTCACCGTGGCGAGTTGCCACCAATGAATCAAATATGCTTTCCACCTCCAGGTTTTTCCTGCAGCTAAAAGTTTTTCTAGTGACACATTATTGCATCTATCGTCCTGTTTTATTTTCCCTTTGTAAAATTCCTTCCTGTTCAGGATCCATTTAGTTGCCCTAAAAAAGAATGATTTTTATATGTGTATTTTCTTGACTTTTGATAGCCATTGTCCCATTGCATTATTCCCAGCCTTTGTATCTTTTGTTTTATGGGCCAAATTGCCACTCATAATAATTTCCTAACTCCAATTTGGAGTGTAAATTTGTAGTGTAATGAGTAGAACAGTTTCTCCGATTTATATACTAGCCCTTCAAGTTGTGCAAAGTGGAAACTGAAGTACCAAACTGCCTTTTACTCATTTTCCTGTATGTTGTGTGTGCAAACTGTTAATTTTGCTGCCTTATGTAGGTGGACCCTGCTAATATCAGGCCAATTGAGGAGGAAGCTGCTGATGCTTTGGGACAAGCTGAAAAGGAAGCTGAAGCTACCAAAATGGCAATAAAAAGGAAAATTGAACAAGCAGCAACATCTGACTTTCAGATGCGTAGCTTACCCACCAAACTTCATATCGACCCAAATGATCCTGAAGATGTGGTAAGTGAATTAATCTTTTCTTCAATATATTTACAACTGCAAGTTAAGTTGAATATCTCCACTCATATGCTACCATTCAGCATGTGGTCTTCTAGCTATGATGGAAATACATGCACTTTGTTTTTTTTTTTTTGCCGTTAATGAAACAAAGTTGACTGCTCCTCACTTTGAGGATTGGATGCTGATATGTGTTACACACAAGTATGTATATTCATGTCCATGAAAACCCCAGGTATAGCTTATGACAAGCCTCATGTAGTTTCCACATTATGCCTTGTGTTCCTCTTGTCTTCGTTTTAATGAGCGCCCCCTTTGTCATAAGTTCTTTAGACCCATAATACAAGCCTCAAGATATGACAGTAGTAAGTACATTCTCGTTTGTACTGTCAGATACAAAGTTCTTCTGATCATGCGATACATGCAAACGGTGCGCCTAGTATTTTCTATTTAAGCTACATCTACAGGGTTATGAGTTCTGACCGACCTTTGTATCTGCAGAAAGCTGCAAAACGTAAGAAGATCCATGCTTTCAAGTCAAAAGCCCGCTTTGAGCAACTAGAACTTGCACAAAATAAGCGGCAGAATGCATGGCAGCAGTTTCAAACAACCAAAGGGAAAACTAAAAAGGTACTATCTCTGTCCCCATCTGCTCTAACCTGGCTAGGGCACCGTTCTTTGAAATTACTCCAGAAGGCAGTGAAATCTAAATCTCAAAACTATCTGCAGCAGAGCTTGCTAACCCTGATTTTTGGTCAGAGCAATCTAGCGCTTTACTAGCTAGCCTAGAACTACTTCCTTTTGATTTAACAGAACAGGCGCTTACGCCCCCTCAATTTTGGTGGTTTGCTTTCAGGTAGGATTCTTTTCCGGTCGCAAAAAGGAGAGCATCTTCAAGTCACCGGATGATCACAGAGGTAAGGTGGGTGTTACTGGGAGCGGGAAAGGCCTGACCGAGTTCCAGAGGAGGGAGAAGCACCTGCATCTCAAGGACGGATCCGCAGACGGATTGGACGAGGAATAAATCAATCGGTGTTAAACTCGCGAGTGATAGTATCACAAACGCTGCCATGTCCGGCACTTATTGCCGGACTGGCCTCCGGTGGAGCTTGTACTTTCTACTTTGTATGTCGAACTTGTCGAAGCTAGAAATTACATTACATAGAGCTATTAATGTTTTCTTCCTCATGTTTGGGCCGTGTGATATACTGTTCTCCCTCCACTTGTTCAGTCCCTGGGCGCTTTTGAAATTGCCTGTTCCTAGATGAAACGGAATGCTTGTCATATTCTTCCTATTATAAAAAAAAAGTTCCATATAGATTGAGCTAAAAAGAGCTTCATTTCGATTCTCCAATTTGGAAAATCGTATATTCATTTTCTTCGTATGAGGATGTGTGGATTCTCGAGGAAAGAGGAGCCGTGGTGCCCTAAAATCGTATATTCATTTTCTTCGTATGAGGTCTACATACGATCTCATTTGAATCATCTCATCTATCCTTATGAGGATAAGTTTGTTTGATTTCAAACTTCGATTCAAACAGGTATACGCCATGGTAATATGTCTCGGATGATCTATATCGTTGGGTCAGGCGGATGAGCACATTGAACTATAAAAAATACGATAACTCAACAAGTCCCCTACCATTGACTTTTATCTTTTCGCAGCCTGAATTTACATCCAAATTCATCGATATCTTTTTTTTTTTTTTGCATCCTCAGTTGCGAATTGCGAGTCTTGCGAGTTGATTAGTTAAAACTTGACCTGACCTTTTGAGTAACTGTCGTGTAACACCAGGAACAAAACAAGTGTTGCATCACTGTCGTTGCGTGTATGTTGAACTGGACGCTTCTCGCAGTTGAAATGCTTCTTCTGAACATTCATCATACTGGACTTGGAAGGTGGCTTAGACACCAAGACATCAAATTCCTTCACCAATAGCAGCAGCTTCCAACGTGTTTATGTTCCTGTACCTATCCTCCACACAAAACAATCTTTTAAAAGGGACATGTCTGACGAATGACGATGCCTACTCGTCCAATTTGTTCAGAGATTTTGGGCACGTTTTTTTTTAATAAATAGTGATCGCTAGAAAAAACCAAAATCAAGATGTTAGCTAAAAAGCCGAAAAGAACGGAGCTTCGTCATCTCTGGAACCTTGCTGCTGGTACTGCTGAATTGTTTCTGATGATTGCTGCGAATTTGTCAGCTGCTCCAATTTCGATTCTCCAATTTGGAAAATCGCATATTCATTTCCTTTGTATGAACACAAAAGATACGATTACTCAAAAAGTTCCCTACCATTAACTTTTATCTTTTTATGGCCTGAATTTACATCCAAATTCATCAATATCTGTTTTTTTTTTTGAATCCTCAGTTGCGAGCTGACCTTTTGAGTAACTGTCGTGTAACACCAGGAACAGAACAAGTGTTGTGCATAACTGTCATTGCCGTGTATGTTGAACTGGACGCTTCTCGCAGTTGCAATGCTTCTTCTGAACATTCATCATACTGCATTTGGAAGGTGGCTTAGACACCAAGACATCAAATTCCTTCACCAATAACAGCAGCTTCCAACGTGTTTATGGTGCTTAGACACCAAGACATCAAATTCCTTCACCAATAGCAGCAGCTTCCAACGTCTTTACGTTCTTGTGTCTATCCTCGACACAAAACAATCTTTTAAAAGGGACATGTCTGACGATGCCTACTCGTCCAATTTGTTCAGAGATTTCGGGCACGTTCTTTTGTGCTGCGGCTTATTAGTCTAATAAATAGAGATTGTGGAAAAAAAGCTGAAGCCAAAAGTTAGCTGAAAAGCCGAAAGGAACGGGGCTTCGTAATCCCTGGAACCTTGCTGCTGGTACTGCTGAATCGTTTCTGATGATGCCATTGCTGCGAATTTGTCAGCTGCTCGAATTTGGAAATGAGACTTTGCCATCCGTTCTGTCTACTTATCTTTATCTTCCTTTTGTTTTCTTCTGCTGGACTCTTGAAGTCTTCAGTGTGTTTCTCTGACATCTAGAAGGCAATAACTACTAAACAGCTGCAGTCTGTTTACTATTCTTTTTTTCCCTCTCCTTTCAGACAAACAACATGCAGTTAAATTTACTAGTACTAATTAGAACTTGCTATTCGTGATCGGCTCAGTCACTAGCTGGCAACATATATCTATAATCTATTATTTGTCACATGTGGCACACGTTGCTGCGGTCAAGCTTAGGTCAGCTCTCCCATAAATCAGTGAAAACTCGATGACGTTGCTAATCGAAAAAAGGCTTATTTTTTCTTTCTTGGATAAATTGGTCACATGATCCCTGTGAAAGGTTCAGAAGTAGGTGTAGGACTGGTAATGGTAACAGAGAAGGGTAAATAAAGTTTTTTTTTGAATTTTCTCTCAAGTATTCAAAAATCTTTCATTCCAGAGTTAAAAGAGCTAAGAATATCATATTCGATAACCTAACTCCAAACCACAACCCAAAACAACAAAACATCACAAAATCAGCACCTAACCGGTCTAACCATCACTGGAGGTGTGGTCTGACCGACGACCGATCTGACCAGACCTAGGAGCGGTCTGACTGCTCCCTTATTCCCAAAACGGAAAACCAGCTCGAGTCAAAACCACTTTTAGTGTAAACTTCAAAATCTATGATAAAATGAAGTCAAACTTGGCATACACATTGTTAAGAGTCTTAGAAACCTATTTCATCCAAGGATTGTATGGATCCTAGCCAAAATCCTAACATTTTCTCAAAATATGCAAGATTGCATCAAAGTCTGGCAAATCTCAATAACTTGAGAAACAGAAAGGGAGAGATAAAGAACCAACAAGAACAAGAGTAAATCAACCAAGACAAGAAAGCTTCATAAGAAATGAACAAAGTTAATTATATTGCTACTTGAGAATGAATATTTTATAGTTATTTCATAAGGAAGACAATAGAGCACACCACAACACTCACTCTTCTCTTTCAAACCCTAACCCTAAAGTTGGAATGGTTGGCTTACAAGTCTCCATCTCCAACCCACTAAATAGATAGAGCAACTAATCCACATCTAACCCTAATATATACTATCTACTAGCATAATTGGTAAAAACCTGTTAACCCCATATAACACGGGTTTTTCATTTGCACTTAACTCATCCACACTTTTCAAAGCAAATGAACTCGAACCTGCTAAGTTTTTAGTTTTTGATCTACTTGATCTTCTCAATATATCCTTGACCTAAACCGCTTTATCAAGCGTCACGGTTTTGATCCAATTAAGTTTTCGGTATTTGGCTAACTACCAAAATACCCTTATCTTGACCTGGTCTTCTCCTTCCTTTGCAAATGATCACCATGTTTGATATGTGTAGGTGCACCAGTGGCTTGCTATGCATCGGCAAGTCTCTTCCGCTCCAGTTCTCACCGGACTGTGCCTCACTTGGACCGACCAAGTCACTTGGTGTAACTTATCGCTTGAACCTACGTTTCAATATTTCTTGTCTTCTTTGTGCCACGCTTGAGCTCAACTATCTCACCCAGCATTCTTAATCGTTCTGGATTTCGACTCCTCCATGAGCGTAGTCTCGATTCTCACTGTTGACCACTGTTGACTTCAAGGTTCCTTACACTTTTTTGGGCACAAGTTATTCATAACTTGACTCATATTAGCTCAAACATACTTCATGCAACATGAAAGCATTGATGTAGGACCAATTTACCCAATCCTTGACCAAAATTTCAAATTTCAGAACACATTGCCGAAGCTACAGATGCAGCCGGTCAGACTGTTGTGCACAGCCGACCAGTCTGACCGCCAGGCTGAACCACAAACTGAAAATCCAAATCTTTCGTAAGTTTAAATTTCAACTCCACAAACATTGATAATGGTTCATCAAAAAACAATCCTAGACCTTTGCACATGGTCCCTCGGTTGGCATGTAATTCTTGAGAACGTGAAGATCAAGATGATCTGCAGAAAAAGAGGAAAGAAGCTAAACACCATGACCTGCAAAACTGCAAGCTCACACGGGTTTCTGAAAGAAACATCGTCAGTATTCTGACTTAGCTTCTTGGACACAACATCTCAGATCACACCAGTTGACAACTGCGAATTGCGATGCAGATAGCTAGATTGAATATTGATGATAAACTTATCTTTCTTGTCATGCATATAAGCAAGGAATTTAGGATCAACAGAAAATGCAACTTGAAGTGCTCAAGGTGCATTGTTCTAAGAAAATCCTTGTAAGCAATTGGTTTGGTTATTTCTAATTGTATCTAATTATTATTATTTCTAATTGTAGCTAATTATCAAAATTAACTGTCCCTGAATGCAAACGCTGCAAGAAATTAGGACTAGTGCGATGCTTCCAGAAGCCGATATTACCTACCCTTCTTTGCGGTAAGGCTATTACCTACCCATGAGATGTGACCCCCTTAATAACCTGGAAAATCAAGTCGATACCGTCTCTGTTTCTTCTCACCTTACGCCACTGGTGCCCCTTTTTGCTGGTCGTTTAGCAGGCGTTTTTTTCCCCCTTTCATAGATTAATTGCTGATGACCCTCTCATTCAAATTGCAATGTTAGTTTGGAAAAGAGACTGATAGTTTTCATGTAATTTTTTGCTTGCAAGATTAATTACCTCCTTTTGTGCAGTATTAATTTCCCCTGCTTTTAGAAATGTATTAATTTTCCTTTTGTTTTTCTTGGATGATAAGTTACACCAAGCTAGTCATGCAACTATTTGAGAGCCATCTGAATCTTAGACATGGTACTGGTTTGGTGAATATCATGTTTGTGTTTGTAGAGTTGACACGAAGGAAACTCAACCAACACATACTTGCTTAACTTTCCCTTTTTCATCATGCTGCTCCCATTCGTCAAATCTTGTCATGATATTCACATCAAAGGGAGGCATCAGCCATCAGGTTGATGAGTTGTTTGCTTTGAAATGTACATGATGCAGATCTATGCAGCTTTCACTTCATTTCATTTCACTTGTTTAAAAAGGCATGATGGTGCACTAGCTTTGAGAACTGCTTCAGGAACTTAGGAAGCTTATTAGTTTTGGTTTGGTGAAGCTATCTATTGATTTTGGTTTGATAAATTTGCTGGTTGGGTAGCCTGTCGCGATGAACTGTTGCATGTGTTGTGTGCACGGTCAGAAGATGAAGAAGAAGACGGGGTTGAGATGGATTGATAGGTTTCAGTTTGGTGAGGATTTTTCATACAGATGATAGGTGAAGGCGCAGCTATCATGTGTGTGCAGGCATCGATCTACCTAGCTACTTAGCTGAAGCTGACACAGATACCAGCCAGGGACCGACTTGGTTGACACCTACCTAACCTTTATATACGTAAATATGATCTCAGTTCATATCTGAAACAACCAATTGTTTACTTTTTATGAGGAAGTTATTAAATATCGTCATTTTTTACTGTACTAGAATAAGTACTATTCAGACAAACATGAAAGTAATCTCAATGCACTGAAACATATATAGTAGTGGCTTTTCTTCTGTGAACTAAAGATGCAGGGGTATCAGTAATTTCTGCTGTAATATATATATTCAGACAGATCAAGGAGAAAAGACTGCTTAGCTTGTAGATTATGGTAGTTTCTTGATTCTTTAAATTTCCCAATCCTGTGTTTAGTACTATGTGCCGATTAAGCTCGTCCATGGATGCACTTTTTCAGCACAATTGATTGCATAATTAAATGCGAGAGAGGCTTCTTGCTTGCTTGATGCTGCTGTATTAATCGAGACGAGCTAGCAATTAAGCCATGCATGCAATTGCAAATCAATTTATTACGTTTCAACTCTACGCTACCTCTAGTCGGCATGCGCATGGATACAATGGCCTTCTCTCCCTCTCCTCTCCTCTCCTTGTCACAAACATAAACACAAACACGGACGCACAAGACAGCACGGTTCTTTCTTTGCAGATGCAGTACTACACAAGACACACGCTAGATTGACAGACACGCACGCACGCTAGTGTTAATTACTACAAGTAGGAGTACTACTGCTTATTAGACCATAATAATCATATATTGTTCGACAAGGTCGTACGTCTTTGCCACGACTAATTGCTCAATTGTAGCTAGTGACTAATTCAATGTCGTCCCATTTAATCTGAACCAACTTTGTCGTCAGGAATCAGCCACGATTATCAACTAACTAACTACATGTTTCCAATATCTGCTCAATTTGATTTCCTCTAAGCACTTGCTAATGAATAACCGAGATCGGTCGATTTGTTTCTTCATGTTCTTTTTTTCAGTGCTAACTATATGGAACTAAACTGGAGGTGCAAGTTCCAAGATCACAGCAAGGAGATCACTTTTCTTTGTCCTTCCTTGTACATTTAGAGTTGTTCAAGGATAAGTCAAAGTGGAGATTTCTGAAACCTTCCTCAGAGTTCAGACTTGAGCTGGTCAAATATTAGTTAATTTATTTAGCTTCTTCTTCTTCCTTGGAATCCGGCCTAGTTGTATATATACTATCCATGATCCATCCATGTGTGTATATATTTTTTTCTACAAGGTCCTTAGGAAAAGGATTTGATAGTTTCTTCTTACTTATCCCTTGGATGATTTGGAAAGAGCGTAATATATAACATGTGGTTCAATAGCAAGCCCCTCCAAATCAATGATCTGGTATCCTCGATTAAGTAAGAATATAATGTCTCACCTAGGCAAAGGCGGGAGCTACCAATTTAGGTTTCCTTTTGCCTAGTAGTGCTTCTCTGTCGCCTTTGAATGACTAGATGTAACTCCCCCCTCCCTGTAAACGTTGCCCTTTCTTGGGCAATCTAGCATTAATTTGTACTGCTTTCCTTCCTCTCAATTGAAAGAAACATCCTTGGCGTTTTCGAGAAAAATACATACCATATCATCGCAAGAGTCTGAAATCGATTGAATATGAATAGCTAGCTAGCTCGTGCAGCATGCATGCACACGGTCGCACGCGCCAAGAACAATTCAATGATACATACGTCGATCTCCTGCAGACTGCAGTGGCATCAACACGACGGCTTGATTTCGTACGTCGAGATCTCTCAACTGAATTATATAGGCACTTTAGCTAGGTAGGAACTCGCTGACTTGTGATACGGCCACCTGCAAGTAATGCAAGCTCGATGACTATATCAGTTCTGAATATATATATACAATTTCTTTCTGCTCACGCGCGCGATCGAGGTGCAGATCGAACTGGATGGAAGACTGCAACCGTTTAATTTGGAAGAACTGAATGTCTGCACAGACAACATTATTAAATGCAATCTGCATTGCTTGTTCTTCTGCACGTGATTCAGCTGGAACTGTTAGAGATATGTATAGTTTGTTATTCCCCATTGTTATGAGGGGTTCTTTGCATATTTACCACTTGTACTTTGTGTATATATTCTGGCCCATTGGCCTCATATGAATACAAGCGCTATTCATAACATGGTATCAGAGCCAAAACTAGGGTTTTGGTTTACCTAGGGTTTCCCGCCGTCGCTGACTCCCGGCCTCCGCCGTGCCGTCGGCCCCGCCCGACTCCCACCCGGTCGCCTTCGCCGGCCTCCTCCGCCGCTGCCGTCCCCGCCGGCCTCCTCTGCTCCCACTCGGCCGCCACCTCGGCGCCTCCAGTCCGGCGCCTCCCCTCCTACCCGGTCGCCTCTGCCGACCTCCACCGCTCCGCCGTCGACTCCCCTGGTCGCCTCTGCCGGCCTCCACCGCTCCGCAGTCGACTCCCGATCCACGGTGAAGATCGGGACGCCGCCAATCGGGACGCCGTCGCCGCGCCTCGCCGCCGCCGCGCCTCCCCTTAGCGCCGTCGCCGATCCCGCCGCCCCCGGTTCTTCCGCCGGCCTGCTGGACGCCAGCGCCGGGCCGCCGCCTCAGCTCCGGTCGCCGCCTCCCGCGCCAGGCCGCCGCCTCCGCTCCGGCCGCTGCCTCCCGCGCCGGGCCGCCGCCTCCGCTCCGGCCGCCGCCTCCCGCGCCGGGACGCCGCCGCCGCCGCCGCAGGGCCGCCTGCGTCGCCTCCCGCCCCCGATTAGGGTTTTCCTGTTGGGCTCGGTGAAGCCGGTCGGTTTGTAAACCGACCGAAAGAAAGAAAAAAAAAAGCAAAAAAAAAACGTTGTTCTAACCGCCGCGCCGTCCAGCGCCGCCTGTTAGACTTCGTTGCCTTGGTCGCCGCGCCGTCCAGCGCCGCCTACCAATGGGCACCGTTTCCCTCCCTCGCTGCCCGGTGATCTTTGATGGTGTTAATTACACCGACTTCGTGTCTCACATGCGCATTCACATGCGTGGTCTTCGTCTCTGGGGCGTCCTCTCTGGCGATGTCACCTGCCCGCCTTGCCCTATTCCTCCGACGGAGCCTACGCCTGTTGCATTGCCTCCGACAGCCGATAAGGCTGCTGCTGATGATGACGCTAATGATAAAGCTGCCTCTGCCTACCAGGAGGCTCTGGATTCCTACACGGATCGTCTGACCGTCTACACTCAGTGGCACGATGACGACGCTCGGGCTGCTGCTGTCTTCATCGCCAGTGTCCAGCCTCAGTTTTCTTCTGAGGTTGTGGGACTCCCTTCGGCTTTTCAGATGTGGACTCATCTTCGTCAGCGCTACGAGCCCTCTGGTGATGCCCTGTACCTGTCCGTGGTCCGCCAGGAGCACTCTCTTCAGCAGGGTGATGCTACTGTTGACGCCTTTTATGCTCAGAGTTCTGCTGTCTGGCGTCAGTTGGACTCACTTCGCACTGCTGGATGTCGTACCTGTCCGTGCTGCCTGGAGGTACGTGCTGATCTGCAGTTTCAGCGGGTTTACGAGTTCCTTACTCGCCTTCGTCCTGAGTTCGAGCAAAGGCGTGCCCAGCTTCTTGCACGCCACCCTCGTGTCACTCTCCTGGAGGCTCTTACCGAGATACGCGCAGAGGAGACTCGTTTGAGTGGTGCTGGTCTGATGCCACTCCCCTCTGTGCTCGCCGCTCGTCCGCCTGCTACACTGCCTCCTCCAGCGGCTACCACAGGTGGTGGTGGCCGTCCTCAGTCTGGAGGTGGCCGTCCTCACTGTTCCTACTGCGACAAGGATGGCCACACTGAGTCCCAGTGCTACAAGAAGAAGCGGCATCTTTCACGCCGTTCTTCTACTGGCACTAGTGCTTCTACGACGACGTCTGCCTCGACTTCTTCAGCAGCTTCTCTCACCGAGCAGGAGATAGCCAGACTTCGACGCCTACTTGCCGCTTCAGGTTCTCCCTCGACAGGTTCTGCAGGTTCTGCTACTGACTCTTCAGGCACTGAGAGACCACCTCCTACACAGTCAGGTACCTCCCCGTGGATTCTTGATTCTGGAGCATCTTTTCACATGACTCCTGATTCTTCCACTCTGTCTTCTATTACACCTCTTGATTCTCCTGTCAGTGTTCTTACTGCTGATGGTACATCCCTTTCTGTCTCTGGTCGAGGATCTCTTAGCAACTCATCTTTTCATGTTCCTTCTGTTGCTCATGTTCCTCGCCTTACCTTGCAGCTTCTTTCTGCTGGGCAGATTACTGATCTTGGTTATCGAGTTATTCTCGACTCTGACTCTTGTTGTGTTCAGGACTGCCACACGGGAGCTCTAGTTGGTTCTGGCCCTCGGCGCCGTGACTCACAGCGTCTCTGGGAGCTTGACTGGCTTCATCTTCCTTCCGCTGCCACCACCGCCGCCAGTCTCTCCGCTTCTGCCGCTTCGTCTACCGGCTCCTTCCAGCAGTGGCATCACCGTCTTGGCCATCTGTGTGGATCTCGCCTGTCGTCCTTAGTTCGTCGTGGTCTTCTGGGGTCTGTCTCAGGAGACGTGTCTTTAGATTGTCAGGGCTGCAAGTTAGGTAAACAGATTCAGCTTCCTTATCCTCATAGTGAGACTGTGTCTCAGCGTCCTTTTGATCTTGTTCATTCAGATGTTTGGGGTCCGGCTCCCTTCGTTTCGAAAGGGGGTCATCGTTATTATATTATTTTTATAGATGATTTCTCTCGCCACACTTGGATATATTTCATGTCTTCTCGTAGTGAGGCCTTGCCTATCTATAAACAATTTGCCACTATGATACACACACAGTTCTCCACTCCTATTCGTGTCTTTCGTGCTGATTCTGCTGGCGAGTACCTCTCTCGTCACCTGCGCAGCTTCCTTGCTGAGCAGGGCACTCTCGCTCAGTTTTCTTGTCCTGGTGCTCATGCTCAGAATGGTGTCGCTGAGCGTAAGCATCGTCACCTCCTTGAGACGGCTCGTGCTCTGATGATCGCCGCCTCTATTCCACCTCACTTTTGGGCCGAGGCTGTTTCCACTGCCACCTATCTCGTCAACATTCAGCCCTCTTCTGCTCTTAAGGGTGCGATCCCTGTTGAGCGTCTCTGTGGTCTTCTTCCTGACTACTCTGTCCTTCATCTGTTTGGCTGTGTTTGCTATGTTCTCCTTGCCCCTCGAGAACGTACCAAACTGACCGCTCAGTCTGTTGAGTGTGTCTTTCTGGGGTACAGTGCCGAGCACAAGGGCTATCGGTGCTGGGATCCTGTTGGTCGTCGGATACGGGTTTCTCGGGATGTGACTTTCGACGAGTCTCGTCCATTCTACCCACGTCCAGCCTCTCCTTCGGCTTCCTCTGTGGAGTCTCTGTCTTTCTTGACCTTTCCAGATACTCCTATATCTGTTTTGCCCTCGTCCACCTGTCCTACTGAGTCTCCACATATTCCCCCTGTGGCCTCTCCGCCGTTGTCGCCGCCTGTGTCGTCTCCTACGACTCCTCAGGCTCCTCCCACTATCGTCTACACTCGTCGACCTCGTATTGAGGATCTTCCAGATGCGTCATCTTCTTCTGATGTTCCATCTTCTTCTGATGCTCCATCTTCCCCTGATGGGTCATCTTCTCCTCGCTACGCTCTCCGCGATCGCCAGTCGATTCGGCCTCCTGCCCGTTTCGCCTTTGCTGGCGCAGCTACTCGTGAGCCTGTCTCCTACCGGGATGCTGTTACTCACCCTGAGTGGCAGCTTGCCATGGCCGAAGAGATTGCTGCCCTCGAGCGTACTGGCACTTGGGATCTTGTTCCTTTTCCATCTCATTCTCGTCCCATCACATGTAAGTGGGTCTATAAGATTAAGACTCGCTCTGATGGCTCTCTTGAGCGCTATAAGGCGCGTCTTGTTGCTCGTGGCTTCCAGCAGGAGCATGGTGTTGACTACGACGAGACTTTTGCTCCTGTGGCCCACATGACCACTGTTCGCACTCTTCTTTCCGTGGCGTCTGTTCGCCACTGGTCTGTGTCTCAGCTTGATGTCAAGAATGCCTTTCTTAATGGCGAGTTGCGTGAGGAGGTCTATATGCATCCGCCACCTGGGTATTCTGTTCCTGAGGGCATGGTCTGTCGCCTTCGTCGCTCTCTCTATGGCCTTAAGCAAGCCCCTCGTGCTTGGTTTGAGCGCTTCTCCTCTGTGGTCACTGCTGCTGGTTTTTCAGCTAGTGATCATGATCCTGCGCTCTTTGTCCACACTTCGTCTCGTGGTCGGACTCTTCTTCTCCTGTATGTTGATGATATGATCATTACGGGGGATGATTCTGAGTACATTGCCTTTGTCAAGGCTCGTCTTAGTGAGCAGTTCCTTATGTCGGATCTTGGTCCTCTTCGTTACTTCCTTGGGATTGAGGTTACTTCCACTCCAGATGGTTTCTTTATGTCCCAAGCGAAATATATTCAGGATCTTCTTGATCGCGCCTCTCTCACTGATCAGCGTACTGTTGAGACTCCCATGGAGCTCAATGTTCACCTCCGACTCTCTGATGGCGAGCCTCTTTCTGATCCGACTCGCTATCGTCATCTTGTTGGGAGTCTTGTCTATCTTGCTGTTACTCGTCCGGATATCACTTATCCAGTTCATATTCTGAGTCAGTTTGTTTCCGCTCCCACTCAGGTCCACTACAGCCACCTTCTTCGAGTTCTGCGATACCTTCGCGGGACTATCTCTCGCCGTCTCTTCTTTCCACGTTCCAGCTCTTTACAGCTTCAGGCCTATTCGGATGCTACTTGGGCCAGCGATCCTTCTGATCGCCGGTCTATCTCTGCTTACTGTGTTTTTCTTGGTGGTTCTCTTATTGCCTGGAAGACGAAGAAACAGACTGCAGTGTCCCGTTCGAGTGCAGAGGCTGAGTTGCGAGCTATGGCTCTCTTGACAGCGGAGATTACTTGGCTACGGTGGTTACTTGAGGATTTTGGTGTTTCTGTTACTACACCGACTTCTCTCTTGTCAGACAGTACAGGTGCTATCAGTATTGCGCGTGATCCTGTGAAGCATGAGCTCACCAAGCATATTGGTGTTGATGCTTCTTTCATGAGGTCTTGTGTGCATGATCAGGTGATTACTCTTCAGTATGTGCCTTCGGAGCTTCAGATAGCGGATTTCTTCACGAAGGCCCAGACTCGAGCACAGCATAGCTTCTACCTCTCCAAACTCAGTGTTGTTGATCCACCATGAGTTTGAGGGGGGGTGTTAGAGATATGTATAGTTTGTTATTCCCCATTGTTATGAGGGGTTCTTTGCATATTTACCACTTGTACTTTGTGTATATATTCTGGCTCATTGGCCTCATATGAATACAAGCGCTATTCATAACAGGAACAACTACTGCTTCTATCTATATATATGTTCTTTGCAAGAAAGATACCAGCTAGAACAAGATACTAGCGGTACTACCGGCCGGTTGGTTGTGTTCAGATCGACTTCCGGCAATGCAACATACAGATATACGCTAATCAATTAATTTGCAGAAATGAAGACAGCGTAGCTAAAGAGATGAGTCATGTCGAAGTGTAGCAGCTTAAGCTTTTGAATAAGCTGGTCGCTAGTCAATCATGTAATTACGAGCCTGTCCCTAAGGTAGGCAAGGGATCTGCATTGTCCCTTTCATATGCATCGATCCTTGTATGTCTCGATGATCGATCCATGTCGATGTCATGCGAAAACAACAAATTAATTATAAAGGTGTGGAAACAGGTGGACGCTGCCTGCTCAACAATTCGGAAAGTTAGAAATGTACGTAGCTGTCGTTGCTTGGAAATTATACAGTAGCAGTAGTTCTCAGGATCAATTTTTTTAGCTTGTGACATGGACCGGCACAATCAGGATCACCATCACATGCAGCAGCCACTAGCCAGCCTCACCTGATTAACCTGAAAGAGACGATTATTGCAGCTGGTAATTACTAGTAGGGATCCCTTGCTAGTTCTGTAGTGGTAGTGCTGTAGTAACTGCTGCTCAGCTTTGGAAAATCGCGTGATGCATGAGGAAAGGAAATTAAGCATATAACTGCCTACTGGTTTCCATCACATACACATAATCAGCACATAGATAGTGAGTTAACCGTGCCCAAGCAACACCATGATGATTCATGAAGCACCATTATTCAGCCACAAATAACATATTGTCGCATGCATGGAACAATGATTAAAGAGATGGAAAATGAGATTAATCAGCAGTACATGTTTCGATCGAAAATAGAAGTACTAGTGTACTACTCTGTTTGATCCGGAGCTAGCTGGCTGGCTGGCTTTAGGATCAGCAAGCTGCAAGTACATATGTGGATCAATGACCAGCTGCATCCATCAGTGCTGTCACTGTACATATGGACAGTGGCGGAGTCAGGATTTGGTTACACCCTAAGCTCAGTGGTATACACTAGATATTTTCCTACACTCGGATTGAAGTTTACCCTGTTCGGGTATGGCTCTGCCCCTGCGTATGGAAGCTTTAAGATGCAACAAGCTACTAGCAAGCAAGCACTGTTGTATAGGTAGCTTTTCCTGAAACCGACTTCCATTAGGCGCAGCTCCATCAACTGATATTACGCAGCGCAGTTCTTCAAAAATATCGTCAGCAAACTATATTATTTGAGATACTTTATTTGCTGAGTCAAGAATCAAGATACCTAGCTAGCTGCTTTTCATGTCTTTTTACTGGTTGCTTGTAAAATACTTCATTCAGTTCTCTGCTACATATGCGAATTAACCTGCAGAGTAGTGGGGGATAGATATTGTTAGTTTGTAGCAGGTAAACGTTGCAATCAAGACTCCACTACTGTCAAACAAACAGTTGACAAAAACATGTCGACCGGGATATGTAAAGGGATCGATCGACCGTTTCCTTTTATTGAGCATCAGCAAATTTTGACATGGGCTCCGTATATAGGTGCATGTACATACGTACTTAGTCCACGCCGTATCATACGCGTATATATACGCAACTGAAAATGTACTTGCTTTTTCGTACCTCCTTCCTTGAACTTGTCATGCATGTTACCCCCTCTAGCAAGTTGTCGGGTTCGGGATCTTGAATCCAATTGGAGCTAGATTGTCAGATCGGGATCTTGAATCGAATTAGAGATGCTTAGATAGGATCACATATGATCAAATTGTAGAATATAAGATCCTATCTGATTCTACCAAATATACATTTCTTCAAATATATCATATATTTCACTAGCGATATCCTTTTCGAATTGTACGTTAAAGAACTTTATTTGATAAAATATAGTCTAAATGAAAGAGATGTTTTTTATGCAAATAATAATATGGGAGCTGTTAGCCTACATTATACCATTGGAATGAATTTCTAATGGCATAGTAGTTTCATGAAGTTTTGTGAAGTTTCAGTTACACAAAAGTTTCATGAAGGTTTCAAGTTTCAACTTTGATGTTTCAAGCAGGTTTCAGTGTGTTTCGGAGAGTTTCATAATCTGAAAATATCACGTTTCAAAAATTTTGAATTTTTTTTAACTTCGGATTTCAAAGGTGAGTTTCATGTTTCAGATACTAAAACTTTGAGTTTCAAATCTGAAACTTTAAGTTTCAGCGCGTCTCAAATATGAAACTTAATGTTTCACGAAGTTTCGAATCTAAAACATCAAATTCAAGCGGAAACGAGTTTTGTTGAGTTTCAGGAAAGTTTTAGGCGGGTTTTGTCAAAAATTCGGTTGAGTTTTAGTTGAGTATCACATGAGTTTTAGTAAGTATTGCAAAGTTTCATGAAAAATTTCAGACGAGTTTCACACGTCTTAGAGAGCTCCAAAGATTCTACCAAATTAAGATCCTATCTTGGATTGAATCGGTTCGCTAAATCTAAGATTGTAAAATCTTAAAATTCCAACACTTGAATCGAGATTCTGATAACCTTGTGCTCTCTCTCTCTCTGTATACATGCAGTGTGATCAAATTAATGAGCATGGAGTTTAGGTAAAGGTGCAAGTTAATGTTGCAGTCTTATGTATTTAGACACATGTCATGTATTTATTTGTATCGCTAGCTCCTTCGTGAGTAGTCATCCTATATTACAACTGGGGGGAAGCGCCCCCGGTGAGCACTGTCACGTCAGTGTTTTTGTGAAAAAGCCCTCCAGGTTTTGCAAAATCATATTTTGGTCCTCAGTTCTTGCAAAAAGATCACTACCACATTTTTCCCGAAAACCCCCTCCACTAATGCACCACGCACACAATCTTGATTATTCCTAACAATGCTCTTGGCTGGTTTTTAAATTCTGGGAATTTTGAGTCGCGATATGATTTTGCTTGATCTATGTCAATGCATATATATTGCATAATGCATGTTTTAGCTATCGTAGGTCAAATTGTGAAGAACTTGTGATCAAAAATAATTTCTTGATTTTTGAATATGTATGATCATTTAGAGTCAACCATGGTCAATGGCGAGGATCAGGGTTATGCTCGTGAAGAACCCGAGGCCCAAAATGATTAAGGATAGAGTTAGATGACTAAGCTCAAGTATGGCACAAGGAAGGCGAGAAATGTTAAGAGAAGTTTGAGTGACGGGTTGCACCATGTGGTTTGGTCAGTTCAAGTGAAGTATGGTCTAATGAAACCAGAACGAGAGAGACTTGTTGAATACTGGAAATCACCTTGGATGAAAAATGCGATGCATGTGTGACGCTGGGGAAAATGGTTTAGGTTACGGAAAAGCTGAGAAAAATCAAGTTGGATCAAAAGTTAAGAACTTAGTGGATTCGGATTTATGGGCTTTAAAATAGATGCATAAGTGTAGTGTATGAGTAAAGCCCGTGTTCTGTGGGGTTAACGGGTTTTCTCTATATGTGCAAAGTGAATAATATTCATTAGGGTTAGATAGGTGCTGATTATCTATCTATTTAACAGGTTAGGATAGAGACTTGCTAGTTTGCAATTCAACCATTCTAACTTTACTCATTGAAGTCAAGAGTTCTAGGGTTAGGTTTGAGAAGTGTGAGTGCTCTCTTGTCTTCTAGGTGGTGTGACTGTAAAATCTTCATCCTAAAGAAACAATACATCAATTTTATTCATCTTCCATAAATCCCTCTTGTTTTGGTTGATTTGGTTGATTTTGATTTTCTCTCTCCCCTTCTTGATCTTGTTGGATGCCAAGCATGAGTTAGTGATAGAAATATATCTTGAAAATCAATTTCCATCTATCTAGACATCAGGTTTGGCAAGTTAAAAGTTGCTCTTTTTTTTGCTTAATTTGGTTTATTCGAGTGATTTTTTGATCTAGTTATTTTTACCTCAATTTCTTTGGTATTCTAGTTTGCAGTGGCATGTGGGGATACATCTAAAGCTATCTTGGCAATCTCTCACCCAAGAGTAAGTCATATTCACCGTTTTTTGTTTTTCCCGGTTTTGGTGCAACATTCCTTCAAATGAAAAATACCATAGCTTTGATAATGGTTCTCTCGATTGTTGGTTGGAATAAGTTCGTGACATTCTAGAGAATGTGCATACCAAGTTTAATATTATTTGGATATATGGATCAAAAGTTTTATAAATTTTTGGTTTTAAAATAGTATTATTTTAATTATTCATGTGCTAATTTTACTGTAGCAGTTTGATCAATTACTTTTTCCTGTCTAACTGCGTACTGTTCACCATGTCTGACTGTTGGGCACATCGACGGTCATTTTGCTCAATTTTTCCTTGGATTTTTTCGTGTGGTGATTGGTCTTTCATCTTCATAGGTTTTTATAGCTATTAGGATGAAGATCGATGGATACTTGAGGAAAAATTCGAATGCACCATGCTAGTGTAGTGTAGTATTTGAAACTGAAAAGAGCTAGTGCAGTGTAGGATTTGGAAAGGCTAATGTGAAACAAGAAAAGGACAGGGGGGACCAGAAGCTTCCATTCTCTGAAACCAAAGAAAAAAGCAGTAGGAACCTTAGCAAGAACCTTGTACACAAGTTACTTGAGTTGCACGCTAACACGGCAAATCCCAATAGGCGGCAGTTGTACCTACACACCCACTGGCTGGCCCAGCTGCTTGCAAGACAACATTCTTCAGCCTCCTCCTCGTCCTTATTATTATTAGGGTATTGATAAACATCATCCGAATGTTATCATCTAGATGTTTTCTTCCTAACTATCATCCAGATTTGTGACCATTGGATTAGAGATCCAACGGCCATAAATTCTCCCCCACCCCCTCCAAAAAAAATCTCCCCCTTCTCAAAAAATAATCCCCCCTCCAAAAAAAGGGTCATTGGATCTCTAATCTAACGGTCTCAAAACTGGATGATAGTTAGCAAGTAAACATCCGGGTGATAGCTATACACACCCTATTATTATTATTATTATTATTATTATTATTATTATTATTATTATTATTATTATTATTATTATTATTATTATTATTATTATTCTATATGTGTATGGCTGTGTCCAGACTGAAGATGGATTGCATAGCCGGCAGGCAAAATAAGCGCGTGGAATGGAATGGAATGGAAGAGTTGCCCTCCAAATACAGCTAGCTAGCTAGCTAAACCGTCTCCTGTGTGGTGTACTATCACCTATACTAGAACGAGAATATTAACCTATACTAGTATATGCCGCACCAACAACACGTACAGCGTTCTTGTGGATCCTTTTGTTTTCTTCCCTTTGATTGGAATCGGTCAAGTATGGATGGAATCCTCTGTTCATACTGCCTAGCTAACCCTGCCCAGCCAAAATGGGTTGGCTGTGCACACTGCAATGTGTAAACACAGTTTGCGGGCCGTGTTCTCGACTGTATATATATGATAAGGAAGTTGTTAGTGTCCGGACGTCTAATCCGGACGCTAGCATCGTACGTTTTGGTTGAAACATTTTACATCAATGATTGCAACATTATTGTACAACATGTGCAACGAAAAAGCATAGCAAATATCTCCTGCTCTAATGTCTTCTATCCTTTCCTCTCTCATATCAACCTTTATACAGTCGACAAAGTGGTGACCACGTGCTGGAGTCGGCAGTAAAAATGGAAACCACATTAACGATCAGATACATTCTATTTTACGGCTAGATGAAACTACTTCCGTTGTGCTGACAAATTTATTGGACGTAGTGTTAGAGTTTACTGTCACACCAAGCCGTGGAGCATACTGGGCATGTGACAGCAACGGAAAAAATGGAATCTGCCTTTACGACCAAATACATTTCATTTTATGGCCATATGAAACTGCTTATGCTATACTGACAAACTTACTGGACGCATCATCAGAGTTTACTGTCACACCTAGTCATAGCGCATGCTGGCCATGTGATGACAGGAGTAAAATGGAAACCAAATATATAACCAGATACAATCTATTTTACTGTTAGATGAAATCACTTGCACTATACTAACGAATTTACTAGATGTGTCATAAGATTTTATTACCACAACTACGATGGCGCATGTTAGCCGTGTGACGGCGTAAGTAAAATTGAAACCACATTTACGACCATATACATTTCATTTCATGGCCAGATGAAACCGTTTACACTATACTGAAGAATTTATTGGACATGTCGTTAAGAGTTTATTGCTACATATAGCTATGACGCATACTGGACATGTAACATCAGCGTCGGGATTGTGGGTTCGTGGCTGTGTATGTTGGGATCGACCTAGTCGGATGGGGTCTGGTGCTAGGGGTGGGGACAAGCGGGTTGTGCGGTTCAGTGGGGAACGGGCTCAGTCAAGGCGGAGGGAACTGGCTAGAGCATAGACAGACGCATAATTTTTGTGTGTGTGTGTATATATGTGTGTGTATATGTATATGTGCGTATATGTATGTGTGTGTATTTATATATGTATATATGTGTGTATGTATGTATGTGTGTATGTATATGTATCTATGTATATGTATGCAGGCATGCACACATACATAAATACATACATATACATATATGTATATGTATGTATATGTATATATGTATGTATACATTTGTATACACGTATACGTATGTATACGTGTGTGTAGACACACATGCTCAAGAGTTTGGTAGATGTGGCTTTCTTTCTCGTTTGGTAAGCAGTTAAAGCCTTCACCAAATGCTTTTTGATAGTACTACTATTTATCAAGAATAATTGATCTCATCAAGTTCTGGAGAACAAATGTCCTCGGTCTTCAATTCTGTACGTAAGCTACAAGAAATCGGCTTGGTTCTAGCATCTCTTATTTGTGTGGACTTTCATAGATTGACAAATTACATAAGTAGTGTTAACGGTTTGGAATTAGGAGTGCAATTAGGTCGGATTCGGACAGATATTATTTATACTGTATCCGAACTCATATTTTTTTCTCGGATGCGGTAAACCTGGATACGAATACAAATTCGAAGTATTTAGAGTTTTGGATACGGTACCATCGAAACGGATATATAACGGTTTCGGATCGAAAACGGATAATATAGACAGACAGTATGTGTATAAATAAAGAAATATACACTAAACCATACCACCATCACTTCAATCCTTCAACTAGTAATAAATTGATAGCCGACACAATACAAGTTCAATAGAAACGATAAATTCATATATAAGTTCGAAAACTGATAAATTCATATATAAGTTTGAAAAACGATACATTCATACGTAAATTCAACATAAGCAAGGAATATTAGTGGCGACTTGCTAGAGTAGCTGGACTCTAGAGTTAGATTAGAACTTGGGTAAAATCTAAGCCAGCTAGTGTCAATGATGGTTGATAGACTGGGCTAGTTAGGGTATTAACTTGCTTGTCAGATATCCAGTCGGATAGTATCCAGTTTACCATTTACTGACACTATTCGGCTGGATTTTAGCTTTTCCGTTTTTGCTACCGTATCCGTCAACAACTATCCAGTACCAACCGGATTCAATACCGAATACTAAAATACCTTCTTATATTCGGTACCGACCGAATTCAGTACCAGATCGGTCGGGATTAACCCGTAACATTTTCACCCCTATTTGGAATAAAGAGGATTCTTGCTAAAATGATTATAACAAACCAAAAGTGAAAAAAAATGAAAATTCCTGCCATATCTATGTTGTTCGTCCTCTTCAATTAATCAATTAAGGATTTGTTATTAGATAAAGAATTACTTAAGAATTAGAGAAATAGAAATTAAGTAATCCACTCCATAGAGCTTAGCGGAGGAATGACAATGAGAAGGAACAGCAAGGAACAATTTTGTAATACAAGACAGTAGAGAATCGAATCACTGTATGACTCATGATTGCATCCATGTATAATGTATTATATATAACAACAGTTTGTTGAATTTAAGTACAGTTGTTACATCTCCACAGTCCACAGGTTGCAATTTCTCTAGCATACCTACCAACCCCAAGAAAAATGCAAAAAAATGAAAAAAAATAAAACAAAATTTCTCTAGACTACTTACCAACCCCAAGAAAAATGCAAAAAAATGAAAAAAAATAAAACGAAATTAATACTAGCTCTACTTACAAACCCCCCACTACAATCTTGTTCTGTGTCAAGCTCTACATGTCAGGTTTTGTCAAAACTCTGTGATTTGTTTGTTACAAATTAGATCGTTAAATTATAACAGTTAACATCAGATTCATCGATCCGTCGCTTGGACAATGAAGAATTTTTCTCTTAAAAAGTGTTTATGAACAGCAGCTAATTCAGCCTATACCAACCGTGGAAAAACAAAGGAAGGAAGAGGAAAAGAAATTGAAAAAAATTTACATGGTTGAGTAGGATCCGGCATGTCCGAGTCGACCCGATCCGAATGCGAAGTCGCGCGTGTGGAACGGGCTCGGATCGTCCGAGTCGGACCTCGACCGCGACATGTCGGAGCCGCCGTGCCGGGAGCTGTGCTGCGCGCTGGTTCCCGACCGGACGACGGACTCCTCGCAGAGAGTGACGGCCCACTCCAGCTCGGCGACGACCTCGGACATGATCGGCCGGGCGCGCCCGCGCGGCCGGACGCACTCTGAGGCGATCTTGGCGACGCGCGCCACCGCCTCCGCATCGTGGCCGCGCGGCGAGGGCACGCGGCCGTCCAGGATCTTGGCGATGTTTCCGGCCTCGACGGCCGGCACGGCAAACTCGATGACGTTCCTCGGCGACCCGCTGCCGTCCTGGCTCGTGCGGTGGATGGCCTTCCTGCCGGTGACCAGCTCCAGCAGCACCACGCCGAAGCTGTACACGTCGCTCCGCTCCGTCAGCTCCTGCAGCCGGAAGGACTCCGGGTCGATGTACCCCACCGTGCCGGCAGTCGTCGACGTCGAGCACGCCGCCGACGCCGCGGAGCCGCTGGCGAGCGAGAGGCCGAAGTCGGAGACCTTGGCCGTCCAGTCGCCGTCGAGCAGGATGTTGGACGGCTTGATGTCGCGGTGGATGATGGGCGGCACGGCGTAGCAATGCAGGTACTCGACGCCGCGCGCGGCGTCCAGCGCCACGCGGAGGCGCGCCTCCCACGACGCGAAGAGCGGGGAGTGGCCGGCTGCGCCGTCGCGCTGGCCGTGGAGGTGGTCGTGGAGCGCGCTGTGCGGCATGAACTCGAACACGAGGATGCGCTCGCCGCGCTCCTGGCAGAAGCCGAAGAGCTGCACCAGGTTGCGGTGGTTCACGCGGGAGAGCAGCCTCAGCTCCGCCCGGAACGCTCGCTCCGAGTCGTACCGCCGCCGGCGCCGCCCGCAGGAGGACGCGCGCTCGGCCCTCTTGATGGCGACCTCGCGCCCGTCTGCAAGCTTCGCGCGATACACCGACCCGAAGCTGCCGCTCCCGATCTTCTTCTCCTGCGCGAACCCGTTCGTCAGGCGCGACAGCTCCTTGAGCAAGAACTCCTCGCACCCGAGCAGCCGCGCCTGCGGCAGCGGCGAGGCCTGTGGCGCCGGCATGATCACGGCCTCCGCATCGCGGCAGGGCCGCCACGACGACGACTCCCCGAGCCGCACGGAGACGTGCACCTTCCTGTCCCACTTCTTGAACACCACAAGGTGCAACGCCACACCCACAGCCGAGAGGACCGCGACGCCAACACCGGCAACGCTGAGCGCGACCACCACCGCCTTCTTCCTCCCGGCACCGTCGTCAGGGGAGGCTGCCACTTTCTTGTTCGTCCCATTGGCAACGACGATCCTCGACGAGTTCAGGGGCAGCTTGCATGGCTGGCACACCGCGAGCTCGTCGCCGCCCTCCCCGCCGCCGTTGCCGCAGAGGGTCCCTGAGCCGGAGATGACGTCGCAGGGGCAGGTCCGCCTGGGCGCGCAGGCCCCCGGCATGGTGTCGTTGTAGACGAGGTGCCTCCCCTGGAAGCGGTGGTTCCCCCAGCACACGACGGCGTAGTTGGTCATCATGACGCCGCACACGGCGTCGCCGTCCGCCTGGATGGCGACGAAGGTGGTGTGCGCGTACTGCTCCGGCACCTGCACGCCCCAGCATCTCACCGTGCCGTTCCCGGCCAGTATGCACGTCGTGTTGTGGCCCAGCGCCATGGCCCACATGTCGGCCGGCAGCTCGGCGGCCGGCACCGCCGGGGTCCCGTCGCCCCAGCACACGAGCCCGCCCTCTGCGTCCACCGCGCACGCGTGCTGGCGCCCTGCCGCGACCGCCTTGAAGGCCGCCCCGGTGGGCGACAGTGCGGGCGCCGTCATACCACCGAAACAGCGCATGGCGGAGTCGTTGCCGGCGGGTACGCCGCAGAGGAAGTCCTCGCCGAGGGCGATGTGGGAAAAGTCGAGGCCTTTGGGGAGGGAGAGCCGCGGCCACTCCCAGCAGGTGGGGTCGTGGAAGTCGGAGAGGCCGCAGACGTGGGGGCCGCCGGCGGCCATCGCGCGGAGGGAGCGGCCCCAGTAGAGGCGGCGACCGACGGGGCGGGAGCGGTTGGCGGCGGCCTCCTCGGAGAAGGACCACCAGCGCATGGCGGCGTGGCCACCCGCGGGGGCCATGAGGCCGCAGAGGAAGTCGGTGCCAGCGGCGATGGCGTTGTAGGGGACGTCGGCGGTGGGGTAGGACATGCGCTGGCCGTCGGGCAGCGAGGTGCAGTGGAGCTTGGAGTTGGCGCTCCCGGAGGAGGCATCGTCGTCGGCTCCTTGGGGGATGACGAGGGCGCAGACGAGGGTGGAGTTGGCGGCGTGGGAGATGGCGACCGTGGAGAACTGCGGCGACGCCGAGCACAGGGTGGCGACGGCGAGGAGGAGGAGGAGCGCTGTTCTCACAAGGACAGAGTGGTGGGCATGGGCACGGCGAGACATTGGCATTGGGAGGGGGAAGACGACATGGATGGGGCTTTTGTTTCTTGGCGAGGAGAGAGAGAGAGAGAGAGAGAGAGAGAGGGGGTGCGCTTGCTGCTTGCTTTCTCCCTCCTCCTCGTCCTCTTCTTCTTGTCTCGATTCTCAGCTCGACAGTGGAGGCCTGGCCTGCGACTGCGAAGGAGAAAGACAGAGCTCGAGAAGAATGGACGAAGAGGACGCGCTGGCTTTATTTATTTTATTTTAGTATGTTAATCGTAATGATGAATTCATGATGAGCTCTGCTCGAGAATGGTTTGGTTTGACTAGGTCCGTCGTGAATTTGCTTACTTTTGGCGGCTAGCAACTGGTCGTTTTCATCCTATTGTATTGCTGCTGCTGCTGCAAATTGGGACCACCTAGGAGCAGCCACCAGTCGTGGATTCGTTTGGTTCATGTCTTTTGGTTTCTGAATTTTCGTTATTCGTAAGGATGTGAAAAGAGATAGTTGTTTGTGTTTGGTTGAAATTTTTGAATTTTGGCTGTTCACGATAGAATTATAGGGAGAAAGATATCCGTTTACGATTTTGGCTGGTACAGATATTGAGCTTTTAACATGTACTACAATTAACTTGTAGACTCTGTCTTGATAAAATACTCCGTTTAAAAGTTAGATACTGTAGCAAAAGCCAAAAGTCGTTTTTAAAAACCACAAAGAACATGCCTATGTAACGCAATAAATAGCAGGTAGTATAGAGGCGCATCAGTCTTGGCCATGGCGTTGTTGCAACAGAGATCAGAAGATATCATGGCGACACGAGGGAATTAAAAAACTACGTTTTCTCATCATGTCACACTCGTTTTCTCCATGACAGCACAACACAGGAAACCGGAAGGAAGCAGACGGATGGTAGATGGGCGACGTGGCTCAGTTAAAAAAAAAGGGTCAAGAGTGGATTTTAAAAAACTCTAAAAATAATATAGTATTAGGGATACTATGGTTTAGGGGCTGTTCTCGAGAGGGTTAGCAGCGATTTACTGGTTAGTAAAAATTTTCACATTTAATAAGTTGCCAACTTACCATATGTAAGTTTTTCTTTGACAGTCAATTCAAGTTCTTTTTATCTTACGTGGGCAAGGAACATTCCTTCCTTCAGAAAAAAAATTCGCAGGTAATGCTGACCAATTGGGGAAACAAAAAGTTTGAAGCTTAATTTGGCTGTACTGCACACAAGTATTACCTCACTGGTTTATTGATTCAAAAACGAATAATTGTCAGCACAGCTTTTCCAGATAAGAAGTTACCCTTTATGAGAAAACAACCACCATGGTGGCTAATGGTATCCGATGACAAGTGTTAGCTAGGAATAAGCAGAGGCCTTACCAAAGCAGAGTAGAGAAACCATACAGGAAGTGCCACATGTCCACGTATCATTCTTATTATAATTTCAAGGCACCTCAGGGGAGTAGGTGACAGTTTTAGGACCAACAGATTGCAGAATGTATAAATATTCACTGCCAATATTCAACTCTGAATTATGCAACCGAATCGAACCTTTGTTTGAGGTTGAGCAAGCAGCTCAGGCCAGGTAGCTGTTGGCGAGAAGAATCGTCCCAAAAACTTAATTAAATCCTTCAGATGATCCAATTATAGGGGGTTCAGGACAACCCTATGCCAGGGCGGCAAGCAATGAGACGTGTGACTATCACAATTAGCATGATACAAAAATGAAAGTGTATACCAAGAGAATTCCCATACAATAGATAGGTACCCCCAACTAATTTCTTACCTACACCGTACCAGAACCTAAGCTCAAAGAAATGCTTCAACTAATCAGCTTCATTCCAACCAGCCTCCATGTCTTCAGGGCACAGCTTTCCCAAAGTCACAACGCTGCCTGGAGCTTCTCTGACACCAAACCACTGCTGAGCAGCCGCGCCACCAAATTCCTACCGTTTCATTATCGCTGTCATGGCGGCATGTAGGGGGCTCTCCTTTAATGAAACTTGGCGCTGTTGACGGAACAAAGAATGGCGCCCCCTGAAAACAGAACTCTGGTTGCTGGGGAAAAGGCGCACGCAGAGTTGCAAGAATGAGTGGTTCTCCTGCTGAATTGAATAATCTTGCATTTCAACCTCCTGGCTGGTTTCTCTCTGTGGCAGTGATGAAACGACAGAAGCAGAGTTTAGCGTTTTTCAAAAATGTATAGGCATGCAGAAATGACTTTCAGCCCATTATGATGCCTCCTGGTCAGGTTATTAAGATGTGATGCGGGCACAATAGCAAAAAGAAACAGCACAATGTGCACTAATAGGTGTACCGACAGGGCATGTGAGTGGGACCAAAACCACAATGCCCAGGTGACACAAGAGCAGCCTATAGGAATAGATGAAATGTAAGTCAAAATGTTAATCAATTGATGCAACATTTCCGTATAATTACTCATTACCAAAACTGATTGTTGGGCTTTCAAGATTCAAACGCGAGGTGAAAAACCAACCACCAAACAATATAAACTATTAAAAACCTTTTTGCCTAAGTTGATCCTAGCCACGTTGTCAAGAAAAAATGCTATACCATACATGAAAAAAGTTGAAATTGCCCTGAAATAGCCTGGTTGAAGTTACCTTCTGTTGGTGATGCGTAACTTCAGAGTCATTATTAGGCTGAGTGGAAGTATGTTCTTCCTGAATGTTCATATCTTTATACTCTACCTCTTCTTTTTCCTCAGAGTATTGTCTGGAGCCCTCATCTTCATAGTCAGGTGGTGGAAAATTAGATGGCCGATTATTGAGTTTTCCAAGAGTTCCCATCTGGATCCTTGTATCATCTGCTTCCATTGACTCCTCGTACACATCAGTTTGCGGTGGTTGATCCTGACTAGAGGCAGTGTCATGACTACCAGGATTATTAGCACCAGAGTTTACCTGGCATGCAAAGCATAAGTTAGTCAAAGGAAGGTGAAGACGATCCACATGGCTGGGAAAACAAATTTACATTTTGAGAGTAAAAATGTCCCAGCTATCTAGAAAGTAAAAGCACATGTACCACTACCACAACTAAATGAATGGTGAGAAAACTACGCTTACACAATTCAAAAATGACACTTGGAGCATTTAAGCAGATGTACCGTGTACCAAGCATCTTCTCAATATAGTGAACACTATTTTGATAGCAGTCGGCCTTCTTTTTCCTTTTGGAAGAACTCTTTCTGCGAAGAAGCTAGGCTCCAGGCCCATAGGTTCAATGATGTAAAGTGTCCAGAGTTCCTCTCCTGTATAGCTCTTCTAGCCTAGTTCTCCAGTCTTCCCAGGACTTACTTCTTGTGTAGCTCTTTCTTCTCTGTTGTGTTGCCTTTGATTTGTGTTGTCTTTCTTTTTTGTTTTTGTTTTAATAAAATTCACAGTGGGGGCTTCCCCTGCTGTATATATCTCAAAAAAAAATGTGTACAGACACGCAAACACAGATGTCAGAGATATGGCCCTGTTTTTTTCAGCTTTTGGTTTCAACTTTTGGCTTTTCTATAGTAACTAGGATTTAAACAAAGTGTTTTTTAAAGATGGAATCTACTAGTTAATTATAATACATACTATACCAACTTCATTTATGTTGGCAAAAATCGTACGTGAGTTTCTGTTACTCCGTAATCTCTCGTATGAACAGCCCCAAAACCACAAGCCGCAGCCAAAAGACATAAGCCTCAGTCAAAAAGAACAGGCCCATGGTAGTTCCATTGAGCACAGCGTGGTATCACTCGCAATATGGAGAAATGAAGCCAATGGAAATTAGGCAACACCCTCAACCCAAAAAGCAATAGAGGAAAATTTTAAATAGACAGGACACGCAGAATGCAATGTATATTGGAACCAAGGATTTAGACGTTGATTCTAACCTCCATGTTGTGCTGGTCAGAAATGTTACTATTCATTACAGCTGTTTCATAATCAACAGCCAAGATTTCATCCCTTTCCTTCTTACGTCGTGTAACTTGACAAACAGCACATGCACAGTCATTTTTGTGTCGATCATTCCTGTATTCAAACACATCATGTAAGAACATGGAACAAAATGCTGATCATTCCTGTATTTAAACACATAATGTAAGAACATAGTTTAGCCTCTAGAATAGAGCAACATGTTTTGTTCATTCCAGTCTCTTCCTATCCGCACATTACTTCAGTGTTCTAAACTTCTGATTGATATGATTGCTGATGGCACATCGCACATCAGATTTGAGATTACACGATAGTTTAGCCTCTAGAATTGAGCAACAAAACTTGCATGCGGCTGTCAGACAAGATTAAGAGATCTCTCTATTTAGTCTCGATCAGCCGTTCTCTGAGGAAGAAGTTCTTCAGGCGATCAATGCACTGCCGCCCGAGAAGGCCCCTAGACCTAACGGGTTCACCGGAACTTTCTACAAAAAAGCGTGGTCTATCATCAGAGAAGACATTTTGAATGGAGTACATGCCTTCTTCTCCACAGACCATCGTGGGTTTCATTGGCTAAACTCAGCTTTAATTGTTCTCTTGCTGAAGAAACAAGGAGCCTCCCACCCTTCGGATTTTAGACCAATAAGCTTAATTCATAGCTTCTCCAAACTTCTTACCAAGCTTCTAGCGCTCAAGTTGCAACCTCACATGGACCTTTTAATCGACCACAACCAGAGTGCATTCATCAGGGGTCAGATGATCTAGGACAATTTCAAGTTCGTGCATGACGCTGTCAAGACCTTGAGGAGAAAAAGGCAAAAGCAAATCCTGTTCAAAATCGACATTGCCAAAGCTTTCGGCAGTCTGTCGCGGCCCTTCCTGTCAGGCGACCCAACGTCGAAAAGATCGGGCGATCCTGTATCACATGGAAGGAGAGAAATTCCTTTCACCATGGCCAATGGAGACTAAACACCGACGATTTCCTCCAGCGCGTTTAGCAGGAGTTCATGTTGTGGTCCTCCGCTGCGAATTCAAAGCTGAAAGACATTCATTGTCGTGTCGACCCCCCCCCCCCCCCAACACACTGTTTAACCTCTTGTCTTCCTTCCTCTCTTTCTCTTTTTTCTATCTGTCGTCCCTCTTTTTTATTTTTGCAGGTGGCTTGTGAGCTTGTAATTTAACCCTCTCAGATCCTCCAATACCTTCTACCTCCTCTTTCTTAATAAATAAAACGCATATCTCCTACATTTTCGAGAAAAAAAATTAAGAGATCTCAAAGATTAATGACATACCCTAGACGTCGCCGTTTGTTCTTAGACCTGCTTTTTGAATTACCTTTGGCATCCTCATCACCAGCGTTGTCATTGCCACCTATAATTTTTTTGATAAAAAGCGTCATATATATGAACACATGTATTTGTTCATGTAAAGAAAAACCATATATGACTCAAAATAAGTGTCAGTGATGTGTACAGAATTGCTAAACTCCTGCCAAAATGTAATGCAGAAGGATAGTGGAATAGCAATTAGCAGCATTATTATAGCTTAAAAGTTCCTTTATGCTATGTTATGTAAGAAATAAGTCTACAATAAAAGGGAAAAAAACCAGATTTGCTTTGTTTTATTCCCCGAGTATTGAATCATTTGAATATAAAAGCATAACTATTGGTGGTACAAATGAATTGATGATAAAAATAGGCATTGCAGTATACAACATATTTCCTTTGCTCCCTTGGTATTGAATAATTTTCAGTACACAAAGCTTACTACTTGAAATGAGAACTATTAACAAGAACTCAGATTCAAGTTACATATTAAACAAAAGCATGAACAAAGGACAAGTGGGAACTGTCATCTGTCCAATACTTACCATTCTCCTGCACATCAGAATATAAGCCCGCTGCCAGCCAATTTTTCATGAAGGCCTTCTTCACCCGTTTCATAAGCTCTATAATGTAATCACCTTTACTGTTGTACTTGGTACAGTTATCCCATATAAATTGTACATCCTTATAGACATCCTCTGAGTTCATATACTTGTTACCACGTTCTAAATCTTGACATATTGTGCCAAAATCCATAGGAGTGTCGATAATATCAAAATAGTCCTACAAAATTCGTTAAGTGTCAGGGGCAAACAGACATAAGTTGGAACACAAATGAAGTGAAAAATAAACAAATTCTTTCCAGCAGCAGTAGATCTAGGAGCATGCATTTATATAATTAGTTACTTAGGTAGTTAGGACAAAGATCATGAGACATGCAGTTGCAGAAATCTACATGAGAAACTGCAGACGAAGTGATCCTCATTTGTGCTAATTGTTTGTTACTCTCTTAACTATGTGTTCAAGAAAAAAAAATGCACTAGGGTGCAGAACTGTTCTTGCGAGCAAGCTAACCCATCTGACATGGTTTAGCCAAAGAATCACATAATTAGGTAGAGCATTCACCTTAGGTCCTTAGCTAGAGATAAACGGCCCTGTGATAACTATCTAATTACCAACAATTGAGAAATGGAATGTACTAGCCCAAAAAGTTAGTTATTCAAACATAGAATTAGACATAAGGCAGCACCCCACTGACAGATAGAGTTATCCCAGGAAAATGAAAAATTTTGAGAACAAGGGAAATGGAAAATTGAATGTCTAATGGACATTAACACATACATATCTGAACCCATTCAGTGAAAGTGATCGATACTACACCAAAACTTATGAAGGGCTGAGTCAACTAAGTGTTTTGAGATCATTTGGGAGGAATGTAGTCCTGATTGAAGCTTACCAAAAGGTTCAGATCATGTCAAATGAAAGAAACCCATTATGTCTAGCAGTACCAGAAAATACTCACAGGTATTCCCAAAGCAACAGGATCCACTGGGACGTTGAACGGCTCAGCTGCATCCATCGTCATGACCTTCTTAATAGCCTGAGAGCAAAAGAGAAGTGTGAACAAACTAACAGTGCAACCTTTATGTATTTTCAGATCCCCACCATGTGATGTTTGGAGAATCAGAAGACCACAAATAAAGACCCTGTTCTTTTTGGCATTTCTGCGGCTTTTGGCTTCTCTCAACAATCACTATTCATTAGACTAATAAGCTGCAGCCCAAAAGAACATATCCAAAGTTGAGCCAAATTGTACTCACTTCGAGTGCAGCAGTTAGTTCTTTCTCATCACGCTGACGTTCTGAAGTAGACTGCTTTACATCCAACTCTTGTGAGTTGTTTGGCTCCAATGCATTCTCGCTTTCTTCGTTTTCCAAATCCTGCTTACTAGGAAGAGGTTCATCTACCGAATCAGCTATCCTGTCCTGGGTGTTATCTTCTACCAAAGATAATCCAGCAGACTTGATCTTGATGCTTGCTACTTTTCTCGCCCCCCTGTCCCTATCAGAACCACTCAACTCCGATGCCTGCCCATCAGTCGGTCCATCTGTTAAGACAGTAGCCTTTTCCACAAAAACCTGTTTGCTCGCTTCAGGGACAACAGCACTTCCAGATTTACCAGCATCAGTAGGTGTTTGTGCTTCAGAAGAAGTCTGGTGCGGCACTAACACTTTGTAAGATTTAAACTTCAACTTGACACGACCGTAGACGGCTCCCACTTTTGGCTTAGCATATGGTATATCAGCAGGATTAGCTGGTGCGGAGCCTGGCTTCTCTGGTTCAGAAGGAGGTGGTTCAGGCACTGGTGTGGCGGTAACAGGTGCGTTCTCTTCCTGATCTGTTGGGCTGTTCTCTTCTGTGCTTGGACTGGATTGGGACTTCGGCGAAGCATTTGTCGCAGCAGCATTTGATGCACTATTCTTGCCCAGCTTACCTCCACGCTTGCGCTTCATGTTCTGGCACCACGCACACAGGTAGTTTAACAAGAATAATGACTCTAGGTACAAACAAGAAACAACACACACACATACACAGACATGAAGCCTAAAAGAAAAGAAAAGGAGTAGAAGGAAACCTAAAAGGTCAGGGTGGCGGGAAACCCTCACCTCAGTTGGGAAGCAGTTGAACCTGATCCCAGGCTGCGCAGCAGGTACAACTAGCGCAGCAGGAATTTTTCTGCTCCGACCAAGAACTTGCCGACTCTGCAAGAGCTACACGAAGAAATACCAATTTAGACGGAGAAGCGTCCCCCCCCCCCCCTCCATGTAGGGATTTGGCGTGATTTTCTTTCGTTTGTCCGTAATTCGCTTCGCTTCGAGTTTGGAATTGGGCTCCAATTTTACTCGGGACTCGGAAAACTAGATGATTCTTCAGTTTGTTTTTGAAATCGGAGTGCGGGTAGGAAGCAGTAGGGTGGATACCTTATTCTTCTTCTTGGTGTGTTATGCCGCGGAGCGCGGGGCAGATGCGGCCACGCCGGTGGTCGGAGAAGGCGGCACCGCCGCGAGGTGCTCTCTCTCTCTCTCTCTCTCTCTCTCTCTCGGCGCGCGCAGACGGAGACGGAGACGGGGGAAGAGCGAGAGGCCAAACCCCCCGGCCCAGTCTGTGTCGCGTGGAAGGCGTCACTAGGCTGACAAGGCGGCTTCTTGGCAGTGCAATACGTAAACCGAATCAGAAGGCGGTCTTGGGTTCTGTCTTCCCGTAAGGATGCTTTGGGGATTTTATTTAAAATGATTTATTTTTTATTTCAAATTACAAAATTATACTTGCGAAATTTTTTTAACAGTTTTGACCATATATCGCCGCACAGTTGGATGACTTGGCCATGCCTCACCTACCGGTCAGGTGACAAGCCTCAAGCCATCTTTGAGAATTAACCAAAAAAACTACTGCAAATTGTTTATCCATTTAGTCTCTCCAGCTGAGAGCACTAGACATTAATTTGCACAAATTGAGTCTTTGATCACCTTTGTTTATTTTGTCCCCCATGTGCTACGCAACAATGTAGCTTTGCAAGTCTTTCCTATTTTTGGTGGTGATCATTTGGGCTTTTTTGTAGCTTATAGCTGAAAAGCACTGTAGCTGGCTGAAAAAACACTGTAGCTGACAGAGACTTATTTAGCATAATTAAATTTAAAAAATATTTAAAAATATTTTAGCCCATTACATATAATACAAACAAATACGGGGAAAAAAGAACTGGCAAAAAAGCTCAACAAAAAGCCAAAAGTTCAGAAAAAGATGGAATTTATGAATAGTGAAAAATAAACCGGAAGCTAAAAACTGAAGCCAAAACGATCACACCCAAACATCATAAAGTTGTTGCTACATAGGCTTTTGTGCTCATAGATTGTATATTGCATTGATCTCTCTTGTGAAAAACCAGTAGGGAGAGAAAGGCTACTTTGCACTAAGTTTCAAGACCTTGATCTCCTCCTGTAGCACATATTCAAACCGACAGCACTACTAAAAAGATTAGAGAGAGAGAGAGAGAGAAAATAAGGGTGATGTTTACCAAGTTCCAAGATATTTTGTCTCGACGGAGAGCCAAAAAAAAAGAAAAAGAAGAATCAGTTCAAAAAAAGAGAGAACTAGTAAAAAAAGAAACAGGGAAAAAAAGAAAAAAAACTAGATGCTTGTCGCCTAACCATTAGTCACAACGGTTAGACGACTTGACCACATATCACCCAATGGTTTGGCGAATAGTCTAAGTCATCCAACCGTGGAGTGATATATGGTTAAAACTGTAAAAAAAATAGGTATAATACTGTAATTTGAAATAAAAAATTGATTATTTAAAAAAAACTCATGCTATGTGTGTTTCAAAGGGGAAGCTAGGTTATGGCTGAGTTGTTTTCGACTTTTAGCTGGCTTATACTTGTACTGTTTACAGTAATTAATTTTTAAACCATGCTTTATTCAAAGTTGGGTCAATAGGAATATTTTAATAAAAAGTGCACTGAGTTTAGCTGTATCGTCTAAAATCACATACGACTATTTTCTTATGTGTATTATCTCTCACGAATAATCAGAATTTAAATATTTAAACCATAAGTCATAAGCCCGAAAAACCTATCCTATATTCACAAACAAAACCTGAAAGCGTAAGACTCGTTGCTTGTACATACACAACACGCTTCTATGAAAGACGAAGAAGATTTAGCAGGTAGTAACGTGGTGAAGCGAAAGCCTACTGTTTTATTACGCCCAGTGTCATTTACATCCACCCACACACGTAAACATTAGCTAATTATTACTTACCATCTATCCGATCACACAAGCAAAAAACTTCCTACATTGATTGCACTACACTAGCTACACACCAACACAAGCAAAAAGCTTCCTAGATTAATTGCACTACACTAGCTACACACCAAGGTTAAAAAAAAAGGGAGCAAGAACAGCCACTCGACAGGTGAGGTAAACGTTCCTGTGGCATACTCCCCTTGCAGCAATCTTAATTTCTCCTGTTCTCAGTTGCAGTCGACAGACACACACACAGAAACCTGATCAGCCTGCAACTTCAAAACAAAGACAACGTTGTCACAGACAAATTAACACAGACAGGCAGTAAACTTTGTCTGCACAAATGGTACGTAATTGTAATGCAGTGTATCGTCAAGAACACACCGTTACTTCTTCTTTCTTGTTGTTGTTTTGTGCTCTAGGCCTGTGCAATGTAGAGCCTCTTCACTGAAGCAACGAATAATCTGCATGCAAGATTGATCAATGGTCAGTTCTGCATGTCAGCTTCTTCGTAGCATGCATCAATTTGGCATGAATGAAAGAAAACAAACGTCAGAATGACAGATCTCAACGCGCGTACTCCCATGGGACGTCGCCGACGAGCATGCGGTCTCCCTCGTTGTCCTCGTACAGAAGGATGTAGTTCTTGGGCCCAACCTTACCCTTCTCCAACTGCTGCTCATCATCCTTTCTAGTTGTAATCCTCCCATAACCATCTGAAATTATACAACATCACCATTCTATCACTTACAACTTTCATCAACATGGTTACTACTTATAAAGTTGCAAGTAAAACCAACAAGATGGATGAAACTCGATCAGGGGGGTGCAAACCAAAGATGACCTGACAGGAAGCCGTGGAACATGCTCTGCAGAGCCCGGGACAGTGTGTCGTAGCTGCGGTGCGCCTTCAGGTCGATCTTCCTCCCGACGGCATAGCCTTCCAAGTTCACCTTCACAAACATGGTCGATCTCCCATCTCTTGCACCTCCAGTGCCGTGGTCTTCTTCAGAGCTGGGTATCACTTTGCTCAAGTCATCAACATCTGCAGGCATTGGGGTGGACAGCTTCTTCAGGAATGTGCGCACTGGCGGCCATCCGACAATCTGTGGTGCTGCGGCAGGGCGATTTCCTCTGTACATTGTTAGTAAAATTTGGTCAGATGATGATGACAAGATGAGAGGCTAAACAAGCCTAGCTGCAAAGACAACAAGATTCACTGCCTTTTGGCATTCAGTTCGTGACAGCAAAGAAGAAAGAAACTCGAGACATGCTGTTGCTGCCTTAGGTTATTCATCCTAACTGCAATGATTCCCTATAGCTCAGAATTCAGTTCATGAGAGCAACTCTGCAGGTTGAAACCAATGTGAAGATCCTTTTCTCCATCAACCTTTGTTGTTTTGTCAAAAGCTATGGAGGTTATACATGATGATGGCTTAGTGGCCCCTTGTGCTGCTTGTTTTGTTTCTTTTAAATTCTTCTTTTCCCTTCCCTTCTTTTCTCTTCTGCTTCTCAATCTCCTATCTTTACATGCAAATTCTTTTCTGTGCAGTGTTTTATTCTCTTGTCTGTTGACATGTGTTTTTATGCTATTTTCAGAACAAGTTCTGACCATAAACAAGGATTAACTGAAACTTATGTATACTTGGCCCCTCATTGAATCAGAACATTCTTAAATTAATTCATAAGAGATATAGATGCTGTATTGTCAAAACTGGACTTCCTTTCAACCTAACACCCATCATGTTTTAATGACAAAATTGCAAGGAAACAGCTATTAGTTGGTAGCTGATAACCAAACCTTTGGACAGCACACTCATTAGGCCTCTGGTGAGCTTGCTCCAAGGCTGCCTTCTCTTGCCTGGCAGCCAGGCTCCAAGGGTGCACTCCAACACCAAGCCATGGACTAGTAGCACCACCACTCAGGCCACTGTCTGAAGAGATGCCAAGCCTAAGCTCAAGGCTGTTCAGGCCACCTTCCTGCAACTTTCTATCCTCTTCTTGCTCCTGTTTCAGCCTTGGTGCAACTGAAGAGCTCTTCATGGCCTCCCCCAACAAGCTGTAGCTCTAGTACATGGTACTACTAGTGTGTGCACTTGTGAGAGTGTGAGAGGGCCTTGTATGTCTTTATGGTGTTGGGTTAGCTGTGAGGGAACAATTAAAGGGAGGTGAGAAGGCAGATGATGAGAAAGGCAGGTGGCTTTGTGGGGGGCCTTCGGCGAGTACTAAAGTGGAGTAGTGGGGTTTAACTAAAAGTATGGAGTAATGATAGCCATGTAAAAGTAATTCTCTGAGGTTACAAAAAATCCTAGTACAAATTTTGATCTACACACTCTAGGTCTGGAGTTTTAAACCTGTTTGGCTCATGCATCTATGTTTTTTTAAACCAAGGGCAGAGGCATTTATTTCAAGAAGAAGATAAAACCAACACTGGTTCACCGGCCCAAAAGAGTTTAAAGTCTACAACACCCGTCCCAAAGGATACACCGAGGCTCATGCATCTATTTAAATTATGGTGTTTGCAGGATTCAGTCATGGCAAGAAAAGGTCAGGATCACATTGAGTCCATGTAAACTGAAGTATGTCAGGACAGGTAGGCGTGGGGGGGGGGGGGGGTGCTGAGGTATGAATGGGGTACACCTGTCCTCGGCAGTTCAAATACTTTTAGAGTTAGTATAAAAAGTGCATGAAAACAAGATGCAAGTGGTCGTGTGGATGGACATCTCCTTATCGTTTGCAAGAGCTGCTTGTATGGTTTTGTCTGACCTTGTGTCTTGTGGGGGGATGCAGTCACTATTAGAGCTCCAGCTGAAACTTCAGTCCACTTCAGTCTTTTTTCCTGAAAGTGAGGTGGCTCCCTGCTTTGCTTTTTTCCTTTGTTCTGCAGAAAACTGGTAGGCAGTTTTAGCTAACAGTTACACTGAACCTGAACATGTTTATCAAGATGCTTTCTTACTTTTGCTTCATTGCATTATGTAAGCTTTAAAGAGAACCACTGAGCCTAGAATTAGGTGCTGTGTGTTTCCAGTGTAAACGTAATCCGTGAAACACATTTGAGGTTCTGTTGTGAAGAATCTCTAATCCTGTTCTAGAGTTTTCTGATATCTGAAGAGATATTTTTGCTCGTACTCCCAGCATAGTGAATGTCCTCTTCTTGCAAAGAAAATCTTAGAAATACATGGTAATTCTTTCAGCTATAGGAGGTATTGACATAGATGTTGATGTTACTGCACATTAGTGGTTATCTAACTGCAAATGAATGATTGTGCACTAGTTCCTAACTTATCATATGTACTGAGCTATGTTGAGCTGCTAGTGTGGAGTACCTATCTGCACATCAGTCAACCAAGCAATTATTCCTATTCATAGAGACGAAAATATTTTTACCCGTAACATTTTCAAACCATCAGGAAGTTAGTGCTTGTTGTGGTGACACAATGAAAAGCGCACTTCGCATTGTGACTTGAAAATAAACTCAGGAACATTTATCAGGTTGCGAAAAAGAATAATAACTAAACCTACGGTAAAGAAATTTTGGGGCTTTCTTGAGTTCAACACCTACACTTTTCAGTAAACCAAATGTACCTTTATCTTTCTGCATGTATGAGCCCTTGGTAAAGTAACTAAGAGGGTCATTTGCTCCCTTCTGCATTAGCACAGATATATCTTGCTTTTTCTAACCAAATATTATCCCTGTCTATTAAACCCGACAAGTTGGATTATCTATGCTTACTCAGATCACTTCACATAAATGTGGAAGCAAGGCATATGATTCCATGATACCTACAGATGCCTCAAAATCCTCACTTGAATAAAAAAAAATGGCTCCTAAGAATCTATCGAAGTGCACTATCTTTTTATATAACCAAGAAAAGAAATATATTACTTTGTTCTTGATCCTCTCTATACAAAGCTCCCCACATTCCATGTTAATATAATGTTTAGTATCTATTCTTTACATGTAATGTGGGAAGCTTTACTAGAAAGACAATCATCTTTTCACTTATAAGCTCTACCACTTGCATGCGTCTTCTTTAGTAGGGTATCTCTCAACAAGGATGCAAGTTAAGATCTACTAATCTACGCATCTGTACAAAGTGCAAACCTATTAGTTAGCCCTAAGTAAGGTTCATTCCTCCATGATTGGCCTGCCTAATTGCATGCCAAAGCAAGCGTGTAATGATCAGTTGTTTACTAATGAGTACCTTGTCCCATCTAACAATGATCATGATATAATAGTCACTGGAATAACCCTTTGGTACAGATTTCTTCCTTAGTGCTTAAGGAGTAGGCAGGTTAATAGATGATGCAGCAATATGTCATGTCTGCTCTACATGCCATGCCATTTTCAGAACATAAGTGGACTTCACAGGAAGCCTTTGCTGACTTATCCTAACACTGCATAAAATTCAAGAGCTCATAATGATGAGTCAGGGCTCCGCTAATTGCTCCTGCTTTGATTTCTCGTATCTTTGTAACTGTAGGAGTACAGAAGCGACGACCAATAATTGGAACATGAAAAGTTTCAAGATATATATATATATATATATATATATATATATATATATATATATATATATATATATATGTGTGTGTGTGTGTGTGTGTGCGCGCGCGCGTATGTATACGTATATATGTGTGTGTATGTATACATATATATATATGTATGTATGTATATGTGTATATATATGTATGTATGTATATCTTGCAGCAGCTCTTCTCACTAATGTTCCAGATGATAGTGTGCAGCATCTGCCTTCTGCCAAATGGCTGAGTTCAAGAACATTAAGAATCACTCAGGGACCTGCATGTTCTAGTTCGCAGCATTCCCGTTTTTTTTTTTTTTTTGCCCTGTCGATTAACACGAAAAATAAAGAAAGAAGCGAATAAAGAAGGGAGAAATTAAAGGAAAAGGATAATGAAGTGACAATTGTTAGGACAAAATAAAAAAGCTGATCAGATGAACTGAGGAGTGATACGAACCGGAAAGGCAATGCATCTATCTGGACCCCATCATACACAAGAAGCAAATCAGATGCAATTCGGTTTCTTCACTTCTCCTCCGACATACATGATGAAGAAGTTAGCATGACACCTTTGCGCTCCCAAAATTATTTCCAAAACATTATTCTCACAGTAGCACAGAAAGGACGAGAATATTACCAGGCAAATGATCAAACACCTGGTGTGCACTCTCTGTAGCTGCACCTTATCAGTCACTACTCCTACAAGGATGAGAAATATTTGGTTGGTCGGGTACCTGCCTTGGCTCGGCCATCGGAGGGCGTCGAAGAAGATGATCAATAGTACATGTCGTCCAAGACAAACTACAATTGCTGGAAAAATCTTGCGTATACCAGTCACTGTCCTCCATGTGGCCCTATCTTTTGATCTTTGTCCCTCGTCCATCAGTCAGTACTGGAGGTGACTGCTTGTCAATGAGAAACAGGCTCCCTATGCATTTCACCGAAAAATTCTATTGTGTACCCGTTACACAACTAAGTTTGTGTAACCAGCAAATGAGGCTTAGACACGTGGTATAAATTATTGTAGCAGTATTGTAGCCCGTACGAAATAATATTTTGTATATTGATGCTCCAGTACCATGTTGTACGGAGAATATATTTTTAAAAAAATAGTTGCTACAGTAATTTTGCCGCGTGTCGAAGCCTCATTTGCCGGTTACACAAACTCAATTGTGCAACCGGTACACAATAGAATTTTTCGCGTTTCACCATTATATCACGCATGTTTGTTCCCACGCATATCATTTCTGTCTGGAAAATCAGTGCTACAAAACAACGCTAATACAAAGACAAAACATCTAATTTGGCAGGAGTTGAGTGGAGAGCATAGATGGAGGTTGGTCCAGCAAATCAGGCCCTGATCAACTCGGCGTCGGCTTCTAGCTTCTGGCTTATATTTTCACTATTCATAAGTTTCATCTTTTTCTGAACTTTTGGCTTTTTGTTGAGCTTTTTTGCCGGATCTTTTTACCGTATTTGTTTGTATTATACGTAATGAGCTAACATATTTTTTATATTTTTAAATTTTTTTAAATTTAATTATGCTAAATAAGCCTCTGTCAGCTAAAGTGCTTTTTCAGCCAGCTACAGTGCTTTCAGCCATAAGCCATGAGCTTTTCAGCCGAACCGATCACCACCAGGCTTGCTTGCATGGAATTTGTAGGGGGCGGCGTTTGCCTTGAAAAAGAGTGCCAATTGGGGTCCTGTGATTGGGAGATGTTAGTGGCACGCCAGCGTCAAGAGGAAGAAGAAGAAGGAGAAGAAGAAGATCATCACCAATTCACCATGATGACCATCGTGTCCGTCGAAATCTACGAAATGGATTCAGTGGCTTCGCTCTAGCTTTTCTGTAGTGCCGTGACACTGTAGTTGCACTATTTGTATGTGCCGGCTGAGTGGTGGATACGACTTTTGAAATGTCAACCATGCTTCTTTTCTCCTCTCAAAAGAAATGTTCTTTTCTTTTCGATTTTTTTTTGTGGCTAGACAGCTAGATTAGCTATCCTAATATCGAGGTGTCACTTGATTCCTGATTTCAAGAATAATTAATCCGATGGTTGTGTTAAGGAATATAAGGGTTCAGTTGATGTATTACGTCCTCACAAAAGAAAAAATTGAGGTATTACTATTGTAGCACAATGGGCCAATATATATGTTACATAAAGGCAGGCGATTTAATCGAAAAACAAAAGCAATATATGAAATGAGATTAAGGTCCAAATTCGTTAAAATCCAACCATCAAGCTATGAAGTTACTAGATCTATATTGCACAGGCTTCACAATCATCAGCCATGTATTGGAACATACTTCGTTTTTATTATCTATTTATTTAATGAGCCTCGTTTTCTTCCGGCTACCTCTTTATATATAGTTGCATAATTTTTGTGATGAAGTGTCGATAACTGAATCTTGGACGATAATTGAGCAACTGAAAAAGGAGGGCATTACGTGTTTGCAAAAGACAGTGCCTATGGATGGACCCCCTTAAATCTAACCAAGATTTCCCCAACTTTCTGTAAAGGCGAGATGACTTTGTAAGTTTCGACTGCTGATCTTGTCCAACGCACCCACCCAGCATGCACAACGACCTGCAACACTTGCAGGCTGCAACCTTGTAGACTTGTGCTAGCACTCAGCTCAAGAGGGGAAGAGACAAAAGAGCAGAAAGAGGGAGATGATACAGCAAGGGTTGACTTCCAGCTTCCAGATGCTCCCTAAAGATATGCTCAGGCACAGTTCAGGATGACAGAAACGTCAGGACCTGAAAAACATTCTAGTTCAGAATTCTGATTATCAGACAGCTGAAGAGCAGTGCAGTGCTCTCAAATACATAGTAAACAGCAGTTAAACTTGGAACTGTGGCATGACCCAAGTCAGATGTGCGTTTTTTTCAGCTGTAACTTATGGCTTTTAGCCTTAATGTGAGTACTCGTATGAACAAATCGAAAGATAATAAACTGTTTCTAAAAATCTATCCTGATAAACTGCTTCGAAACGGCGGCAAAGATGCTGTCTTGTTTGTTTGTTCTAGAAAAAATATAAACTATAAGCTAAAAAGAATATGCTACTAGTGATAGCAACTGCTTTCATATATTCTCGAGTTCATCAAACCCACATCATCACTCACAAAAGTTACAAATGAAAGGGATCCTGGTGTCAGTTTCCACAACCTTAAGTGCTGCTCGATTGGGCTGAAATAAGCTGGCTTATAACTGAAATTGCACTGTAGCTTATTGAAATTATACTGTAACTGATGGTGGCTTATTTAGCATAATTAAGTTTAAAAAATTAAAAATTAAAAACAGGTTACCCATCACGGATAACACAAACGAATATGAGAAAAAAGAACCGGCAAAAAAAGTTTTAAAAAGCTAAAAAGGATAGAAAATACGAAATTTAGGAATAAATAAATCAGAAATCAGAAGCTCGAGTCAAAATAAACGGTGCCTTAAATAGAGCTATGAAACAACTAAAAAACTCTCAAGAAAATGCTAATGGCTTTGGTGCACCGTGCGTCTTTCTCGGGTGAATCGGTCAGGATAAGCTAGAAGCAAAAAAACATGTGCTGTTTGACGAAGCAAAGCCAGGCAAAGTGAAATGTATCCAACGTGACCGAAGGGATGTTCAGGTTATCAGGAATAAATGTTATGATGAATGTGGAAATGTCTTGTTCCTGAGATGGACTTTTGTACTTGTTCTATTGGCACGCACAAAGACCGCTGACTTTTGCCGCCCCTTTGTCTTATTTTATTTTACTATTTTTTTTCTCGCCGACTCACAACGCTATTCGTATTAATTTTTTATATAATACTTAGCTTATAAACGAAATATTTCTCAAGACAGGATCTAATAGTCAATTGTAATACATATTATAGTAACTTTATTTATATCGACCAAAACCATATATAAATATCTATCTGTAAACTTTTCTATAAGTTATTATTATTTATAAATCAAAACTAAAAGGCAAAATCTAAAACTAATATGAACCGGCCTATGACTGAAGCAGATTTCGGTCCTTTGCAAACACTGACCGTGAAATGAAAAGAAAATGTTGGGTTTTGCCTACTTGTTCAGACGGGATGACTGCAGCAGATAGGCTGGGCTAGCTTGGCCCAGCCAGACATATTACAGGCCCATGTTGAACTTAGGAAGATAAGAAAAAAAACGAGATATACTTGGAAAAGAAAAAGAACGAGATTAAAAGAACCGAATGGATCGTTCATTGTTTAATGAAGAAAAACCTGAAAATGATGCTTATTAAATAGCCAAACAGAAATCAAAGTTCCTTACGAAATAAAATTGCCGGATACAAGCGGAAAATTCAATCTTTTCTTACACGCAGCCTTTCACTGTCCAAGACCTCTCCCAAAAAAAGAGAGAAAAAAACGAGCGAGCCAGTCAGTCATGGATGCACACACACAAAAAAAACGCAAAACATAAGCTCAACACACCAGAAAAAAACAACAAACGCCAGGACAAAACAGGAGAAATCTGGGACCTCAAAAATAAAAATAAAAATAAAAATATGCTACTATTTTTGTAGACGAAAATTTATACCGAACCAATACGCGACCGACAAAACCCAAGCATATGAACTGGATTTCCAAAAGGAGGGAAATTGATTTTATTTTCAGGAGATATTCTAGTAGTAGTATAAATAAAAAAGAGTCCTTTGTTTTCGGTCCACTGGTCAAAATTTATTTATTTAGTTTCTTTTCGTCGTCCTACTAGTCGTAGTAGTACCGCGTTTGTGTTGTTCTGCGCCATTTGCTTGCTCCGGTGGCGCCGCCCATGGCTTCTTCCATGGCCGCCGCCGCCGTCTCCTCCCTCTCCCCACCACCTGTGGCCGCGGATAGGCCAATCGCCCACGGCCGCCTCCTATTCCCGGGCTCCCCTGCCAGCTCCCGCTCCCTCCGGCTCCACTCCGCCCGCCGCCGCGGGCCCTTGCCTGCGACCAGGAAGACACGCTCCTTGCCTCGAGCGGCCAAGGTATTACTATGACCTTTGGGTTTCGGATTTGTTCTATGTAGTTCGGTTCGCAACTAGGATTGGATTGGAGGGGGAAGAACGCCTACGGGGTATTGCTAAAGTTGGGATTTTTGCGGTGCCGGCAGTTGCTAATTCGCTTGTTCTACTCGTGATTCGGCAACAACACTATGGAAGTTTGTGTCTTTATTTTCTTCTTGGATAAAGCTTCGTGTTAAGATTATTAGAGCATCAGTTCGTGTTATTCCTTTGTGCCTATAACATCGATACATTCATCAGTCAGAGCCTAGATCCCGAAAGCCCCTATTTTCGTAACACTTACACAATCATACGAATTTACCCCAATCTTCTTACTCGTTGGTTCTTGATTTCAGGCTGTGGTGGCGGCTAAGGCTGATCCTCTCAAGGTCATGATAGCTGGGGCCCCGGCGTCCGGTAAGGGCACGCAATGTGAGCTCATCAAAACCAAAGTAAGTTATTTGGGAATTTGGATTAGCCTTTATATTATTTCAGTGTTTATCATTGTCATTCATACATGTATTGTGTAATGAGGGCAATGTAGTGAACTTAACAGTTTAGTAAACATTTGTGTGAGAGTCATGGACTGGTTTTCTTGATTGTATCAAGTAATGGACGCTGTAATTTGCAGTATGGTCTGGTGCATATTTCTGCTGGAGATTTGCTAAGGGCCGAAATTGCCGCAGGCACTGAGAATGGGAAGCAGGCCAAGGAATTCATGGAGAAGGGGCAGCTGGTTCCCAATGAGATTGTTGTTAATGTGGGTGTATTCTTATTTTTCCCCATTGATGTGACTTGAAGTTATCGGTAATACTGAAAAATAATTTTTGGGTTACCGCCAGATGGTGAAGGAACGCCTTCTGCAGCCAGATGCTCAGGAAAAGGGTTGGCTTTTGGATGGGTACCCAAGAAGCTATTCACAGGCAATGCCACTGGAATCTCTTGGAATCCAACCTGACATTTTCATTCTATTGGATGTAAGTACCCAATTAGATCAAATTATTGACATGTAATACAAATTCCAAAACATAGTTGATCTTTAGACTACTTAATTTGTCACAATTATGCTATAGTACTAGTAATACCGATTTCTTTGAATTTTGAACACTCCTTCCAGGCCTTGAATCACTGCTGTTGGCTACCCTTGGGCTAATGAATAGCTTGAACAGTACAAATGCTGCCAATTGTGACCGATGCATCAGTTTTTAATTAAGAGATAAATATAGTTTCTTTCTTTAGTAAGTTACATAATAAAATTTAAATATTCACCCTTTTCAGAATAAAAAAGTTTCACAATTTTGATTACAGCCTTTTACAGTCATTACTCATGCTAACACTGGAATATTATTATGCATTCAATATATTTGGCATGCTCTATCTATCGCATTGAAATGAACTGCAATTTAGTAATTAGATTTCAGAAATGGAGAATGTACAAATATTAACTCATTTTTTGCCAATGTAGGTTCCAGATGAAATTCTTGTTGAAAGGGTGGTTGGGAGACGACTTGATCCTGTAACTGGGAAAATATACCATCTAAAGTATTCTCCACCAGAGAATGAAGAAATTGCTTCAAGGCTTACAGAAAGATTTGATGATACAGAAGAAAAGGTACATGTTTCTACAGATTATCAATAAAGAGAAATGGCAAACATAGTTGTGAGTTTATCATTAGACAGGGCGGAAGTGCTCATTTGTTATTAGATGCTGAACATAGTGTTGCTAAAACATGTTTTTCTTTGGTCTCTTACTAATTAAAACTAGCTTGACATACTTTATTATGTGCGTGTGGGCCATACATTAATGTCAGTGCGTGTATTTTTTCACATCCACTGGGAACACTTGACATTGATGGTATGAAAGTTGTGCATTTGTAGTGTGCAAGACCTTGCACTGATGTTCAAGGATTACTTTGAGCTGATAGTGTGCCATGATTCTTGTGATCCTGGAGGATAATTGTGAATTTAGGTGGTAGAGTTACTGATGTAGTATGCCAGTTCTTGAACTGCACATTATGATGATGGAACTTTGCATAGAGTGCCCATGGAGTTTGATTCTTCTTTTTTCCATTAGATATTTCTCATTGACTGCTTATCTATTTATGTAGATTGTGAAAATCAAAGAACACGGTGTTATGAATCTAATATACACGTGTGCTTCTGTTCTTTTACAGGTTAAGCTGAGGTTGCAGACTCATTATCAAAATGTCGAGTCCTTGCTATCAGTATATGAAGATGTTATAGTCAAGGTAGGCAATTTATCTCTCTCTCTTTTATGGCAATTTATCTCTTTCGAGTTGAGAACTCTCTGCCTCATTGCTTAGCTCCAGGCTGATATGCTATCCTGCGTCATGTTGTCTGTATTTCGTTATCTTATCACAGATTAATCTGAAGTCCTGAACAATTGCACACGGTTTTTTGTTATGCTACTTAGATGGAGTAACTCTTATTATTGTTAATTTCCTTGTTCCTCTATGACATTCTTATGATTCTACGTCTCTGTACAGTTTTAGCTTTTTGTTGATGTTATGCTCTGCTGTATCTTCAACTTTAGCTACACATTCTTTTTGCCTGTTATTTGATATGCTGGTATTAGTATGGTATTCACTGCTAATGTAGGATAAAGTGTAACACAAAAAAACATTGATTAAATGATGCTAAATCATATTGTATAATGATCATGCTGTATTCGGTTACCTGTCTGTAGTTATTATACCCGCATTAAGAGTGCAATAACCTTCCACATATCTCCTTCAATGTCCTCTATAATTCAGGTAAAAGGAGATTCCACGGTGGAAGATGTGTTTGCTGAGATCAACAAGCTGCTGGCATCTAGCCTCGATAAGAAAACAAAAATGCTGGCTAGCGCTTGAGCAGAGAAAAGCTGCGCCAGTTGGACATGCTGACGTAAATTGTCACATGATACTTCTCCATGTGGTTTTAGTATGGAAATTTTGGTTTGAAGAATCCCATGTGTTGTTGTAGACCTCTGTAAGTGACAAAGCATCGGAGGATGAATGTTAGAAATTCATACATCTATCATACAAGGATGTAAATGCGTCACTGTTGTCCTGTAAACATACAAATCTCCACTGAAGAAATGGTTAGGAATGTATTGTTTTACATCCCAACTGAAAGGGTTGTCTCAAGTTTTCACTGTACACCTGTGTTTCACAGCTCCGGTGCCTGCTGTTTATTCTACTCCAGAGACTCAGGTATTTTTCTTGTGCTAGCTAAAACAAGTTTTCTGGCGATTTTGTACCATTATAAATTAAAATCTCGTTGTAAATAGTTTCAACGCTCACAATAAATATGATTTGTGTCAAGCATTGATTTCCAATCAAAGTGGTATGCACATCACAGGCAGCATGTGGGGAGTTCAAGCTGAAAGGTGAGGAAACATATTAGTTGCAGTAGTTCCTTCACTCTTCAGGCTGAAACAAACAGGGCAAATCATAGTAGCTATAACACACTGAAAGGCAAAATACGCAGGTAGGATCGTAACACACAGGAAAGAAAATCAAATTGAGATAGCCTTCTCCGTGCAAATTACATAGGAAAGAAAATCAAATTGAGATAGCCATCGCCATGCAAATTTAACCATCTTTTAAGCAACAATTTCTGGCATTCAATACAAATCAGGGAGTGAGACCATGCTGGACAATGCTGTAAGACAGCCCGAGTTCATGGAATGTAGTGCCACAGCCAACTTATTTGTTTGACCCAGACTTGGAGCCACTGGATCATCTCTTCAGCACTACATGATTTCAACTACAGCTCGGCCAACAATCTTACCCCGATTGAGATCCTCATAGGCATTGTTCGCCTCTTCGAACTTGCATTTTCTTGATATGGTATTCTGGAGATTGAAGGCGCCACTCTCAGCAAGCTTGACTATCTGAGGAAGATCTTGCCTGGCCCTTGCACCATACGAGCCAATGATTTTCACCTGGTTCCAAGTAAATAACCAAATATGTAAGAAGCCAAGCATATAAAACAATGCAAGCAATGCCTACAGTTAATGTTAGCATTTGACAATGAATGCAATTGTAATTTCAACATAGCAAAATGTTGCATTTAATTCCTAAGATTAAGATACTAATATCTTCAAGCAGAAGAACAAGAAGGTGGCTGCACCAAGACTAAATGAGTAAATTGAGCAAAGGGATTGCTTTATGTGCCAAGAAGGTAAATTTGAACACATCAGCAGGCACTAGCTCTAGGTCTGGACTAACAAGCGAAAACAGTATTTTGTTGGGGCTGGATTGTGTACCTGTCGGCGAACAAGACGGGTTATATCCACCTCTCCTACTACATTCGTTGCAGCAAGCCCAATCATAACAGCTTTGCCTCCATCTCGTACACTTTTGGTGCACTGGGCAAATGTCAATGCCTTACCAAGTGCCTCCACAGCCACATCCACACCCCTCCCATCAGTAATTTCCTGTGAACAACGAGATATTCACATCTGAATGGGAACCCTAGCTGAGATTCAAGATGCATATTTGAACACAGCCCACTAACAGAATTAAAAAAATATCGAGAGAAGCAACCTCAACAGTGGTAACAAGCTGCATTAAGTAGTTTTAGACCTTCACTGGTTATGTGGCTAAATCATAAAACTTGGCGTATACCTTGATTCTTTCAACAGCATCTTCTTTTGCTGCGTTTACAGTGTGGGTTGCTCCAAGTGTTTTAGCATTATGGAGTTTCTCATCAAGAACATCCACTGCAATGATTTCAGAAGCTCCAAAGGCTCTCGCTATCTGTAGACAGCTGCAATGTTCGAATTATGAGGGCACGCCAATACGCATCTATTATAAAGCTATTTTTCAATGTCAAAATTAAACAAAGAGATATGGATGGAAAATATCCTTATATCAGCTAACCTTGACCCAACCCCTCCAACTCCAATCACAGCCACTGAATCACCAGCACGCATTTCAGCAGCATGCCTCAAGGCGCCATATGCAGTAAACACAGCACATCCTAGAATTGCTGACTCTGTGTATGGCAATGAGTTAGGAAGAACTGCTAGTGCATTGGCTGGCACAACACAGTATTCTGCAAGCCCACCCATACTGTACATGTACACCGGTTTTCCTGGAGACGGAAAATATCTCAAAAATATAAGCAATACTACAATTATGTTGTGGTATTAGTGACATATCATGTAAAGAAATATTCTCAAATTACCATTGCTGCGTAGAAACAGTCGGGTTTCACCATCGTACAGTGTTCCTTTAGCACGATTATACGCAAAGAAAGACTCACACAGATCTTCTTGGCCCTATATCAAATCCATGTATTTGTATGCAATGAAGAAAACAATTAAAGGAGCACTTCTGTTAAGGATGGTGTGATCCAAAGAGGTAGTACCTTAACACAGTAAAAGCAATTCCCGCAGGGCATTATGAAAGCACCAACAACATGACTGCCGACTGGGAACCTGATATTTTTCAGGAATAACCCATTAATTCCAAAACTCCACTGTCAGGAAGTTTGCAAAGTGAATAAACAGGTCTCGGCATCATGTTGTCGATGCATTTGTCAGCCTAAACAGGCGTTCATGTTTCAAGAAAAAGCCTAAGCAGGTGTTGTTTCTAAAGTATATCCTTTCGGATGCATGCATCGGTATACCTGTTGATGATCTCAGCAGGTGTGTGCGCGCCATGGTCAACAACTTCCCCGGTGATCTCATGGCCAATAACACAAGGACTCGAGAAAGGGAGTTCACCTTTCAGAACATGGAGATCAGAGTGGCAAACTCCGCAAGCTGCATAAATTGAGACCATATGATATCAGATCAAGAGAACCTCGGGGACTGAGTAACATCCCATTGTCCTGACAGAATGCAGGCGTGCAGCAAACAACTTGGGCATTTGATCATCCATCTCATTTTGCTCGAATTAACAAGCCAATTAATTAGTTCTAACACGCCCTCGTTACCCGTAAGGTATAACAATTCTTCATGAATTATTATAAGCAATACATACCTAACCTCTAGCACCATCCACTTGAGAATTATCCTCTTGTAAATTGGAGAGAGAAGAAGAGAGAGCTCTCCAAATTCATCTCATCTCATAGCAACGACAATAATAATCTAGCTATTGGGAAGGGAAAGGAAAGGCGGAACCTTTGGTCCTGACGAGGACCTCGCCGGCCTTGGGCCGCGGCATGCGGAACTCCTCCACCGTGAGCGGCCGGCCGGGCTCCCAGAACACAGCCCCGCGCATGAAGCTCGGCCCGCCCGCGACGTGGTACCCCGCGGCCGAAGCGGAGTCCGACTCCGCCGAGAAGGACCGGCGGAGGGTGTCGCCGATCCGTCGGAGGAGGGGGAGGGCGCGGCGGATTGAGGAGGAGATGGACATCGGACACGAGGGAGTGAGCCCAGAACAGCACAGCTCTGGTCTTCGTGTGCTGGAACTGCTAGTGGATGAGTACGTGTTAGGTTGCTGATAGTTTTTTATATTATTGTATTTGATTTTGATCGATATAAATAAAATTATTATATTATATTTTTATTATCATATAAAGAGAAATTAGTGATCGTTGATGTGTTTTTCTCTTCTCTCTCTAAAGCCATCCAATTTAATCTGGATCATTCGTCTTTCTCCTCCTCTCTCTCAGGGATACAACCGCCCACTCCACTTTTCTTATCTCCTCGTGCATTCTAGTCATCCTTCTTTCTCTGTCGTTTGCTCTCCAATATTTGATTCTGGCCATCGATATTATAATTAATTAGTAGATTTTATTTTAAAAAATATTTTATTGAAAAATAAGGTACTGTAGAAATCATAGAAACCAAAGTGAATAGAGCTCTAACAGAGTTTGTTTCGGACTTTTTAATAGTTAAAATAATAAATCATAAACTTCTTTATATCAATAAGCCCCATTTGAAACACATGAATTTCAAAATAAAATTGCAAAAAAGTCATAGCAAGCAGTTCAATTCTTGTTGTTATGAATAGCGCTTGCATTCGATATGAGGTCAATGGGCCGGTATATATACACAAAGTACATGTGGTAAATATGCAAAGAACCCCTCATAACAATGGGGAATAACAAACTATACATATATCTCTAACACCCCCCCTCAAACTCATGGTGGATCAACAACACTGAGTTTGGAGAGGTAGAAGCTGTGTTGTGCGCGAGTCTGGGCCTTCGTGAAGAAATCCGCTATTTGAAGCTCTGAAGGCACATACTGAAGAGTAATCACCTGATCATGCACACAAGACCTCATGAAAGAAGCATCAACACCAATATGCTTGGTGAGCTCATGCTTCACAGGATCACGAGCAATACTGATAGCACCTGTACTGTCTGACAAGAGAGGAGTCGGTGTAGTGACAGAAACACCAAAATCCTCAAGTAACCACCGTAGCCAAGTAATCTCTGCTGTCAAGAGAGCCATAGCTCGCAACTCAGCCTCTGCACTCGAACGGGACACTGCAGTCTGTTTCTTCGTCTTCCAGGCAATAAGAGAATCCCCCAAGAAAAACACAGTAAGCAGAGATAGACCGGCGATCAGAGGGATCGCTGGCCCAAGTAGCATCCGAATAGGCCTGAAGCTGTAACGAGCTGAAACGTGGAAAGAAGAGACGGCGAGAGATAGTCTCGCGAAGGTATCGCAGAACTCGAAGAAGGTGGCTGTAGTGGACCTGAGTGGGAGCTGAAACAAACTGACTCAGAATATGAACTGGATAAGTGATATCTGGACGAGTAACAGCAAGGTAGACAAGACTCCCAACAAGATGACGATAGCGAGTCGGATCAGAAAAAGGCTCGTCATCAGAGAGTCGGAGATGAACATTGAGCTCCATGGGAGTCTCAACAGTACGCTGATCAGTGAGGGAGGCGCGATCAAGAAGATCCTGAATATATTTCTCTTGGGACATAAAGAAACCATCTGGAGTGGAAGTAACCTCAATCCCAAGGAAGTAACAAAGAGGACCAAGATCCGACATAAGGAACTGCTCACTAAGACGAGCCTTGACAAAGGCAATGTACTCAGAATCATCTCCCGTAATGATCATATCATCAACATACAGAAGAAGAAGAGTCCGACCACGAGACGAAGTGTGGACAAAGAGCGCAGGATCATGATCACTAGCTGAAAAGCCAGCAGCAGTGACCACAGAGGAGAAGCGCTCAAACCAAGCACGAGGGGCTTGCTTAAGGCCATAGAGAGAGCGACGAAGATGAGTCCACATCTGGAAAGCCGAAGGGAGTCTCACAACCTCAGAAGAAAACTGAGGCTGGACACTGGCGATGAAGACAGCAGTAGCCCGAGCGTCGTCATCGTACCACTGAGTGTAGACGGTCAGACGATCCTTGTAGGAATCCAGAGCCTCCTGGTAGGCAGAGGCAGCTTCATCATCAGCTTCATCATCAGCAGCAGCCTTATCGGCTGTCGGGGGCAATGCAACAGGCGTAGGCTCTGTCGGAGGAATAGGGCAAGGCGGGCAGGTGACATCGCCAGAGAGGACGCCCCAGAGACGAAGACCACGCATGTGGATGCGCATGTGAGACACGAAGTCGGTGTAATTAACACCATCAAAGATCACCGGGCAGCGAGGGAGGGAAACGGTGCCCATTGGTAGGCGGCGCTGGACGGCGCGGCGACCAAGACAACGAAGTCTAACAGGCGGCGCTGGACGGCGCGGCGGTTAGAACGACGTTTTTTTCCCTTTTTTTCTTTTTTTTTACTCAACCGGCTAAAACGGGCCGAAGGCCCGCTACACGCACGCGCTTAGGGCACGCACGCACGAGGCGGCGGCGGCGCGACAGCGGCAGCGGAGTCGGCGCGGGAGGCGGAGGAGCCGAGGCCGGGCGGAAGGCGGAGGCGCCGAGGCCGGGCGGGCGGGCGCCGGGCGGGAGGCGGAGGCGGTGAGGCCGGGCGAAGCAGAGCGCCTCGGGCAGTCCGGCGACGGGGAGCACCGGCGACGGGGCGACGGCGCCGAGGCAACCCCGGGCGGCGCGGCGGCTTGACCAGATCGATTCGGATCTGGGCGGCGGCGGTCCAATCCGGGGGAGTCGGCGGGGCCGACGGGGGAGTCGGTGGCGGCGACGACGCGGGGGAGTCGGCGGAGCCGACGGCGGCGGGCTCGAGCGGCCGGGCTCGAGCAGAGTCGGGCGGGGCCGACGGCAGCAGGGACGGCAGCGGCGACGGGGGAGTCGGCGGGGCCGACGGCGGCGGGCTCGAAGCGGCGGCGAGGCGACAAGCGAAGCGACGGGAAAACCCTAGGTACGCTCTGATACCATGTTATGAATAGCGCTTGTATTCAATATGAGGCCAATGGGCCGGTATATATACACAAAGTACATGTGGTAAATATGCAAAGAACCCCTCATAACAATGGGGAATAACAAACTATACATATATCTCTAACACTTGTATGACTATGGAAAAATTCTCACGCCCCAAACGAGCCTAATAAGCATGGACTGGAGTCAGTCGCTGTCCCACTCCCACCCAGATGCAACAACTACTAATGATCCGGATGCTGGCTGGCAATAAAGGGAGGAACCCTTTATTAACAAGCCATATAAATTGCGCTAGTATGCATTAAGAAAGCAATAAACAACTGATGACCAGTGGCATAATTTATTCATGGAGAGGATCAGAGAGATAAAGCTGTAAGCAGCAAGCCAAAAGCATATTATACAACATCGATAATATATATCCTATGTTTGCTGAGATGACTTATTCTACGGTGTGGATAAGGATTGGAGAACAGAACACTGGATAATGATATCGGACGTGACAAGCACGGGGGTTGGTTCTTCTTCTTTTCATCAGTCTAAACACAAAGGTTACTCTCAAGAACAACTACACCCAGTGAGTACATAGCGCTACACATGTACATAGACATTCTCGTCATCACTTGTACCTGCCGAACCCTTCTTTATGTTCTTCAGTCCTACAAACAAAATGCCCACCTTGCCACCTCCAAGAAAGATTGCTTGGGTTCAGGTTTGATCCTCCCAACAAGATGAATAAATGCACCGGGCAGTTCTTTTGCAGGGTAAGCCCTTTGTATGCATACACAAACGGCGAACGAAATGAATCACCAAGTTATTCTAGCAATCTGTAGCTACTGCGCAGCACCGACACGCAGCTTCTCATCTCCAATGATCAACCTCGTCAGCTGGCTTGGATACTCAGGAAGTGCTCCCCACGACAGAATGATGCTCTGAAGGACTGTGCAAGAAGTTCAGAATAATATTACGATGAATCATTATAAATTTTGTTAAAGTGTTTGTTTGATTTTGCAAAGATTCTATTTTGTCTGGATCGTTTTTTGAGTTTTTCAAAGAAAACGGTAAGTATCGTAGCGTGGTGTGGATCATACCGCTATACGATAATACCGCGGCGTGATATCTAGCTGATAGGAGCCAAGAGCTCACGTTGTGCTCACAATCCTTGGCTGCAGGAGCACAAACCCCATCCCATGATCCCAAGAATTTGAATAGCTCTGGAAGCACAAGGGATCCACACAACCAAGTTAGCAACTTGTGAAGGATAACACATGAGGTGGTGTGCATATGCATGCGCATTCAGTGAAAAAATATATGTTCATGCTCCATAGGGCTTGGGTGTTGTGAGTGTAGATGTGTTGTGTTGAGTATGTGCATGCGTCTTGTACTTTAAAAATAATAAGATTCTTCATTGAGGCTATTCTTTTAGGCTACGGTTGGTAGTTTTTTTCTATGTTTTTGAGACGGCAGCAGACGGTGAAGATGTCGATGTGAATGACGCATACAGTTTTGGACTTGAGAAGCCATTTGAAGAATCCGGTAAACGAAGCCGCCTCATTTGTTTCGACTTCCGGAGAAACTAAAAATCCAATGTGCCACATCATCAAGAAGCCAACAAACTTTAGATTTGTAGTGTTTCAAATGTTAACCACCCAATCAGGATTTGGTGTTAATCGACCAAGGGTCATCACTTAGGATATATACAGTGGTACAGACAACTACTATCTATAGTATCATTCCATATCATCTGTAGACAACACTAAAGACACCTTCTATAATGGGTTGTCTGTAAAATATAGACAACATTGATACAATGGATCTGTATAGCAGGCTATTTTCTTGTGTTTTGATCGTCTATAGAATTACAATCGACCTCCTTCTCTGCTCTCTCTTTCATCCACTTCAACAAAATTTCTATATAGCATCTCTTGTAGACAACTTATATATCATCCTATTGTACATGCCCTTAGGGCATGTAATGGTATAGATGGATGTTGTTTATAATACTCTCTATGTTATCTATAAACAAAAATAAAAACAACACATATAATAGATTATCTGTAAGTTATCTATATGTGACCTCATAATTTAATACAGACGATATGGATAAACACAAAAAGTCATCAATAAGGTGTCTGGTACATGCCAGACAGCTTCTTTCTCTCTTTCTCGTTCTCTCATACATATCATCAAAAGTCTTACGTGGTAAAGATTATAGATCACTGATATCACCCCATTGTGTATGCGCTCGTGCAATCAGATTTACGGCGCATACCGTTAAAACCGGAAGAGAGACTAATCGTCTGTTGCAGTTACAATAATGTTGTGCAAGCATTCATCCTCTCGCTTCAGTATTCTCTCCTGCATTTTCTTGTTCTTAAAACTTCACCGGACTGTCATCTAGCGAGGTATCAATGTATCATGCCGTGATGGCAAGCCAGCTACCATGTCAACGAATGAAGCCCAAGCAGCAGGTATCATGTTCACCAATATAGCAAAAATTCAATTGTACCATCTTTTTTATGGTGCATTTTTTTTACAGTTTAGATGCCATAGCATATTTTGTAGATAAAGTTTTAAGAGGTGAAATACTATAGATTTGACATATTCTTAAATTGAATTGTGCATAAATTTTTGAGAGTGTCTATACAACATTCGACTGTTTTTTAGGACAAAAACAGTCAGATTTTAAACTGTTAAATGGAGATCCAAGGCCCTAAATCATTTTTTTTGGAGGAAGGCTTGTATAGGTGGATCCGTTGGATGGAGATCTAACGTCCCAGATCAATCTGACTAATTTTGTCCTCAAAAACAGTTGAATGTTGTATAGCAATACTCTAGATTTTTAGTGTTGCGCTACTACTTAGTCCATGCCCATGCCGATTGAGCGTGGGAGAGAGATGGGTGTTCATATGCATAACCCATTCCAATGCTAATGACCCACTACAGCGACTTTACAAGGCTGACCAGATCCAGTTGCACTTTGATGCCGGCTAGAGGTATCAAATGGCAGGCCACACAAGCAATCAAATTGCACACTGCTAGTGCATAACGCAATAACATAAACTCAAAATTCAAAAAGGCAGAGTAGAACAAACTTCAAACAAAAGTATCAAGCAGTAGAGCAGATCGATCACGGCTTGCCACACAACCATCTATAGAACTGGAAAAATCACAACACAACACCGACCGTCCCTCAATAATGTCAGCCAAAGAGCAGTAAAAAATGAACCAAGAATTAGCAAGCCAATCGCACAGAGGTCAGCAAGAAGACGAGGCTGAGGCGGCCTCTCTGAACATCAATGTATTGCCGGGCAAGCAGATCATCATCCTGACGAACAAAAACCTGTATGTACCATACCACTCTCTCTTAGTCGCCATAATCTGTGCTGCCGCTACACGAGCTACTGCCGCTGTGCAACGATAGGCCCCTAAGATGGCCCGGCAAGTTGACAGCATCCGTGCTCTTCTCCCGGAAGAACTTCTCTCTCTCAGCGTGCTTGGAAGGTGGTGGCGGAATTGACATAGCAGGTTCGGGCCTCCGCTCTGGGCCCGGTGAGCGGATGTTCAGCGCATTCAGCTTCTTATCAGGGTAGGATGATTGAATGGTGAGAGGGCGGCGCATCTTTTCTTCGGGTATGGATCGAAATGATGGCATGGAATCGTCTGGATAGTCATTCGATAAAGCCTTCCCCTTCCGCAGTCTGTTTCGTTGAGGGAAATTCTGTAAGGATGCCTTCCACCATTGAAGGAATAAAGAATGATAGAACATACCTCCGATAGAGACTTTCGGCATCTTCTTCCTCCTCTTCCTTGAGATTAGAAGCTACTGCCGTAGTCGGGTGAACTGAAAGCAATGCATCGTGTTGTACAAGGACCTCGTGTAGCCCCTCATTCAGCTGTATAGCTTGTGATACCACCACTTCATCCCTAGAAAATCGCAATAACAATGCACATATCAATATAAATATATAATGATAGAAGCTTATGACAAATCGCAGACTGAAGGAGCAAAGTCAAAATAAAACGTCCCCACTTGCATGCAAAGCAACAGGACTGAAAGGCAGCACCAAAAAAATTGGAACCTTACCTTGACGTCATAACAAGGTGCATTATCCGTTGCTTTTGAAACGTACATTGCTCTACAAGATCCAACACAAACTCATCTGTTGCTCCCTACAAAATACAATACCATGTAAGGGCTCATGGAAGGTTAATATTTACAAAAAGAAATAGATTAATAGAGCAAGTTACTTTCCCCAGAACAAAAGGATATAAAACCAGAGAAATCTACAACCCGTAATCAAAACAGAAAAAGATACAAGTATCTATCATACAATTGAGGGAAAATTTTCTTCTTGCCATTCAAAAAGTGTGCAATATCGTTTCTGCCATTCAAATTTTGCTCATTTCGCTTTTGCCGTCAAAACTTTGTGCTACTTCTTGCTTTTGCCACTTTCATCTGTCCACTCCACGTTCAAATTAACAGAATGACCAAAAGACCATGGTGCCCCTAACCTGGTCCATAGTGAGTCTTGAGAGAAGAGGGAGGACTTAGTCCACAGGGGAGGAGGAAGAGAGACGCCTCCGGCTGGACGGCCAGTGGCAGAGAAAGTGGTGGCAAGACTTGAGGGATGGGCAAAACGGAATGCCCACGACGAGGCGAAGCTAGTGGTGGTGGTGGTTTGGGGTGAGGAGCGTCAGAGTGACACCGACGACAGAGCTGGGCGGCAGGGCAGCACAGGTGACTGTAGCATCGATGACACGGGGGCTAGAGTAGCATGTGTGTCAAAATGTAGAGTAAGAGGGAATGCTCGGGTTGAAGTGAATCTAACGGGGACTCATCAACGGCGATCAACGAATGCGGCAAACCTTGACTGTTGGCGAGGAAGAAGATGGTCAACTCAGTCCACTAACAGCATGAAGAATCAAATCAACTTGGGTGAAATGGGTGGCAAGGGGTGGAACATGATATGACGCTGATGGATTTTCAAAACACTCACCAAGGTGAAAGGAACATGACGGAGGTACTCGGTTGGAGCTCCGACGGCAATGGCGCCAGAGTTTGAACTCTCCTTTGGCATTCTATGGGTCTTCTTCTTTGTTGCCGGCTGCAGTCACGCCGCCTCTTCTCTGCTTCCTTGGCTGCTGCGCCTAGTCCTTGCCCGCTGGCTTCGCCGAGCGCAACAACGCCACTATCGCTGCAGCTGGATGGCACGGCGCCGCCGTGGACACGTTCAGATGCAGTGCCACATCCTTGCCTGCTGGCTTCGCCGAGGGCGACGACACCACCATGGCTGCAGCCAGAGAGCACCACCACCATCGTGGACACGTTTGGCTTCTGCGCCTTGTCTTTGCTGTGGCTCATCTACTAATCTTCCTCTCTTTCCCATGTGAGACCAGAGGCAAGGAGAGAAATGAGGGGCTATAGTGGGGCCCGCAAGCTGACAGGGGTATTGGACGTCTTTTGGGAAAGAGCTGACAAGGGAATAGCGGCCAACCAATCTACTTAACAGTCCAGTGACAAAAGCGAGATGTAGCACAAATTTTCAGTGGCAAAAACAAAATGAGCTAAATTTTATGGCAGAAACGATAGTGCACACATTTTGAGTGGTAAGTAAGAACAAAAGTTTCCCTATAATTGAGGATGCAAACAATGGTTTCATCTATACCTCAGGGTTTCTAGGATCCATGGAATTAAGCACATCCCTTAAAACTTCCATGACACTAGATGCTTTCCGGATTATACTGAAATACACCAAAGTGTACTGTTAGAACGATCGAAGATCCAACAGGCACTCAGATAATGAACAGAGAAAAGTCAATATTTGTCACATCCTCAAACAATTACTTTGTCTGCAAATGTTAATAAACAATACATAGTACATACATGCTAGTCATGGCACCCTAAGGACGACTGCAGTGAGCAGAAATTGGTCTGCATTTCTGCAATAAGTTTTGACGAGAATGCAACAGTGATCAAGAGGAAAGGCAAACTACTAAATATGGAGTAATATATTGTAGAAAACGTGTGTTTAGATCCTTGCTGTTGCATTTGGGCATCACCCACTTCTTCTATAAACAGCATGCTATTAACCATGATACATCAACAACAATAACTCAGAGCAACCAAAGATGGCACATAGAACAATAAATCAGTATTACTAAGTGATAGAGATGAACTCCTCACTGTCTGAAATGTCATGCCAATTCTAGAATGCAACGTGAAATCCAAGTGCTTACACATCATTACTCCAAAACATAGTGTAATACCATATTATCTGCAGTATAATGTCCATAGTATCAAGGTGTGTACACTACAAACCTACGGTACTGTTTCTCAAAGGCGACTATCAGTTTATCACTCCTCACCAATAGTACGTTGCAATGCTCTAGGAATAATCAATTTCAATTACTCAGACATGGAACTTTTGATCAAAGTATTTTAAGGCAACTATCAGTTTATCACTGTTTACCAGGAAAGAACAGAATAATTGTGTCACAATGCTCTAGAAATAATCAGTTTCAATTACTCAGACATGGATCTTTTGATCAATGTATATTTCAAACACAAATTTAAAGGTAGCTTGCAGCGTGAGATGCTTACTATCTACACCATAAAATACCTTGAGTCAGAAACAGGCTGAGTTTGTGCTTCCTTCTGACCTTCAGTCAATCTGCTAGATAAGTTGTCCCAATTCGGTTCGATTCTTGCTTCTGGGACTGGACCTTGTGCTTGCGTAACAACAACATTTGGACGATTTGAAAATTTCACACCAGCAGACTAACAAAGGAAAGAAAATAATAGCTTCAGCTATATACCAAAAAGGTACTTATTTTCTATTTTAAGCTAACACTAAAGCGATATGCAAAGAATCGCTACACATATTAGAGTTGTAGAGGCGGTTAAGCCATAAAATCATGCAAGACCCATAAATACCACTGCATCAGACCTTAGGACTCTCACAAATGATCAATAAATGCAGTAAAACATGAGCACACGCATTTCTCTCTGTGCAGGAAAAAGATTCCAGTAAAGAAAATCCGTATGCCATACAGATTCACTTAGCACTGTCTAAATTCTCATCGCAGTACGATGGAGAAAAGCTAGGAAATCAAGATAAAGTTGTAAACTACTAAAATATGACACCTACCACCAAGTCATAGTATGCCTCATAGTACTGAGGAAACTTCGCTTTAGCTCCTCCAAGAGATGTTTGGGTCGCATCCAGCAAAAGAAATATTTTTTCCCGAACCGGTAATTCTGTCTGCAACCGAGGTAGTGTGTTATTTCAACATCAATTAGTAAAGGTTCACAGCTGTCCTCCAACATTTCAGTGAAAAACAAGTCACCTTTTTCTTCACTATCTTCACAAGTATCGGGAGAAGCCCATTATCAGTGACCTGCTTGTGGATGGGCTCTCCGCAGTTATTCATGAGCATCTCCAATAGCTGGAACAAACAGCACAGCGAATCGAGGTTAAAGGTTATGCTGATACAAAATACAGATATCCACATAGTAATGAATTCATTAAAATTCTCCATGGAACATGACAGGTTATCTAGTTACGGTGATAGAAGGAAGTTTATACCAATACCTGACCTAAGAGTTTAAAAGTTCAGGCGTGACGTATAAAGCACACAATTAACCCCACAGACAAGCAAACATCTTTAAGTATTTCTATGCCCCCTTTCAAATCAAAGAAATGGTTGGGGCCTTGCGGGCCTGATTTGCACCAAACAATTAAAAAGGATCAGTGTAGTTTTCTTTTGCGGGAGCATAAAAGCACAGTTAATCCCTTTCTTCTTACAAGTCCCAGATATGAAGAAAAATACTAAGTATAACGAGAGTGTTCATATGACTAATCTAAAACTGCTAGGCACTGCAGTTGATCGAAGAATCGGGGCACAAAGCGGACTGCTTCTGCATATAGAACTCACCATAACAGCATAAAGTTGAGTATTCTTGCTCCTGCTTCCTATACACTTCTTTATAGACTTGATCACATCCTTCGCTTTCCTGGTGACAGTAACAGGGAGAGAAAAATAAACGGAGGATCATTCGAGGAAACAAAAGCACTCTTTCCAAACGGCAACCCATGAGCCATGACTTCTGTAAAGAAAATCTTGAAGCAAATTGGCAATGAAGAATCGATAGCTCCTTCAGATCAATTCATCTTGCACTCAAAATCACGAAAAAGAATACCATGCTGCAAACTCACCCATTAACCAAACCTTCAACTAGCGAAGTTGCAATGCTACTGGCATGACTGAAAATTTCGAAAGAAAAAATTAGTGCAAGAGCGGTATGCAAGGGAGTGCCAAGATTACCCAGGATCCCGCGCGACGAGCTCGCAGATTTCGATGTTCTTCGCCCAGTCCATCTCCTTGAGCTTCTCGTTCGTCGCCGCCTTCACCATTTCCGAAGCCATCTTCTCCCCCGCCTCCTTCACTCTAGTATCTCCTTCCTCTCCCGGGCAAATCCAAGCCTAGATTCCACAACATAGAGGAGTAAAATAACCCCCAAAAAATTCCTCTTTTCCTACACAACGCCACCATTTCAGCCATAAAGATCGCGCCTTTCGGAAGAAACCGCAACCCGCAAACACGAAAAGAACATTCTTTCCGGACAAAAGAAGAAGAGAAATACTACTAATCTACAACCACAAGATCACTTCGATGAACACAAAAAAGAAAATAAGCAATAGTACACACGAACCCGGATCGGCCGCAACCGCGTCGAGAAACGTTTCTAGTGTCTCGTCGCCGGCGGCGGCGAAGCCACGGCGGGGGTGACTCGCGCGGTGATCTCACTGGGAGGGGGGAAGAGAAGAGTGAGATGAGTCCCGAAGCCAAGGTTATGGAAATTTCAGTACGATTTCTCCTTTTTACAGTTTGCACCCTGCCTTTCCAGGTATCGGCATATCGCTGTCAAAGACCGCCGCAGCCTGGCTAGAAACTTCCCAGCCATTTTCCAGCCATTTTCCCGGTTAGGCACGAGGACATGGATTTCATTTCGTTCTCAGTTATGTCTTCGTTTCGTTATTTTTAAAACATCGAAATAAATATTTAAAATAGCTATAAGATGGTATTTATTATAAGAAAACAGCCGTGAGATGATATGACTTTTTTTGTGTCATAAAAGCATGATAGCACATACTTAATAGATCAACCGGTATAATTATGGTGGGTCTATCTAATGACAAGTATAAAAGGTATCTACTTTCCTTTGTCTTCTATGTAAAAAAACACCTACGTGTAGCGATTAGACTCCAAATGTGTAGTTAGTAGGTAGTAGCTAGTTCGAACATTGTATTTAATTGTTGATTGATTTTTGTTAAATTGTAGGGTTAAGGTTCCGAGTTTGGTTGGCATGTGCTAAGTAAATCGGCGGAAAAGATGCAACTTGCAAGTGATCTAGCCATGTCTATAAGTCGATTGATCCTTGATTATTAGTGAGCTTTTGTGTTTTGTTAAGCACTTTGATCGCTGCTTCATTATTATTGTATATTGACATTGGTTATGCTGAATTATTTTGCTAAAAAATCACGCATGTTAGTATTTTAGTATAACGTTGCTAGATAATTATACACGGACAAAAAATGTATGGTGACGCCTGATCAAATTCGTTCTACCTCCGTCACTGATGCAAAACGCGACGAATTATAAGATTAGACGGTGTTATGTATAAAGAAAGATAATATCTGATGTTTTACGCACGAAGTCTAATTAGACGGTGGAAAACGTAATTCACTCTTATTATTAAGTCTATCGAATGGAAGCTTGATTCCTAAACCGTGGTCGACGCCGACAGGCACTCGCCCGTTCAAGTCAATCTGCGGCCGAGACTCGAGAGAAGCTGACGAGTAGTTTGGGGCGAGGGATCTACAAATGAATGGAGCAAAAGCATGGGGGGGCAACCGTGAATAATAATAAGAGAGTAGACCAAGACTACCTCGCCGGGGAGTGGGGCCCACAAGGTCCACGCCGTCCGATGCGCCGAGCCCTGGGAGCCCGCCACGTGGGGCCTGGTCCAGCCGGCGCCCTCCTGGACCCGGTCTTGGCAAAGCCCGGTCGTCGTGGGATTAGCGGCCGGAGGGCGGCACGGCACATGGGTGGGCCCCATCGCGTGCTAGCCTGGATACAGTAGCCGCGCTTTCCCTGCACACGGAGCGCGACCTACCCGCTCACTGGCTGTGGGGCCGGAGAGTCCGTGGGTCCACCTGTCAGTGGGTTGTCGTTAAGGTCGGCTGCTTTGGAGGATATGGGTGGTGACGTGGCCTAAACTGAATTGCTTCGTGTCACAACGACAGAGGCCACGGAAGGGAGGAAACCGCATCTGATACGCAGACAGGCAGGAAGGTTGGACAAGAGAGATACTGCCTGACTGGCTGCCTGCATTGCACTGAACAAGAAGAAAACAGATGTTGAGAAAGTTGCAGGTGGATTTGATCTCCCTAATCAACAACATAATGGATTACGGCAGATGTAGGTCCGGTTTTAATTTCTGACATTTTGTAGTTTTCAACTTATTTAAACAATAAGTCATTTGAAATGCAACAGCTTCTGATTTCAGTTTATTTTGATTTTTTCTCCTTATTTCTTCGTGTTGTCCATAACTATATAACAATTTTTTTATTTCCCCCCCCCCTTTTTCCTCATTTTTCTCAGAAAAAATTAACAGTGCAATTTCAACCAGAAGTTAGAAGGTGAAGCCCATAGCCGAAGCATGAGTCACTTGGAGATCGCCGTATAGTCCTCTTCGTCCTCTTTCTCTAGCCTCTTGACCGTTTTTCTCATATCTGGCCCCCTCCTCTCCATGACTCCATCTCCAGTGATCGGTGCGCTCGACGACAGCGAGAGGGGATGGGGACTCGCCCCTAGCCTGTAGATTTACTAGTAGGTTCCTTTTCTTTGTAGTTTTTGTACAGCTAGCTCATTCTTGTGGAAACATCCTTCTTCTTGGTGTTGTTGGAGGAGTAAGAATTGATAGGAGGCACGACAGTTGGGGCATGTGCACAACAGAGTCCACATTCGTCCTTGGTGTCTTTCTCGTTTGTGCACGGTGACACCGCAGCCCGAGTACTAGTAGATCTCACCATCTCCTCGTCTGGAGCCGACCAAATCTGCCTCTACTGTGGAGTCCTGCAGCCAGTAGCGGCGCTTCCTCTCTACGATCTTCTCTAGCATCCAGCCTCGACCAAGTCGCTATCCTTATCCTCAGTGGGGGAGGTTTTCTTCCTTAGCGCCGGTGAGTTGTGTCTCCTCCCCTAACTAAATAAATTGCTTTCCATTTGTGGTCATGGTGTTAATGACCATCCTAACCGGTGAGCTGCTTCCTCCGGCCACTGTGTATCTCTCCCCCAGCTTTGTCACTCTAAATCCCCCACCCGCTACTCCCCAAGTGGCATCATCAATGCAGCTATCGAGACCGAAGACCAAACCATCTTTAGTTCTTGGTGCCTAATAGGAGTTTCACAAGTACATCACTGGCATCTCTCACGTGACGTTGCTGCTCTGGTGTCTCTCTCAACCTCCAACCAGTGGAGGACCATTTTCCTCTTTCACCGCTCGACATCGTCGACAAACGCACAGCAGGTAGCGAAGCCGTGGCCAGATACGAGTGTTCAAGGTGAGGAGCATCGAAGACATCACCCTCAACTGCTAGTGTACTTGGATGTAATTTTTCTTTCTTTGTAGTCTTGTTTCTTATGTGTCAGGGGACTGAGTTGTGAAAATGTTTATTCCTCAGGATCCCTCATGTAATATTCAGGATGCTTGTACCTATTCTATAATATTAATCCAGAGTTAATGGCCTCATGGGCTATACCTGGCAAAAAAAACAAACATAATGCAAATTAGATGCTTAAGTTGCAGGTGTTTTGGGCTATTTATTATTGCGTTGAGCCAAAACAGCCTGACGTTGATTCATGGTAGGTTTACGAGCATATTGCTAGTAATGTTACTTGTTGGGCATACCAAACTGAAAATGACTTTTCTGTTCCTGTTGTGTGTTTTTATTTCTATTTGCACACACGTGGATTGTATCGGTTGGTATTAGCTATTACAGGGAGACCCACAGGAAGAAGATGATAACGTCACATGTCAGGAGACACGGTTGGGAACACGCACAAAGAACAGGGAAGCCTTGTTCTACCAAACTGCAAGTTTTCTTTCTCCAGAGAGCAGAACGAGGACACACATTGTCCCGCTCACGCGCGCTCAGGTAAGCATACAGTAGCAAAAATCGATCGGCACTCGCCTGTGAGATGCAGTTGGGCGCTGGAAGTTGCTGGGCATTTTCAGGTCTGATGCAAAGGTTCCTCGCTCTCAGAAGAACAAGTAGCCTAATGCGAGGTGGCAGATCGAGTCGACAACGAAATTGCTCCAGATTTCAACGCCACTAGCTAGCGAATTTCTCAAGATATGTATTGGAGTGGACTAGCTAGCATCTAGCTTAGCCTCCGGCGTGGTTACGAGTATAATACTGGTACTGATCTGATCTGATTGGTTGGAAGGAGTATAGTGGTCAGAAGTTTGTGCTTTGTTTGCGATCAAATCTGTCTTCTGCCTGGTTGTTGGCAGTTGATTAGTAGAAGGATTAAGTTGGGTTAGGTTAGGTCAATTCGTTAGTAATGGCATGCTGCTCCATATTGGCAGGCAGGCAGGCAGGCACCAACTGCTTCTGTACCGGACGCACTCGTCTCATCAGTCAGTCCGACATTATTAGGTGCCGCTCGATTGGTTGAAAAATAGCGACTTATGGTTAAAATTATACTGTAGCTGATTAAAATTATACTGTAACTAAAGGTGATTTATTTACCATAATTAAATTTTAAAATTTTAAAAATAGCAAAAATATATTAGCCTATCACGGACAATGTAAATAAATACAGGAAAAAGAACCGATAAAAAAATTAAAAAATCAGAAAAACAAAATTTATGAATAATAAAAATTAAATTAGAAATTAGAAGTTTAAGTTGGAATGAGTGGGATGTCCATAAGATCTAGCATGTAGCTGGAGTAGTCAACTTTGAGATCCCGAAAATCAATCACTATCTCCTCCGGTCTCCATTTGTTTAAGACTGATGTAGATCCAGTGCCCGTGGCGTTGCCGTTGAGGCTGAATTTTCTTCTCCTTTTTATTCTTTTCAAGTCAATGTCAGCAGATAGTACAGGTAACTGTAAACATGACTGCTAGTAGTGCGCGTAGTGGTGGTAATTACCACCGGTCGATTTGTGTTAGTGGCTGTGTCGATGCGTGATTGGCAGGTCAACAATGTGATCCTCCAAACTTAATTCTGCTAGCTAGCTTGGAGACTTACACTACTTGGCTTGGAGACCAACAAATTAATACTCAGTTCATACTCGTTCATACGGACGGATGGATGCATATGCCTAAACGACGACGACTAGTACCAGCGTTTCATTCGGATGGTTCAGTTATTATTGGCTTAGGGCATGTTCTTTGTCATTTTTTAGAAGTGACTTTCGGTTTTTGTTACAGTATCTAATTTTTAAATGGAGTATTTTTCTTTGACAAGGTTTATAAGTTAATTGTAGTACATAGTAAAATCTCATTTCTATACCAGCTAAAATCACATACGAGTATCTCTCTTTGTAATTTCTGTTGCAAACAGCCAAAATTCAAAATTTTCAGCCAAAATCCGCAGCCATAAAAAACATGCCCTAGCTCTTTTCATCTTATAAACTTATGGCTTATGATTTCTTTCAAACAAACAAATGGGACATTTTTTTCGCGAAGCAGCTTATTGGAACAATCTTTTTAAAGTGGCTTATCGCATTTGGTTCGTTCATACAAGCGCTCATATTAAACCTAAAAATCATAAGCCATAAACTGCACCCGAAGAGAACCCACCCATTAATTTGTTGCTAGCTCTTGTTACTTTTGAATGATATGGAACAATCAATCCATACCATATACTTCCTCCGTTCTTTTTTACATGATGTTTTTAATTGTTTTACAGTCTTCGAGATACGACTTTGATGGTTATTTATCATAACTTTATACTAAAATATACTAATAAAAATTATAATAACTTTGATGGTTATTTATCATAACTTTATACTAAAATATACTAATAAAAATTATAATAACATAAAAATATTTTTAACGGTAAATCTAGTGATATAATTTTATATAAATTAATTTAAATAATTTTAAATCTATTCACTATTAAAAATTTAACGATATAAATTCTAAGAAGTTAAATAAAAAAAGGAGGGAGTAAAGTACTCCAGTAGTACTCGTTTGAGCTGCATGCGTAGTGGATAGCTTGACTGGGTGATGTATTTTTTTTCGAGAGAGAGGACTCAGAGGTGGCTGTGAGAGGTGTAATACAGTTGCTGCATGTGGTTCTGGGCCTAATGTGGCCCACAAACGGCTTGGACTGGCCCAATACACCACTAACCAACCAGCGTGTCCAGCCCATAAGACCTAGCCCAATTCGTTTTCCCTCTAATTTAGTAGGACTAGCCCATCCATTGCCCGTCTCTCTTCTTGCTCTCTCTCCTCTAAGAAGAAGAAGAAGAAGAAGAAGAAGAAGAAAGACCAGTCCATCTTTTGTTCTTCAATACTGCTATTTTTTCGACTCAACAATGAGCACAACAGCGCAAACATACAGTTCATATATGTTGCATATCCATGTCCCAGACACAGGATGCACTGCAGGCAGTCAGGCGCCACGCACTTCATTCTCCACTTGAAATGAAGCAGAATATGCTTTGCTTTATACCTTCATTAAGATTTCGCAATCTAAAACCACACTAGTGATTGGCCAACGAACTGGTACGAAAATTTTCAATTTGGCCCAAAAAAAACTATGCCAATCTTATCATCGAGAGTCCAAGTCAAACCCTCTGAAGAAGCAAGCACGCTTATAGGCCATGAACGGCTTATATATAAGAGCTGAAGTCATGTGTGGTATACATATTTTAGGGCCCTAGTGTAATTGGTTCTCACCAGTGCCGTGCAGGACAGATCTATACATGCATGCTTCCATTGCTGATCTCTGCATAGATAGTTACATCGGTTTACCACAGCTTTCTTTTCTTTTATTTAAATCCTATCATCGTTTGACTTTGATATTGTTTATGTGTTGTATTTAATTTGAACAGATTCTGTGGGTTCAGCTAGTTTACCTTCAGGTTGATGCACTCCACTAACATTTGGTAAGTTTTAATCTTTGACAAGCTAGTCACGCTCTCATGAGCTTGCTCGATGTCGGATGAGTACGAGAGAGCAATGTTTTGGACACTAAAATTTTGATCATTAATCAAATAGCATTGCTGTAGATTTAGAAAACCTAATAAAAATTGCCATATTAATGTAGTGAAAGCCTATTTTTGAGACACGTCTGTTTATGTAATTTTCATATGGCCAATCTAAGCATTCATAAAGACGCTAATGATTAACGTTAAATCATTTGAGTACATTGGATGAGCAAGAGAGACACAGGAATATTCATCAAAAGAGAAGTCGGTGGTGATCAGGATTTATCAAAGTTAATTACTCCTCTAAGCCTCCTGCTGTAGCCCACTGATTGGAATGGCTAATGATCAGAAGGCTTAAATGTATAGATGTCACGTCGTGACGTTCATATGGATGGTGCAGCTCCTCAAGAATCCGTTTCTGGAGACATGAAGAATGGATGGATCTGCTCGTAGTTATCCAAGCATCAAAGGATATTAGAAAAGACAAAGCTAATTATATATGTCAAGACTCTGAAAGAACCAAAGCTGAACTTTGGTTTGATTCCTATCAGCCAATGGCCATGGAAGATGCACGGCTTGCGGGCCATGGTAGCCTCAACAGTAGTATGAATGATAGTAACAGTTAAAATTGTGGTGATGATGACATGATGATGGTATTCTTATAAGTATGAGGCGGATCTACGATAGTATCTATGCCATTCTTCTTCTTTTTCTTTGCGATGAAAGTATGTCATTCATGAAGAATAGACTTGTATTTGCCGTTCGATTAAAAAAGAAGGAAGTCTCAATTATAGATGGAAAGTCTTAATCATAGATGAAAAATCTTAATCATGGAGCCTGAGCACCATGGTGCCCTTGTTATTTATACTATATATATATGTATGTATGACGCTGAAATGGGACACCATGGTATCTGAACACCAAGTCTCCCTGCCTTTGGATTGCTTTTAGATGCGTGCTAGTGCAATGGTATATAATATATTAAGCATGTTAAATCAATCATGGATAGAAAGTCTCAATCGCACTAGCATGCATCTAAAAGCAATCCAAAGGTAAGGAGGCTTGGTGTCTAGACATCATGGCGTCCCTGATATTTATACTATATATATGTATGTATGTATAGATATAGTATATATGCAGATAACCTTTTATATAATAGGAAAATACACATGTATAATACACATCTAACAATCTTAATAATTTCTTATATACGTTTGACCTCAAATGGTTATTCTCTGGTAAGTTGATTTCCTTGGTGACTTGTAAGAATTCAGTGCCTGCTTTATGAGCAACTTGCTTAATAAAATATTACTATTTCAGCGCAATAAGATTTCTAATTAAACATATTGGTAAAAAAAGTGTCATTATCTCTGGGAACTGTATTAAATTCTTGGAAAGAGTTACTTAATAAGTAGTCCATTTTCCATCTCATAAACCCTCTTACATATTACATGTAATAATCATACAAGTCTCAAAATAAAAAAAGAACACAGCTTGCTATTTGGAAAAGTCAGATTATTACTTTGCGACTTTTCCTTAAAAAAACTGTATTTTTACAAACTGGATTTGCATGTAGAACGCCAATGGTTTACACTACAACAAGAACACTGCAATGCGTGAATTGTTTTTAAGTACAAGACAAATGCATCAAACAATTAAATCATCTCCAAGGCAAGTAAGGACAGGAGCCACCACCCCTTATTTTACTCTCAATAATGCACCATTTGTTGTTCTGACTTCATCTAGAGGGATGTGAAGAACAACACCAAGAGATAATTGATATATATAAAAAAAACAGCAACAAGAAGTTGACCCCATCATTTGTCCCAAGAAATGGCAGGCTAGCTGGATTGTATATAAGTAGGGGATTAATTGAGCCAAGGGGTTAAGGTAAGGGAGTAGGATAGATGGAGAAAAAAGGGGAGGAGATGGAGAGGGGCATGTCTGAGCTGAGGCTGGGCATGGAGGAGCTCTGTTTGTTCAGCTCAGGAGAAGCGGAGGAGCAGCAGGAGCAGAAACAGCAAAGGTCATCCACCATGGACCTCCTCTGTGTCTCCAAGCAGCTCCTCCATGTCCTTGGTTTGTAACTAACTCAAGTTCTTTCAGATGCAAATATCAGCCTGATTTTTCCTTTTCAATAATGAAAGTTCAAGAAGATTAAGCTGTTCTGTTGTTCTTGTGAGAAATCGCATTTGTTTATTTTGTTTGTCTATATTTTGCTTTCTCGTGCTATAAAGTTAAATGTTGTTGGGAAGAATCATGGAATAGAGTGAGATAGGTTCTGCATACGGTCAGGAAGAGTGTTGTTCCTCGCACAGAGAGAGAGAGAGAGAGAGAGAGAGAGAGAGAGAGAGAGAGAGAGGAAGAGAGAGCGCTGTTCTTATTTACAGTGTATAAATTGGACTTGTGCGGTAGTGAATAGTGTGTCATTTGTGCAGAGCCAATGCAGGTTTAGTGTGCATGTGTTGTGGATCGGGTCAGCTATAGTGCTCTCTTTTTTTGTAGCCATATGTGATTGGAGAATTTGGTTAACCCCTTTTGTCTTGTTTGTTTCTTGGAAGGGATGGACATCTCATACCAGTATGTGGCCGAGAGGCCTTAACCTTTTCCTGTCATCCGACCATCAGGTTGAAAATAGCCATCGGAAATGGGGGAAAGGAGAGGGGAGAAATATTGGAAGTGGCTTTAGCAAATATTTGTTGGGAGTGACTATTACACAGATGACTGTTTTTTTCTTTTATTTTCAGTCACTTTTTTATACTGTAATTTTAGGTAACTGAGAGTCCAACTTTAGATGCGGAGGAATTAGTACACTGCAACTTTAGATGACTGAGAATATAACTTCAGGTGACTGAGAGATAAAAAAATTCCAGTCGACTGTGCGATAGCAAAACCGATATTTGTTTAAGGACGGCATAAATGCTCAAGATATTTGTATGGTGGAATCAATTGGGAATGTAAATTTTTATATACCAAAGTACTGGTTGTTAACTTGGTACCGGTATATATATACTCACATGCTCTGAAAGGAGGGCGCGAAATGAACCTGAGACAAAGTAGCAAACTCTGGTTTCTTCAGAGCTACTCTATTTCCAAATGTTCTTTTTATTTTTTCCCCATTATTTCCTGTTTCCATTATGTATCTGAAAAAATCAGGTTGAACTTATGCTACCTTTTGTCGATGAAGATGAGATTGGACCAACGTTACTAGTCCTGAGGCAAGACATTCAGCAAAATGTTCAGGTAATTGCTCGTTGTATGCAATATGTCATTTCAGTTGTTCACATATCACTATAATCAAGAATTCTGAATCCATGTGTTCTTGCAGAGATTACAAGATCTGCATGCCAGAGACCCTTCCAAATACTCGAACTTGACGGCAATAGTGACTGAGGAAGCGGAGGAAGGGACCTCAAAGAAGACCAACAGCTGCACCAGAGCTATTATCTGGTTGGCTAGGTACAAATAAACTCAATATGTTAATTCGGCATATACTCATGCATGTCTAGCATGTCAATCACAATGTTGCAAACCTTGGTTCTTGAATGTCGCGAAATGTGTCCGATTAGGTCAATAAATTTCTCAAGACATTTACTGGAGAGGTTGCTGAAGGCCCCAAATTCAAGCCTCAAAGAGATAGTGGAAGAAGCATATAAGAGTACCCTGAAGCCATGGCATGGATGGATCTCATCAGCTGCTTACAGGGTATCAGTTGACATACATATACACTGTGCATAAGTTCTACACAATTGCATGAATATAGAAGGGATAAATAAGCTAGCGGTTTTCTGAAAATTGTTTATGTGACAGGACAGATCTAGTTCATTGTAGGTGTACATTTGTCATCATGATCACGGAGTTGCAATTAGTTGTCTTGATTTGTCCACTGACCTAATCTGTTGAGCATAGTTGCAAAAAACTGTCAGGTAGCAGAGAGTCTCATTCCAGAAAGAGAAATCTTCATTGCGTTGCTGATGGGAAACTGTCAGGATTTTGAGGATTTTGCAGCAGATGTGAAGATCGTGGTCTCCATTGTTCAGCCTCTGCTAGAGGAGATCAATGCCGTTTTGGTCAGAGTTTCCAACCACACATCTGCTTAACTAGTAAGATTCGTTGCAATGCATGAAAGATCAGGATTTGCTCATACGTACAGTCCATGGTTATTTGCAGGTTAAGCACCAGTTGGACAAGATGAAATCCACTTAAAACACAAGGATTACCGATCACCTGATGATTGTACATAACTACTACATAAGCTAACCTACCTTGCCTTGTAAAATTGAAAGTTCTTGTTTTTTGGGTGGTTGCTTATAAAGTTCCTGTTTTTTGGGTGGTTGCTTATAGATTTCTAGTGACAAACGTAAAACAAAGTGCTGTGTGTGTTCATTTCCAGCTTGTAGTTCTAGTGTGGTCATGTCCTTGTAGTTTTAGTGCATGCATGTACCCGAGGAATGATCTGTTAATTGATGCATCTTTTCTTCCTTTCTCTTTACATGAAGGATATATCTTTTTGGTTTTTTTTTTCTGATTACAAGGTAGATGTGTACACACGTAACACTATGCACGCATATTGTTATACTCTGATACGTACCCTTCCTTATGCACAGCTGCTCTCAGATCAGATTAGAGTCACGAGATACGGTACAAGCGTGCACGATACCAAGAACAAAGTAGGTAAATACCATAAAGAGAACCGAAATAATGATGACAAAAATATCATGACGAGAGAGAAAATTTTGATGAAGTCGACCGCAAATTTCTTAAACACGACCTTAAGAGAGTACAAGTGATTGTAGCTCTCTCACAACCCTCTCGAACCTTATAGACCTTCAAATCCTTACCCTACATAAGACTCTAGTGTTAAAGAATAATCTAGTATCAAATCCTCTCATACGCCCACTGTTTTAGATGAGTTGATTTGTAATTTAGGTTCTCCATAGTCACCCCTTATAACTTTATATAATGTCCCGCTAATTCTCCTCCAATATGAAGTCGAAATCCTAATTAGGATTATGATATAAATCCTTGTAGCACACCACCATACCCAACATACATCGTACACGCACACGAGAATGCATCCCTTAGCAACGTATGGAAATACGGAGGATAGCAAGACTGAAAGAAAGGCGATATGCTGGTTGCTTTTTCTCATTTCTCTTGTAACCAAACCACCTTGAAAATTTGAAAATATATATTGAAATGTGACAATTCAATTCATGCTTGATAACAGTACACCAACCACCAAGAATCTTCTTCGTTTCTCTTATATTACCCTTTTTGTTCTTTCCCTCGTTCTGGCCGCAAGATACGTCTACTGAAGAAAGCATGAGTTGCACCTAACCTAACCTTACCTTCAGATGACGATCATCTCAGCCACTTGCAGTCTCACAACACAATAAAAGGAGGTTTGGTTTGGTTTGGTTTGTTTCATAGCTGTTCAGTTGTCTTGTCGCCGGTCAGCACAGAGCTGCCAAATATTTTTTTACTTATTAACTAAAGTTAATATATATCGCACGTCTTTATCCCTACTTTGATCCATTGTGCAACTTGATCGTCTGCTATCGAAAGAAACAAAAAGAAAAAGAGCTGTGCAACTTGTTGATCGAGTTCAGCACTTCAGTATAGTGCAACACTTAGTTTTCTAATTAAGTAAATTATTTGGGTTCACGAACAAATTAAGATCAGGACCAAGAACTTTCAGAAGAATTACAAAAATTAAGACCATGCATGACCAAGAAATCGTCTGGGCCGAGATCGCATCTCCACTCTTGGGCTCAAATGTGGTGGGCCTAGCATAGAGATGAAGTTCAAAATCTGGTATGAATCCACTTTTAAGTGTTCAAAGCTTATCTTTTCTAATTTTTAACCCTCTTTCCCATTACCTTAAACAAAGAACCTTTCTGTTATTAAGTATCTTCGATGCTCTTGTTGCTACTAGGACCTTACCTTCAAGAGAGATAGGATGACAAGTCACAATACCTGAATATTTCCCATCGCAGACCTTGTTATATTTCAGACTTTAGAGGTTGAAACAAAAAGTAAAATACAAAGCTGAAAATAATGACTTACCTACTACTACGTTTAGCAGAGAAGTTAGCAAATGAAATGGGCTAGCTGAATCATATGTTAATATAATTGCGATGTTTATGTTGTTGTGCTTACTCACCGTGGACACCGAGAAGTCTGATTGGTTTGCCACAGTAGAAGTCATCACAGCTCACAGGCTGCCCCCACACGACGACAGCACAGCCATGTCCATTGCCCTTGCAGAAAGAAGCCATAATACGAGATGATATGCTCTAGCTAGCTGGTCAGTAGCCATGCACATAGGGACTAGCAAGGTGACTGGCTATGTTCACAGGTATTCTTATATAGGTGGCTAGGCCTGCAGATTCAAAGTCTAGATTCTTGGGTCCAAAAGCAGTTAGTTGTTAGGCAGATGCAGAGAGCTCGGGCCAGGCTCTGAATGAAGCAGGCGAGCCGGAGCTTTTCCACTTGAGTTTGATCAGATTCAGGGCCCCATCACGTCACCGCCTCTCGCTGTGAGCCTTGGGAAACTAAATATCCCCTTTGGCTTTCTGCGTGCTATTGCTGGCTGGCTCGTTGCTTCTCAGGAAGGCTTTTGACCTACCAGTGGCTAGCAGCATTTCAATTTCACTGCATGATGATGCATGGTGACCCATTGACATCAATCATGGTGCGCAGCTGTGCAGTGAAGTACATGAGCATCGCCATGTTTCTCTGGTCTTTAATTGCTGGTAGTTTGATTGAGAAAACGCCATGTTAGGGAGCTGCAGATTCTTTGGTTATCATCGACCGCTACCCCTTGCGTTTTCGTGTATGCCGAAAAGCCATGCGATGCATATGCACGCAGAGGCAGAGAAAGTGCACCCTTTCTTTTTTCCTTTGGAGCGCGCGCACTCCCATGCATGCACATATGCAGAAGCTAGGACGGTCAGGCATTCGATTCAGTGCCATTCAGCTCGCCTGCAGATGCAAATCCTGAATCATAGCAGTAGTCCATCGCCATCGCACTTGAAAACGCCACAGCCTTTTGCGACTGCAAGTACGCTCTCTTTGATCTCTTTCTTCAGTCTTTACACCTCTCGGCCTCCCATGCATTCGATCGGTAGTGCCTGCTTTAATTATATGATTCTCTCGCTCGCTCATGCTACTTGCTGAGCCTTCTGCTTCTGCTGCATAAGGTAGGATCGAGTACACTGCCCTGCCTTGCATTGGGACTAGCATGCTGCAGCAGCACCGCACCCTTTGCTGAACAAGGAAAGCTTCTTTCTGAAAGTACACTGCGTGCTGCAGGTAGGCCACTTGGAGCCATGCAGCTGGCATATATCCTCAGCAAATACTAACAGCAAGTTCGAACAACCTGTACAGTGTACACGGTTAATTTTTAGTATTTCAATTCTTTCAGGTAGTGATCCTATCCCCAATCCCCATGACTATATACCTCACTTGCCTAACTAATTAAATGCTTGCACTAGTACTATGATATTGTCCATTACGTGCATGGGGAGCGTGCTCACTGATGAACGATGAGTTCCTAAATAGTTGGCAGTAATGGTTACTGTCGTCAGAACATCGAGCGTGTATGCACGCCATGTATCGATATAACAGTTTTTCTCAGAAAATGGTCAATGTAGTATAGTATCCTGAAAACTTGCATGCATGAGCTAACTCTCTCCTTAATTTGGATAATTGAACTTGGTACACTACTACAAAAAAGCTTATCACAAACGGTTAGAAAGCGTCATCGTAGACGATTTTTAAACCATCTATGTTTATGGATCTATAATACCCTAAGTGTATTACAGACGATTTTTGAACTATCTATGATACAATTATCGCAGACGGTTCCTAAATAGAACCATATGTGATAACGATTATTACAGACGATTCTTATCACGAATCGTCTGTGATAGTATATTGTCACAGATAGTTCTTACTACGAACCGTCTGTGATAGTATATAATCACAGACGGTTCCTAAATAGAACCGTCTGTAATAAGTTTCGGCCGAATTTAAAAATAGGCCTCCTTCAGTTCATCAACATTATCTGATTGTGCTGTTTGCGCTAATTGTGCTATAAAACAGCGCAATCAAAGAATGCAGATGAACCAAAGCATGCCTATTTATGAGAACAAAATCATCCTAGTCATATTTATCCAATCATCACATGCAAGAACTAAGTCATCAACAAATAATTTTTACATGCATCATATCCATCTAAGCATCAAGGAAGAGAGGGGAGGGGATCAGATGGGATATGAATAAAGTACTAGCGCCGATGAAGGAGAGGAGGCTGCAGCATCACCGTTGTGTCACGATGGTGACACTGCAGAAGGAACTCTTATGACAAGAGTGTCTTGTGCAGTGAACCGTGGTGTCACAACCGGACACAGAGGAGCTTGGGGAAGGCGGCCAGCGCTTCGATCGGCGGCTTGGGGGAGCTAGCAGGTGGATTGGTTTGGAGTGTATTTGGAGGAGACATATGGGGGAGGCATATATAAAGGAATTTGGGTAGCGGAACCGAGAGGTCGCGATGCTTCAGTTTGAATAGAGGGGGCGGTAAAATATCACATACAATTTTTAATACAAACTATTTATGATGAGGTAATATCACAAATGATTTTTAATACAAACCATTTGTGAAGTATTACGCCTCCGACCACCTGTGTCGTGCCGGTATGGCTGAGTGCCACCCCACCACGACACCGGTGGACACTCATGCCAAGCTCTCCGGCCATGATGGTGCACTAGTGACTGACCCGCCAGAGTACCGCAGCCTTGCGGGAGCTCTCCAGTACCTGACGCTCACCCGCCCCGACCTGGCGTATCCTGTTCAGCAGGTCTGTCTTTTTATGCATGATTCGCGTGAGCCCCATCTCGCATTGATCAAGCGCATACTGAGATACGTCAAAGGCACCATCGACTCCAGCCTTCACCTCGGTGTCTCCCCGATGACATCCATCACCGCCTACTCCGACGCTAACTGGGCTGGCTGTCCTGACTCCCGGCGTTCCACCTCCGGTTATTGCGTCTACCTCGGCGACAACCTCGTCTCCTGGTCGTCCAAAAGACAGACAACGGTGTCACGCTCGAGCACAGAGGCCGAGTATCGTGTCGTTGCCCACGCCATCGCCAAGTGCTGCTGGCTGCGGCAACTCTTGCAGGAGCTTCATGCTCCTGTTGCTTCGGCGACCGTTGTCTACTGCGACAATGTCAGCACTGTCTACATGTCAACAAATCAGTTCAACATCGCCGCACGAAGCACATTGAGATCGACATCCACTTTGTTCGCGACAAGGTGTCTCTTGGAGAGGTTCGAGTGCTCCATGTGCCCTCTTCTCACCAGTTCGCGGACATAATGACTAAAGGCCTTCTGACACAGCTTTTCAAGGAGTTTCGGTCCAGTCTCTGCGTCCGGTCTCCTCCCGCTGCGACTGCGGGCGGGTATTAGAGAATATTGTATAGCCATGCATATTTGTAAACTGTCTAGATTAGCCCCTCTAATTGAGGATCCTGTAACCTTTCCAATCTGTTGCCTAACTATATATATAAGGGAAATTTTACCATCCTTGGGGGGGAAGAGGTACTAAATTTAAGTCGTTGATCACACTGATCGAACGGCTGAGATTTGGCAGTACCTAGTGGTACCGGACGCGAGGTATCAAGAGGTACCAAATTTTGAGCCGTTGATCATACTGATTGAACGGCTGGATCTAATTTGGTACCTCTTAGTACCTTGTACCTCTTGGTACCTCCTCAAGGATAGAAAAACTGCTCTATATATAAAGAGCAGTTTTCCTATCCTTGAGGAGGTACCAAGAGGTACAAGGTACCAAGAGGTACCAAATTAGATCCAGCCGTTCAATCAGTGTGATCAACGGCTCAAAATTTGGTACCTCTTGGTACTTTGTACCTCTTGGTACCTCGCGTCCGGTACCACTAGGTACTGCCAAATCTCAGCCGTCCGATCAGTGTGATCAATGGTTCAAATTTGGTACCTCTTCCCCCTCAAGGATGATAAAATTTCCCATATATAAAGCCTCCCCAGCCTATTGGCTGCGTGGTGATTGCTTCATACCTTCCAACACCATGTTCATGCTCAACCTATAAGCTACTGAAAATAAATCTGAAATCTGTCACGTCTGTTTTGTTTTTGCATTTTAGTGTTTTAGGATGTTTTCAATATACAGAGGGGGAAAGGCTATACGTACTAGGTCAAGTGAAGAGTACACACACACACCTGAAATTGATATCTTGATAGATCATGCATGGGAGCCCCTACCAAATTAGAGAACTTGTCGAGGCATGGATGATAGGTGCTATGCTATATATCAATCTACAATATAAAAAAATTCTTCTTTTTCTACTCGAGTATTGGAGCATCTCCCCTCGACAAAAGGCCGTACTCGAAAATATATAGTGCAACATTAATACTAGTTTTTTTAACACTTCTAGTTGGGGAAGTGGTAGAGAGTTAAAAGTTGATATTAAATTTAGCTGGAAGTTGGTATGTGCTTGTTAATATTTTTAACGAATTCCGCTCTGATGCTCTAATATATATTTTTTCGTAGTGACATATTTTTGCTTCAAACTATTACCACACAGGCTTCAAACTATTATCACACAGATTTTAAAGAACTACTACACGCATATTTTCTAACAATCTTCAACTAAATTATGTATCAGCTTTCACCCATCAGCCACTTGCCAAACTAATTAATTAACGGACGCCCACAAATTAACATTGCCCGTATATAGAGTGTAATTTCCATATTTTTATCGCTCTAAAGTTGTATTAACAATCTTTATGCTTATTTCTACTTAGAACAGCAGGAAAATTAATTAACGCCTCGTTAAGGTTTTTCTCTTTACTTGATTTGAAAACTCGATCGAAAGGTGCCTTTCGGGTAGCTAGGCAGGAAGGCTATGCATGGACCATATATGTATGTGTGTGTGTGTGCGTGTGCGTAGAGCTAGAACATGCTATTTCTTGGCAAGTCTCTCTCCATGATGGCCTTATCTGATCACCTCTTTATGCAGAGTTATTCATCGCTGCTATGCGAGTTGTCCACATATATTGATCTTTGCAGGCTTTGCCTTTCCTATCATTCACAGTACTTCTGTTGCTATGATCTGCATGCTCTTTGATATATATAAATTGGGTATTGATAAACATCATCCAGATATTTTCTTTCTAACTATCATTCAGATTTATGTCCGTTGGATTAGAGATCCAACGGTCAAAAATTCTCTCCGCCCCCTCCAAAAAAACAATCTCACCCCTCCAAAAGAAATCTCTCCCCTCTAAAAATAAGAGGTCGTTGGATCTCTAATCTAACGGTCCGAGATTTGGATGATTGTTAGGAATAAAACATCCAGATGATACCTATACATATAAATTTGAGTGTGCTATCTGCTCTTTGGATCTGCCTGCATGCATGATGCATGGAGAGAGAAGGCCAGAAGCTAGTAAGTTGGATTGCGTATACGTACGAGATGTGATTTTTGTCTTTGTTGTTTCATGTCTGTCCTAGCTAATTGCAAGGTACTGTGATGCAGGCGTCCATGCATGCATGTATGCACACATATGGTGGAGTTAGCTTTGTGATGAGAAATTTTGGAGGTTTCCTTGTAGGTTGCAGCTTTAGTAACATTCCCTAGCTTGTTGAAATTCGTTGGTGACCGGGGTTCCTGCGTCCCCATTTTGAAAAACGTTCCAAAAATTTAAACCTGCAAAGTTCAAAAAATGACAAAATTTTTTTGTCACACATAAAGTTATGCAAACCTTCAAAAAAATATGCATATATATACCAGGGTTCTCGTTACCGGCTGAAAATACCAGTTTTACCGGTGATCCCTGGTAATATATGGTATCGGCCAAATTATTTCGGATAGTTTAAATGTACACACATGTTTGTGATTTTTGGATTCATATGATATTTTCAACCAATTTTTGGCTGAATTTTTTGAAATTCAAAAATCTTTTCGGACGAAATCCACCGAAATTTTCAGATAATAGGAAAAATTGGTGTTACTGGCCCCTCCGGTAAAAATTTGAAACCGTTAATGGAAACCTTGATATATACTCCAAATTAAAGTGCATACGTAGATGTATATACTCCAAATTAAAGTGCATACGTAGATGTATAGTATATATGTTTTCCTGCTCTCCCAATTAACTAATGATCAGGTGATTCTTCTGTGTCTTCCATGCATCACCTAACTTCTACTTCCACTTCCACACCAGGAAATGATATATTACTTGTATAAAATAAAGCTTTGAGGTAACTAAATAAGTTAATTAGCTTGCAAGCACAGCGTGTTGACCTATGGAATTAATTAAAGTTGCTGTATAATGCATATACTAGCTAGTAGTTTAGTGCTGCTTAGTTTTAGCTTGTGTTTGTGCTAAACAAGCAGAAAACGGCAAGTGACATCTGCAGGGCGAGTTGGTTGGCAAGGATACGTCCGTGTCAGGGGAGAGGGAAGACAAAGCTAGCTTGGGATGTTAGTGGCAACCAACTTGATGATATATATCTTCTTAAGACTTTGCCCTCCCAGAAATATATATCAATATCTTCTGTCCTAGTAGTAAACTGTCTGGCTGCCTCCCCTCTAGCAGTATACATATATATAGAATATGTATGCATGTGCAGAGGTATCCACACAAATCTGAGCTAGCTGCGTATACATATATACAATCTTGCACGCACAATCCAGCTGGATATATAATACTACATGCTGGGGTGCCATGTGATGCCTTAACTTGGAATTGTTTCCTAGATACCAACTTGCACTGCAATGCAGGCACTGGTTGTGTCGCTGTATAATATCTATCAGAAAAGGGGGAAAAGGAAGAAGAATACAGCATTTGTGTGTAAGAATGTGTATGCATAATAATGGTAGAGGCTGGAACTTAGTTCCATTATCTAAAAAATGTGTCTAGGTATGGACATGTAGCAACATTTCGCTATTTATACCATGCATGGCCTACACTGATAAAATTGAAGGCACCATAAAATGGCCGGAGTTATTGAGATCCAGTTTTTCTATCAAGCTGAAACTGAGAAAGTACGCAAAAAAAAAAGGAGGAAAAGAGGCAACTAGGGTTCCACCGAGCTGCTTTGTTCAAAAGAACGTAACTGGCCTTAAAAGAGGCAAATGATAATATTTTAGAAATCAACCCTTCTTTTAGAGAAAGCATATTTGCAATGTCAAAGTAAAGTACTAAGGAGCTTTCGCATGCATGTTTCTTATATATATGCCTATCTGCAGAGACAAAATGTAACTGTAGCTAGTCACATTATGTTGGTTCATACTTCCATAATTTATACAGGGTCGAACCTCTACGGACACTAAATAACTAAGGAACTGAATTGCTAGCTCATGGAGGTATGAGCCATGGCTAGCTGTGAATCCAACGATGTGATGTTGTACGTACGTGTCAGTTTTGTTCAAGTGAAGGTACTGTTCTGTTGACTTGACTACACCTTCGTACAGAAATTAAATTAATGCTACGATGCAGCACAGCTAATCAATTTAATTTTCTATATGCATGCATGTGGAGATCGATAATAGTATATGCATGCCTCAGCAGGTTAGAGACCTACTGGGGTGTGTGGCCTTGTCTTGATTCCAAATTGCTCCGGCACTTTGAAATTACATGTTTATGGTGGTGATCGGTTCGGCTGAAAAGCTCGTGACTTATAGTTGAAAAAAGTACTGTAGTTGACAGAGGCTTATTTAGCATAATTAAATTTAAAAAAATTTAAAAATAAAAAATATGTTAGCCCATTACGTATAATACAAACAAATACGGGGAAAAAAGAATCGGCAAAAAAGCTCAACAAAAAGCCAAAAGTTCAGAAAAAGACAAAACTTATAAATAGTAAAAAATAAGCCAAAAGCCGAGTTGATCAGGGCGAGTACTACCGCATCTCTGCAGGATAGCGTTGTTATTTTTTGTTAATTAATTAATATCTTGGTCCAAAGTCCAAGTAAACTAATTCTTTTAAAATACCTTTTGTAGTACATGAGCATACAATAGATGACCATCAGTGATTCAATTGAAAAGCTGACATTTTCATTTCTTCACCTTAATTAACAAATATTAAGTACTCCAGTATCTTGTTTTGTATTCTCCATAATAATTTTCTAAACTTTGTTTCCAGTTGAGGAAACATCAGTGTATCCCTCTGTATATTTAGAAATAAAAGCTGTAGCAATGAAGATAATCATGCATATGCATGAGCTAGTTGGTTTGTTGTGAGAACAAACTAATATGGGTTTGGTTGTTGTAATTCTACGCTTCATACGGCTTCAGGTTCTAGATTTTTTTTTGCCTTTTGATTTTTTGGGTTTTTTTGTTTTATCTCTTTTATCTTATTTCTTTGCATTGTCTATGATGATATAACTTTTTAAAATTTAATTATTCAAAAAAAACTAATAGTCATTATAGTGTATTTTCAGTTACTAAAGTACGAAAAGCCAGAAACCACCACTTATAAGCCACATTAAGTAGGGTGGTGCATTCCTCTCCTGACCTGTATAGTTGCCTAATGGTTTAATTCTTTCGAGCATGCTCTTTAACCAGGATTACCCGGACCCGATGTTGGGTGGTCTTTCAGTGGTGCCTTAGGGCTTGTTCTTTTGTGGTTTTTGGCTTTTCTACAGGAACTAGCTTTTAAACGAATTGTCTTTTCAAGATGGTGTCTATTAGTTAATTGTAGTATATATTGTACCAACTTCATTTATATCGGCAAAAGCCGCACATGAATTTCAGTTACTCTATAATCTCTCATATGAACAACCAAAAGCTACACGCCGCAGCCACAAAAGAATAGGCCCTTAGACAGCTTACTAGGGTTGGGTTCTTTTATTGTGGTTTTTAATTTTTACTACAGTAACTAATTTTTAAACAATATATCTTTGTAAGGCAGGATCTACAAATTGATTGTAATAGACACTATACCAACTTTAGTTATACCGTCTAAAATTACATATAACTGTCTCTCTCTTTATACTCTTTTGTGAACATACAGAATTCAAAGGTTATAAACCAAAAGCTAGAAGTTATAACCTTAAAAAATCGACCATCCGAGGCTGCACTTCATGCATGCTACTGGTAATGGGGAAGAGTCTACTCACAGAACAGTGTCCTTGCCGGAACAGAATCTACACAATGTTACAAATAACTATACTACTACTACTACTACAAGAGAATGACATCATATAAAGTGAACATTGAGGTGCTGCTCATTTTAGCCTATTTTTCACTATTTGGTACTATAGCTGGTCTATTTTACACTTTACCCGCTGATGGTTTTCTTAGCGTAATTAAATTTAAAAATTTTAAAAATAAAAAATAGGTTAGTCCACCACGAATAATGCAAACGAATACAGAACAAAAGACAAAAACAAAAAAGATCAAAATCCTAGAAAAATGAAATTAAAAAAATTAGAAGTCAAAAATTAAAGCCCAAACAAGCGGGCCGAGAACGAGTGCTTGTAGGCAATATATATAGCTATGTATTGGCAACAGCTCCTTGTCCACTCGGGGAGGGAAGGTATACGTTGGCTGTAGCAGGAAACCTAGGAATTCAATGCTTGCATTCGTCACACATTCATCAGAGAGAGAGAGAGAGAGAGAGAGAGAGAGAGAGAGAGAGAGAGAGAGAGATGTCATACGTACGTTCTGGTGCATCACCTCATCCTGTCTACAAGAATCATGGAAGCTCAAGCTCCCATTTAAATCTGACAGATCAGTCAAGAACTCCCGTGGCAAACTAGCTGTAGCTCAACTCGTGAGGTATTAATCAAGCTAAATATCTTTGGTGTCATGGACCATCAATGTAAGGTCGTGTAACGGTATATCAAGGAGGAGATTGTTAGGTTTGTCCCACACTCTTGTATCAGTTGGCTTGACCAACGCATGAAGAGTTAGTGAGGCGATTCGACATAGATCCATCACCTGCATGCCGTGGTGCGTCGCAGCGTGTGTACAGTAGATGCCGGGGAGGAGATCGAGATGAGCAGGCAGGAAGGGGAAGGGGAAGGGGAAGGAACGAGAATAGAGGAGAGAGAGAGAGAAGGGAGGCCTAGGGATGGGTGAAAGCCTGCCTCTTGCATATGCATGCGCTCTGGTACTGCTCTTTCTTCTTCTCCCTCCTATCCTACCTCACCATTCTCCATGGCTCTCATCACCATTGCCAGATTTGGTGACCCCACGCCTCCCCGTAGTTACAACTTACTCCGTATAGTACCTGATCCCATCAGCACTTCCGCATTAAATCCCGAGGAGAGCTATTCGGGCAACAGCACCGTACAAAGCGTTCGTATGCAGATCAAGGACATAGAGCATGCGTTTTACACAAGCTCTAACTAATGTAGTGGGAAGAAATTAAGATCCAAGACACATAGGATCCAGCCAAAACCACAATGTGAATATTTACAAGAAATGACCAGTGGATGATGATGTGAAAGTTACAACAAAAACTAACACACAAAGGACAAACTATCAAAGGATGACATAGGTCAAGCTAGAACAATTTTTTAAAGATAAACAAGGTGAAAATTGCTGACTAACTGTCATGTATAGCTGTAGAAGCGGATTAGCTTTTCCCCCGCTCTAGCATATGTTAGCTAGCCTGTGCAACACAGTGACAAGAAACAGTTTCCATCGATCACCAGCCTTCTTCTTCCTGTCTGTGCCCTTGTAACCTTACCTCACACACTTGCACCAATGGCCCCATTCTTTACGACTTGCGGGCCATGATTTTTAACTGCGACGATAGAACCGGTAAATAGTACCGACGGTTAGAAATCGAAGTGAAAAACTAACCGAAAAACCAGAAAGCTCGGAGCAATATAATCTCACTACTACGTCACCGGCCACCTCTTGCACATTTAACTCCTCAAGCTCAAGCTCAAGCTCAAGCTAGCCTTCTCCATTCCCCTATAAAGCCTGACCACTCATGGGCTCTCTCCTGTGAGAGATCAAGCTAACACATATATACCTCCTTCTCTAGCTAGCTGGTAGGTAGTCCAGTGCTGCACCTTGGAGGAGGAGCTCGTCGTCTCATCTGCCACTTCTAGCTCTGCTAGTGTGGTGTGGTGTGGGAGTGCTACAGTTACTGTGGTGCCGCTAGTACTGAGCTAGTAGTTAGTGACTGGCCGGCATGGACAACATCACCCACAACTCGAGCAGCAGCAGCTCATGGGATCTGGACATGAGCCTCGGCAGCCACCACCACCCTCTCCTCTTCGACCACCCTGTCCCGACTCCATCTCCACCGCCGCCGCCATTACCCTTCGGCCTCCACCCTCCTCCTCACCACCACCATCCTCACCCATTGGATCCCTCTCCTTCTTCCTCGTTCTTCCCTCCTCCTCCTCCCCATCACCTCCACCCTCTCGATTTGGACCCCTCCTCTCATCAGCGGAATCATGAGCCCCGCCACGACCAGGAGGAGTTGATGCACGAGGCGGCCAGGGGCCAGGAAGGCGCCGGCGGCGATGACGCGGAGGAGGAGGAGCTTGGCGCCATGAAGGAGATGATGTACCGGATCGCCGCCATGCAGCCGGTCGACATCGACCCGGCCACCATCAAGAAGCCACGCCGCCGCAACGTCCGCATCAGCGACGACCCCCAGAGCGTCGCCGCCCGCCACCGCCGCGAGCGGATCAGCGAGCGCATCCGCATCCTGCAGCGCCTCGTCCCGGGGGGCACCAAGATGGACACCGCCTCCATGCTCGACGAGGCCATCCGCTACATCAAGTTCCTCAAACGCCAGGTCCAAGAGCACCAGCCGGCCCAGCAGCAGTATCCTGCCGGGGCGTCCGCCGGAGCTCCAGCGGGACCTAGCACCTCAGCCCTGGGCCCACCAGGGCCAGCTGGTGGGCCATTTATGCCTTTGGGCGCCGGACCGATTATCGATTGGGCCGGCCTCACCAGGCCCGTCCACGGGCCGACATCGTCGTCGTCCTCGTCGTCGATGGGAGGCGCACACGCGGCCCTAGGTTTCGAGTTCAGAAGCGGTGGTCAAAGCAGCCATGGAACGCACTGAGAGAGCTATAGCTGATTAACTAGGGAGGGATCGATGGATAACTAGCAGAGGTAATTTTGATTTAGCTTTAATTGTTCTTGTTGGGGGGGGGGGGGTAGTTTGTGTGCTGCTGTTGATGTTTAGTGAAAGTACAATTAATTAATAAGATTAGCTAGGGTTTGTGCTATTTTGCCATGTGATCTTGAGGGTTTTGTACTGTTTTCTCTGAGTTTTCATTTGCGGAGAATTTCGAGGGCCAGAAAAACATTGGAGACAGTAGTGGACATACAGTTCTTCATGATGTTCTGTAGCTAGCTTGCGTGTTCTGTCATGGTGGCATGCATGTTGACTAGCTACCGGCTGAGCATGGGATCAGAGAAATTAAGATACTGCTCACATTTTTTAGTTGTTGGTTACTTGTTGCAGTTTGTCACGTAGAGATCAGTTAATAACGACTTACTCTCTCCTTTTCTTTGTTTGAACTCAGAGAGGAAAGAAAGACACATAATTTGGCTCATTTTTCTTCTCTTGAGAAGTTGAGATAGCTAGAGGGAATTGTTGGTGCAAGGTTTTCAGTGCCATGATCAGTCATGAGTGGTGAGGTGTTGAATTCTATGCATCAAGAAGGCAAAAAATAAGCAGTAAAGAAAGGATGATTTGGTTGGAGAGTCCAGAGACGTCCAAACCTCTATCTCGCAAGATAGCTTAGCTACTCCCGTATCTCTATCTAGCTAGGTGTAGCCTGCTGTGGTGATGTACTGATTCTCAGCATGAAAAAAAAGTGCAGAGAGTTCATATATATTCCTGTGTTTTTCATCTAACTGATCTAGTGGCGGCCAGTGGCAAAAGTTCCACCGCATGCATGATTAAGAAAACTAGAATACAATAACAACTTCAATTTGTGTCGTACATGAACTGAAAAATGCCATTAATTGCACTGGTATTTTATGTAAACTGAGATACATTAATGTTAATTATATTGCTTTTCAAAAAGAATGTTAATTGATTGTACTATTGTCGAGCATGCAGCTGTTTATGCTTAATTCAGGTCAGAATATTATTGTGGGCATATGGTTTCTCCACTATATTTGTAGAACAGCACAGTACATCTATATATTATAGTGTACTATATAGTACATCCATATGACATGTTTTCATTTTTTTCCTTGTAATTTGAAATTTTCCCTCATGATTCAAACTTCTTCGTCCAAAAGTCCAGTTATATTATTTCCTCCCTTACTTGCCCCCAAGTTTTCCTTCTTTCATTGTATAAATACATACTCAATTACATGAAAGTGCCTAATAATTAACACACAAGGTTATACCATATAGTCTCTAACATATATATGTCGATCTCTATTGTCCCTGAAGAGTTGACCTAAGTTAATCAGTATGTTTTGTCCTCTAGGTTATAAAACAATTTTCCGCTCTAAACTTCCCATGTAGAACTAATTGTGTTCGATCCTGCGCTATTAGTCCTCACAGAGTCAAACTAGCTAATCTGAATTATTACAAAGTTCCATCTGGAAGAGAGAGTAAAACCTATGTTAATTAGTACACCCATTTTCACCATGTAGTCTTCCGTTTTTCTTCCATGTCAAATGTTTAATTTCCAATGTAATCGTGAAGGGATCTAGATGACTTTTGACTACTTCCGTTCACAAAATTAAGATTTAGGAAACTCACACTACTACAGAAAAACTCATCACAAACGGTTCGAAAATATCGTTGCAGACGATTTTTGAACTGTCTGTGCTTATGGGTCTGTAATACCACAAACGGTTTTCGAACCATCTGTGATACAATTATTACAGATGATTTCTAAATAGAACCATATGGGATAACGATTATTACATATAGTTCTTATTACGAATCGTCTATGTTAGTATATTATCTCAGGCAGTTCTTACTACGAACCGTTTGTGATAGTATATTATCATAGACAGTTCCTAAATAGAACTGTCTGTGATAAGTTCCGACCGAACTCAAAATAGGCCTCCTTCAGTTAATCAACATTCTTTGATTGCGCTGTTTACACTAATTGCGCTATAAAATAGCGCAATCAAAGAATGTAGATAAACCAAAATAGACCTATTTATGAGAACAAAATCGTTCTAGCCATATCCATCCAAACATTACATGCAAGAACTAAGGCATCAATAAATAATTTTCACATACATCATATCCATCTAAGCATCAAGGAAGAGAGGGGAGGGGATTGGATGATGGTATGAATAAAGTACTGGCGCTGATGAAGGAGAGGAGGCGGTAGCGTCACCATTGTGTCACGACGGTGAAACTGCGGAGGCATCCTTCCGACAAGAGTGCCTTGTGCAGTGAACAGCCGGACACGGAGGAGCTCGGGGGAGGTGGCCAGCGCTTCGATCGGTGGCTTGGGGAAGCTAGCATGCGGATTGATTTTTAGTGTATTTGGAGGAGGCATGTGGAGGAGGCATATATAAGGGCATTTGGGTAGCAGAACCGAGAGGTCGTGACGCTTCAGTTTGAAAGTTTGAATAGAGGAGATGGCAAAATAGGGTTGCAAAATTTGATATACGGTTTTTAATACAAACCTTTTTATTCCCAAAATAGGATGTTACATGAAACTTTGACCTAGAAAATTTTAGGACTTGCTAGTCTCGCATGCAAGACGAGCTACACCCTAAAAGTAGCAGGACGTTTCGATAGAAAAGAATGAGGATTTATTTTTCTTGGTTGGCTAGCTAGCTAGTACTATCACCAGTTTTCCATTTCCAATTAACAAATTCCAGGGTGATACGATATTAATTGTCAGACCTTGCAAATTGTTACAATCTTCACATTCACCATTTATATGAATGAGGGCAAACTCTTTCGATGTATATAAATGCAAGTATATATGTATATGTTGCAGGCGTAACTTAATAACTTATTGCTTCGATAATTAGCTTCTCAAATACCTTAGCTGTGTGGCCATCTGATCGGTCTAATAATCATAAATAAGATGATCTTGTTCAGTTGCCTTACTGCACTATTGGAGCATAAAACGCGGCATGCATGTATAGCCCATCTATCTGCAGGGTCAAATAAGAAATACTGCACTCCTGACATTTTAATATAATGTATATCCACAAGATTCGGTTAAATTTATCATTCTGATCCCGGCAGCAATCCAGTACACACTGTTTCAGTCTCCACATCCACATACGTATAGAGCAATAAAATAGAAAGTTTGTCTTCATATCGTGGTGTGTAATGCAGTAATCTATTCGTCGGAGAATTTGTTCTGACGTGTGTTACAAGTGTCAAGTATCTACAGTCATCTCAAAAGGCAGTAATGGTTTCAGATCTTTAATTTCCTATCACATGCACTTAAGTTTTGGTGAACTGCTGAAGCTATATGTACATTTGCCAAAAAAAAATTCAGCCTTTTTCAGTGTACAGTGTGTACTGATCGTGATCACCTCAAATAAATGCATAGAAACAGGCATGCATTTTCATTATTGAGCTGCACTCAATAATTTGCTATGCAAATTGGCTAAATGAACGTGTTTGTAGGCTCTATGTATATGTATATGTTGGACCCAATATGGCTATTAGGGGTGAATAATGGCTTCAAATTCAACCTCCCACACCATTAGCTACTAGAAGCTAGGAAGATTTGTTTAGCACACTAATAAAGAACTCACACAAGCGCTTCAACCCCTCAGGACCGGCCTGACCGACGTGGAGAGAGCAGTAGGACCGGCCCAAGCGGTTTGACCGCTGGGGGAGGCCGGCCTGATCGCACCCTTAATTCCAAAACAGGAAAGTAGCCCAAGGTAAAACCCAAAAAGATGCAATCTCCAAAATACATCTCCAAAGGATATGAGATTTTGCACACACCTTACTGAGGATCTCATAAACCTCACCCATCTAAGGATCATATGGATCTTAACCAAAGTTCTAATATTTTCTCAAGTCAACTAAGGTTACACTATAACCGAGTAAAACTCAAGAATTTGGTATATGACTTGCTCGTGGGTTAAGATGGCCAAAATGGCTCTAGTTGACTTTCCACATATCACAACAAGCACGAGCACCCAAAGATTGGAGTCCAAATCCCTAGGATCAAGATATCATTAGAAGGGCTCTAAATCGAGCCAAATAGGGCAATCTCGAAGATCTTACTAAGCTAATCCCTAGATGGATGGTATATGGTCCTTATGAGATATCTCTATCATTTACATATCCTTGGAACTAGCAAAATCAAGAGGGAAGGAGAGAGAGAGGGCAAAAACACCAACCAAAATAAGTGTAAATCCAACAAGATCAAGAACACACTATGTAGGGTGAACAAAATCGATCTATTACAACCTATAGATGATGGTTTTACATCCACTCTACCATAGAGGACATAACTCACTCTCCTAAGAATACTCACCCAAAAACATCTCCTCTAAGGAAGCCTCTTTCTCAAACCCTAAAAAATGAGTGGTTGGTTAGCCTTGCTTGTTTTCCCTTTAGCCTTGCAACATGCCTCCAACCCCCTCCACTCATATAGATAGAGCAACCAGTCTACATCTAACCCTAAAGGATATAATCCATTAGCACAATCGGGGAAACTCGTTAACCCCCTACACACCGGGTTTTACACTCAACACATGACTTATGCACGCTTCTCAAAGTGTATAAACTCAAATCCGCCAAGGAGCAAACTTCCATCCACTTGGTCTCCTTAGCGCCTCTTTGACATAAACCACTCTCAAACGTCCTCCAAGCACAGCGGTTTTGGTCCCATCACTGTTTTTCGTTATTTTGGCTTCCCCGTCAAAACACTCTCCCTTTGACCATGGACCTCACATCTTCTCTAAGCCTAGTCCATGACCATGTCCTCCTTTGTAAGTAATCCCCATACTTGCAACGTGTAGATTCACTAATAGCTCATGTATTCCCCCAACCACGCCTCACTTGCGCCGACTGCACTACTCGATGAACTGTTGATCGAACCTTCCCTTCAACATCCCTTGCCTTTATTATGCCTTGCTTGAGCCCAACCATCTCTCCCGGTTTCATTGATTGTACCTGAGCTCATCTCCGAGCCTAATCCTGGTCCATATCATTGACCATGGTTGCCTCTAATCTACCTACTCATCAAAGACCAAAAAATCATTTTTTGGCACAAATTCTTTATAACTCGATCCATGTTAGTCAAAACATGTTTCTTGCATTATGAATACAATGACCTAGGACCTAAAAAGTCAACCCATCATTATTTTTCACAAATATCCAAAACTCCTTGGATATTTTTAGACAAAGCCGATCTGAGTCGACTGCCATTGATTGGCCACTCAGTCCACGCCAGTCAAACCCATGAAACCCTCATAACAGGGGAGCGGTATGACCACTCGCCCCGGTAGTACCGCCATACAAAGCTCGGTCATACCGTTCTTCGGTAGTACCACGGCTCCAACTCTGAAACTATTGGACTTGGTCACAACTCAAATCCTCCAAAATAACCCTTTCTGAAAAATTGTTACTGTCAACTAAAAGCCAGTCATACCGCACCGAAGTCTGACCGTCCCCAAAGACTGATCACACCGGACATGCAGTCAGACCGCCACCCACGACCAGTCAAATCGCCTGTTGCCCCTGACAACAAGTATGAAAATTTGCAAACTTTCACAAACTCAAATCCCAACTCAACATGATTGCCAATTGTTCAACAGAAATAAACCAAGGATATTCTCAACATGGTTCATAGTATAATATATATGTGCATTTGCACATGTGCATGTTGATTTAGAGAACATTTGTGCGCGTACATGCATTATTGTTGTTAACGTGAATCTGGCTCTACATACATGCACATGCATTACTTAATCAGCAAAGATATGTAGGCCATTCTATTAGCTAGGGTAGCTAACGCACATCCAAAGCCAAATCTGGCAATTGATCATATACCCTCCATTTAGATGGAAATTGAGGATTTACCCTCTTGGCCCACGTGTCAGTGACTTATGATGACCCCATATGTCATTGAGATGTGAAGGGTAAATTCTCAATTCCCCAACTAAAGGAGGGTATATGATCCAATCTCCCAAGTCAAATTGTCTGTGCATTAGTTCTCATTTTTTAAAGTGTCTCCAAATGTTCCCTTCAAAAAAATGACTACTCCAAATGAGCATGCAATACACACACGCAGGCATGGCCCAATCATTAGAAACTTGTTCAATTAGGATATATATTCTTGTGATAATTGGAAAACTGTACATCAACAGAATGCATGTACATGGAAAGGGCATGCACGCAGTTGTAAAATTAATCAGTTTTGCAGTTCATATGAGCACTAGAGGAGTGTGTGCACACATCTGTGCATGGTTTGGATATAGGTGGAAGGGAAAAAGAGAGAGAGATCGAGACGGGGAATTGATCGATGATCATGCAATGTTAGCTCGATCGATGATCGATCTACTTTGTTTTTCGGTACTTGCAATGGTCAGTCTGTGCAATCTGCGATGATCATATGACGTGTGACAGACCGAATAAATGTAATGTAAAGCTCCCGGCTCCTTTAAAATTAATTTTTTGACTAGAAGAAAGAAACTAAAGAAGCCAAAGGAAGGAAGGCATCTACTGATCGATCTATATATATGCATATATGTATGTATAGAATAGAAAAGGTTATCTACGCCTCTGAGGTGGTGGGGGGCACTGATTTCAGAGCTGACAGGAGCCAATCATGCAACAGAGATGGATCATATGAATGCATACGCATGGCCTGCGCTGTGCAATGCATGCCATATTCACTGCTGCATTGCATGCTTCTACAGCTATGGCACTCTCCTCCTCCTTGGATCTCGTCGACAAAACAAAAGAATACGTACAAAAAGAATTAGTGCATGCATGAATAGAGGTAGCTATAGTATCCAGTGGCAATTGTACAAACTTTTGCTTTTATCTTCTCCAAAGATTCCTTTGCTATCAACCATCCTATTAGTGGACAAAATGTTTGCATTTGCATGCACCAATTGTGAGAAAGCTCGTCGTATCAATCCTCAATGATATTATATGTTATCTTCAGTGATTAAATTAATGGAGGGTAATTGTTGAGTTAGGGTGACTCATATGTAGTATTTTATGATTTAGAAATATGTGCTATAAACAGTCATCGATGAATTCTACTAGTATTATAACTCCAGCTCCTATTTGAATTAGGATTCCTACTCTAAATTTGAGAAGGGGCAGGAGGGACTATATAAACTAAGGGGGTGCTATGGAAAACGAAGCCAAGAAGAAGTAACAAAACAACAAAGTCCTAGAGGGCACACGAGAGAATTAGAAGCTATGATATTCTTTAGTACTAGATTCTTACATAGAGCAAGGATATGAAGTTCCTAAAAGATTTGAGAGGGTTGTAAGTGAGCGAGAATTACTTGTACTCTTTTGATGTCGTGCTTAAAGAATTTACGGTCGATTTCACCAAATTTTCTCTCGTCGTGGTTGCTTTAACGCCGTTATTTTGATCCTCTACGAGATTCACCTGTGACACCCTAGCCCATGTGTGTGTGCACATGAATTTCTGGATTAGTCCCACCTTGATAGCTTACCTTGAGAAGCACTTACATATAAGCCTAGGAGTTCCAATGGTAGCACCCTCAGTTAATCGTTTTGCGCGAAGCGAGGACGAAAGTGCAAGTGGGTTGCTACGTGTGCATGACCTATCCAGAATGTGGTTAGGTTTGAGCCGGTTTGGACCCTAGGGCGTTACAAATGGTATCAGAGCCGACTCTCGCGGTTACATGGGCGCGTGTGGGTCAGGGGCGCAAGCATATGGCGCATGGCGCGTGTGGGCCTGGAGTGGACACACGGCATGGCATATGTGCTAGCATTGAACGCACGGACATGTGCCAAGGGGGGAGATCCTTATCATTTGCCCCGGTGTGGATATGTTGGTCCGACGAGGACGTCGGGTCCTTTGAGGGGGGTGTATGTGACACCCTGACCCATGTTGGCCCATGTGTGTGTGCATATAAATTTCTGAGTTAGTCCCACCTTGATAGCTTACCTTGAGAAGCACTTACATATAAGCCTAGGAGTTCCAATGGTAGCACCCCCGATTAACCGTTTTGCGCGAAGCGAGGACGAAAGTGCAAGCGGGTTGCTAGTGTGCGTGACCTATCCAGAATGTGGTTAGGTCTGAGCCGGTTTGGACCCTAGGGCGTTACATCACCTTCTTCGTTCTTAATACCGTGTACGTTCGCACTGTATCTTACAAACTCTAATCCAATCCAACGGCTGATGCGCATAAGAAATGCTACATAGTGTAACAATAATCTTCCTATGTATATTGCTGATAGAAGAGACTGAAGCTACTGTGCACATTAGCCACTCCATTAACTACATATACTAAACATATATACGAATAATTAATAAATACGCGGACAATATATATGCAAGTAGTGATCACATGTTGGCCGACAATGGCAAATAGCTAAAACTGATGGCGATCTGAGCACAGTGTAGTGTACGGCAGGGCCTGCTGGATCGCTCGCTTTAATAATTCCCTTCTCCCCTTTCCTTGTTCCCCAAATGCAGCTGCAACAACTTCACGGCCAGATCATTATTGGAGATCGGAGGCATGTCACTCACATATATTCGTATTCATATATATGAGCGCCGTGCGCCGTTGAGCAGTCACCATCGGTGCCAATGCCGGGTGTGTACAAAACAGGAGATAAGATTGTTCTATGTACGACACAGATATTACTCAACTATATATATATATGTAATATAATATGAATGAGACCACACAAGAAGAACATAGGATCATATTGATCGCTTTTTAGAACGACACAATCGTAGTAGTGTGTTAGCTACCTTTCCAATTGCCCTAGAAAAAAAAAGCGGTAATTGAATAGGACGGTACATGTATATTATCGATCCACTTCCACAAATATGGAAGTTGTAGTAATCATGCATGCATGGTTTACGCGAGTTTATAAGTTTGCAATGCTTAATTTCTATTACTATTATAAAAGAAGGAGTTGGTGGTTGTAGGTCCATTCTCCTCCAACCACTTTATATTATTCACTTAACTTCTCACCATTCTCCACTTTCTAACTGATCAAAGCAATTTTTTTCTATAAAATAATTCTCTATATATTCAATAAGTTCTGTTGCAACGCACGGGTACATAACTAATATACATTAAATGGTGAGGATATTTTTACGGTTACGCACGTGTATATGTTCAGCAGTTTCTATAATTGTTTCTAGCAATCATAAGGTGACTATGTTACTTGAGTTGTCTAGTTTTGTTATAAGAATAAAGGTGCTACATAATTGTTTAATTCATGATTGTAGGGATGCTGATTGTATATAAAGATTAAAGAAAGAAGACGGTGTTCATCGAGAGGTGTGGGAGGAAAGACACCACAAGGAAAAAAACATTAGAAGTCCAACCATATGAAAGAAAGATGGCGTGCAGTTCAACAACAAAGTTCACGAATATACCTGCAAATGCATATATTTGAAAGCTTATCAAGTCTACTTTTCAACAGATCAAATGATATATGATTTAGAGCTTTCTATACAAAGTTATAGTAAGTTGATTGGAGGTTGCACAGGTTGTCAGGGGCGTGCATGAAGCGCAAACAGTGTGTGGTCTTCGACCAGCTCATAGTCTTTGCAAATCAGTGCGTATTCTTTGCAGACTAGCGTATCGTCTTCAATCAAGCACATCGTCGACCAGTACGTGATGAGGGCCAGATAAGGAAGGAAATTCTGAACTAGGAAGGTGTGGGTTTGTGTGTCTGTTCTTTGGCCGAGTATTAGTTTGAGTCGGTCATGTAATCTAGTTTTCTTTTTGTAGTTTCCTTTTGTATTGAGTCCGAACTAAGTATGTTTAGAAGAGTTGTAGATGAGATCGCCTCTAGTAGGGATTGGTTTCGAAGTTTATGTCAGCCACTTGGTCTATTATATTCTGTACGAGACTGTGGTTTTGGGACCACGTTTATTTTGAGATTAATCGACAGCATACTTGCTTGGTGTTTTTCCTGAACTTTGAGAGTTCTCTCCTTCATTCTTCTTGAGATTTCTTTGAGAATTGCTTAGATTGATCGGACGTTGTCAACTTCTCCGTGAGCTTGTCTCCGTGCTGCTTGTGTGGATTGGATCATTATGAGGGTTGTGTTGTAATTGTTGTTGTTGTTGTTGTTGTGATCGTGTGCTTGACACAAGATTGCTTCAACTCCAGATCGTGTTGTTCCCGTGATCATCGTCATCGCAAGATTTGGCCACCCCGTATTATTAAAGACTTAAGCCTTGTAAGACATGGCGTCTTCATGTGAAACAACAGGCAAAGACATGGATCGACCTGTATTGGACACAGAAATTAAATGCTTGTGGGGCAACTTAATGAAGTAATGCAATTGGAGCGGTTGCATGATAAGTTGTGTCTAAGGTGAGGCGAAACAATCTCTCTCTTCCTAGACACAATGTAACTAGAACAATGATAATAGGTTAGAGAGATGTCCTTATATGCATATATTTTAAACTATGATGTCTCGGACACTAAGAAACACTCGTTATTTTTACCATATATATACATTGCACGCATGGACCCCAGCATGCATCTGGCCTAAGAAAGTATACCAGCATATCACAAATCAAGGAGGGCGCCCCCACACTACTGCGCTCACCGGGACCCTGTGGAACTAGGATATTTGGATCTTTGCTAGGCGACTCGATCGTCGTCGTTTATCGATCGTTGTCAAGCATGTTGGCTGTCACGCATGTCTTCTATGCATACGCACGATCGAGCAGCAGTAGTTCATAAGATTTTACCCGCATGAACGGATGGCAGGCATGTTTAGCTCCCCAACGAACGGCCGGCCGGCCGGCTGCTCGAGCATATGCCGGCCGGCCGGCCGGCCGGATCTGCATGCTTGCTGCCGCCTCCATCTTTTTAGCTTTCAGTTTTTCTTTTCATGCATGGCACGTACGTACGCACACATGTTTTCCATGAAATACATCTCCGCGTGCTACCCTGCACACTTGATCGACTCTTGCTAACCTAAACACTTGTATATTATCTAGCTATTGGTTCTTGCGTACGTGATCGGCATCAAGCTTCCTGTTGAATTTTTATGCATGGATATATATACGTTATATTATACAAAGGGCCTCAGATCATCGTTAGTGGACTTGGACATTCTGTGATATGCCTATATATGGCATTTGCTCTTCTTATTACAAGTCAAAAACAGGCAGCGATCACGTAAGCTTCTTAGGCACTGTTTGGATCCACCCAGATTTTAAGAATCTGGCTTTTGGAAACTGGGTGGGATCCAAACAGACCAGTTTTTGGGGCAGTTTTTAAAATCTACCTACCCAGATTCTTAAAAACCAAGAAGCTGTTGATACCCAGCTTTTGCCAGTTTTTTTGCACAAATACCCATTTACCCTCATTAAAGACCACGCATGGCTGTTTAATGTGCTGTTCAAGAGCAATAAATGTAAGGGTATAATAGTCTATTAGCACCAATCATAAATGAAACTAGCTTTTAAAAATTAGGAGATCCAAACACCCCACCAGTTTTTGCTTAGAAACCAGCTTTTAAAAACTAGAAGTAATAGCTGGTTTTTAAGAATCTGAAATTGATCCAAACAGGGCCTTATTATCGTCGGTTGGATTCTCTCGTAAATGTTGGCCGCGTGTTGTGTTCACATTGCACGCGCGTGCCCCATTAGGCGGACATTTTACTAGGTTCTTAGTTAATTGTATAGGTTAAATTGTTTAATTTAGGTGTGAAAGATCGAATATGAAAATAGAGGGGTTAATGATACCTTCTAATTTTTCACCAAGTATTTTACACTCCTTCACTCCAATAGCTACAGATGTATGAAGATTTGGATGAAAAACCATCAAAACACAACCACCAATGGAAGCTGCTAAAAATTTGGAGAAAAAACAGAATCAGAAGTACCGCTGATTGCACTGCGGTACTACCGATTTTCTTAATGAACAGAAATCTTAGCATGAGTTCAAATACAAGAATCAAGAGAACTTTTGACTCATAGATCCAAATGATATGAAATTTTATAGGGATCTACTCTTGGGTATTGTGAACCTATTGCAATAAATGATCATGAAAATCATAACCAAAGGTGAAACTTTTTTCAGTTTGTTGGAGGGTTACACCAAAACCGAGCCAAAACTCCAAACAGTGAATACAACTTGCTCGTGGATAGAACATGGCCAAGATGGCTCTAAATGTATTTCCACATATTGCAGCAAGCTAGAATATAAAAGAATCCCAGCCAAAACCCTCAGATTAAGAGATGGATCAAAGAGACCAAAGTCAAGCAAAACCGGGTTTTATTATGAATCTTACTATTAAAGTACCTAGATAGGTGGAGATATATTTTCAAGGATTATCTCTATCTCTTACACGTTCTTGGCACAGTAAAATTACAAAAGGGAAAGAAGATAGATCAAAACCAATCAAAAGTCAAGCACATCAATCAAAAAACAAAAAACACAAGAGATACAAAACCATTGATGTATTGTTTACTTGAGAAGGTAAGTTTTACAGCCACTCCATCTTAGAGAATAAAGAGTACATAAGACACTTACTCTCAAACCCTAACCCTAGAGATGAGAGCACTTGAGATGAGTTAGATGGTTTTCCCTACATGTCTCCGTCATAACCCCTTTTATAGGTGGTCAATCAACCACCTACACCGCTTAATGGATCATATCCACTATTAAAATAGGGGAACCCGTTAAACCCCACACAAGGGTTTTACTCTCACAAGTTCACTTACGCACGGTTTTTAAGACGTATAAGTGTGCATCCGCTAAATCCTTAACCTTGATCCAACTAGCTCCTCTTTGACCTAAACCGCTCTCCAATGCATTGCCCATGCACCGCGGTTTTGATCCATGATGGTTTCCGGTATTTTAGTCAAAACACCAAAATACCTGTCCTTGGCCCTGTCATCACCAACCACTGTAACCAATCGTTATACTTGCTACATGTAGGTGCACCACTAGCCTACCATGCGTCGCCAAGTCTCTCCCGTCCTGATTCCATCGAACCACAGCCCACTTGGCCCATGCAAGCTATATGGCGCCATCTTGCCGTTCGAGCTCACCTTCAACATTCTCGTCTCTCTCGTGCCATGCTTGAGCTTACCGTCTCATCCGGCATCATCGATCATTCTAGATCTCAACTCCTCTATGACTCTAGCCCCAATCCTCGTCATTGAGCACGGTTGACTCCAAGCGACCCTACACATCCAAGACAAAGAAATCGTTTCCAAGCACAAGTTCTTTACAACTTGACCTACATTAGTCAAGACATGTATCACGCAACCTTAATCTATTGACCCAAGTCATCCCAACTTAATCCATGACTCAATTCCCAAAACCTTGTTTTTCTGGCAAGATCAGAAGTACCACGCCTAACATGTTGGTACTTCCGCACTGCGGTACTAACGCGTTCCAAAACGGTACTTCCACACGCTGAAAAGCTCACTTGGAGCTCTCTGGGAAAAAACGTACTGCAACTCAACCTGATACTTTCGCCAAATGGTACTACCGCACTTATGCCTGCGGAACTACCGCACTAATACATGCAGTACTTCCGATTTTTTCTAACACTTTCAGAAAACAGCCAGATCAAATACAATATTTGCAAAAATTAGTTTACTATTTCACAAAACTTATAATGGTTTATCACAATAGTTTCTTGGACCTCCTCTAATGGTCCTTCAATGCGAAATTTCTACCTTCCGATTCCAAACAGGAAATGTAGGTATTTGAGCCAAATGGAACCAAAATAAGGGGAGGAGGTAGAGAGCACAAAGCAGGAGAAGCGCGCATGCAGCAAAGCAAAAGAAAGGGGCTCGATCGATCCCAGAACTAATACGGTCGGTGTGGCATGATTGGGCAGAAAGGACACGCCATTGCCAGCACCCAACTTCGTGCCGTCCCTGAGCATGTGCCAGTCACCAGCAAGCCGCCCAATTCATTCCATTCATTGTGCAGCTAGCTCCTTCTAACAGCTTTCTTTCCTGGCCGGCATTTCCTGCATCAGGCGCCCATGAGAGAGAGAGAGAGAGAGAGAGAGAGAGAGAGAGAGATGTTCTTGTGATGGATGCTGACACCTCTGTTCCTTGAATGATGCAGTCTGCCTTTTGGTGGCCTTAAATTTGGGAGAGTCCAAAAAAGTGCATGGACCACCACGCGTATATGCATGTGCTAATCTAACCTTGATTACATTAGCATCAACTGCAGTGAACTAGTCTAGCTTTCAGAGATCTCCACCTGAACATCGAAAGTAGCCGAACCTGGACTGACAGTGTCAAAGGAAGCTGAAGAAAGATGCACAATTTCTTACCGGGCTAAACACATACACAAGCTAGCCATTACTTCACCTTTCCAAGTATACCTGAAACGAGCAACAGAACACCTTTGCAGCTATCACCAGTAACATTTTGGTGAGCTCATATTCTTTGAACGGCCGGAATGGCTGCCTAGCTTGCATTCCTTTGGTCATATCGTACTGTCTCTTTTGGGGGCTTCATTAAAACCGGCCAAGAGCTGTACGCAGTATTCATGCCTGTACGTACATGTCATCTGCGACTTGAATCCTTCTCTTGCCTACGTTCAGTGTCTCGTCGTGGGCTTCTTTTTCAGGATTATTGGGTTAAATTGTCAGCCCGTCCATCAGAATCGGCCCAAATGTTCACAGTGGGTCCAATCAAATGCTAAATATTACCTTGAATCATCATCGCATCTCATCTAATCTCATCCATTTTCCCCCCTTTTTTGCTAGGCCAGGGTAGATATATTGAACAAGGAAAAGCAAGCAAGCATTTTCCTTTCCTTGGGCTTAGTGCCACGAGTTAAGCCTTTTGGGACCTCGATAGGAAGATGGCCTGGCAACACACAAAACTGCATGCGATTTGCTTACGAGCTAGCTCGTAGTAATTTGTCTGTACATCCATCGTCTGCATGTAAACGACACGACCGAAAGCATGCATGCCCGATCAACATTTGGAGAAGAAGCGGACGAGGACATCAAATTCCAAGAGGTGGTGAAGGAAGCAGGAGGCCGTCGGCGACCGGTGAAGCACGGCAGCGGTAGGGAACACATCACACCACAGCGGTTGGCTCTGGCACAGGAAGCAGGAGAGCAAACAGAGCAGAATGCAGAGCTCATCAACGTCATAGAACACATCCATGTTGACGAGAAGATAGTGCCAGGGCCTCACGGCCAGAGGATCGAGATCCTTTCAGAAAACGAAGATATCAGATTTGAAGAGGCAGACGAGAAAGAAGTGCCTGAAAAATCAAAGATGCGCATAATCAAGTCCTAAGAAGGCAGTGCCACAATCTGCCCAAGTTTGCTGATACTGAAGATCCTTCAGCTTGAGGCAACGATCATATCCATACCCATACCCTTGCACGCATTGACTATTTTGATAAGATTGTATGTTCTTTCGTACGACCGTAATAAGGGCGTCAGAAACCCCATTTGATTGGATGGAATGTGAAATTCAGCATTTGTATGTGAATAATTTGTGCGTGTGAATGAATTTGATCAGAAAAATTAAACAAAACCCCACTGTCAAAGAGGCCCGTTAGTTGCTGCGTGTTACTTCATAACAAGATGCGCTCATAGGCACAACATTGCTGTTCATATAATTGCCTCCCCTTTGTATCATGAGCAGAAAGTGAATTTCCGGGACTAGGGCAAGGGGTGAACACGGCTGCAGACTAAATTTCTTTACAGGGTAACCTAAATGTAATTTCCAGTACTAGTTATCACTACAGAAGATATCATAATCCTAACTACTTCTGCTACTTAGTTAATTGCAATGGGAGTAATTCGCTTCTTAGCAGGCTTACTCGATGCGCTATTCTTGGCTGACACTGATGGTGGTGTCACTTCTACAGCCACAGGACTGGCTTCCATCTTAGCTTTGCTGGCACCAACATCAACTTCCATACTGTCTACCGTTGATCGTATTGTGTTTTCACAGGTCACATTTCCTTCAGCAATTTCCCTTGTTCCTGAGAGTTTTGAAGAATTGAACCATGTAAGAAGAGTGTCCTCAAGAAAAAATATGTCAGAAGGAACAAAGATGGTGAAGGTATCTTCAAAATAATTATATCCATACCCTTGCATGAATTGACTATTTTCATAAGAGTATGTTCTTTTGTGTGACTGGAATAAGCACATCGGAGACCCCACTTGATTAAATGGAATGTGATTGTAGTTGTCGACATTTGCACATGAGCAATTTATGTGTGCAAATGGAATTCTTTTAACGAAATTTTGCAAAAACAATCTCAAAGAGGTCTAGTGGCTGCATGTTACTTCATAACAAAATGTGCTCATAAACACAGCCTTTCTGTTCATATAATTGCTACCCTATGTGTCATGAGCAGAAAGTGAATTTTTGGGACAAGAGCAGAAGGTGATCACTGACGCAAACTAAACTTCTTTACAGGGTAAAAATTGATTTCCAGTACTTCCAATCACTACAGAAGATATCATAATCCTAACTACTTCAGCTACCTAGTTGATTGCAATATGAGTAACTTGTTTCTTAGTACGCTTACTCAATGTGATGTTCTTGGCTGACACTGGTGGAGGTGTCACTTCTACAGGCACGGGGTGGGCTTCCATCTTAACTTTGCTGGCATCAACATCAACTTCCATACTGTCTGCTGTTAATGGTTTTGTGTTTTCGCATGTCTTATTTCCTTCTGCAACTTCTGTTGTTCCTAGAGATTTTCAGAGAATTGAACCATGTTACAAGAGCGTCTTCAAGTAAATGCATGTCAGAAGGGAAAAAGGACAACATAGGTAAATGGTCCAATATGCAAATTGTAAAGGTTTGGCAAGCATAGCTACTATCGCATCTTCAGATTAATGTCAGCAACGCAAAACAATCATATGCAGTTGCATTCAAAGAGATGGTCATATTTATCAATACATAACTTGTTTGTCAAGTCTTATTAGCATCAAATAGCCTGAGATTACTCCGCATCTGTCTTAAACCAAGAATCCCAGGATGTCGCATCACACACAGATGAAAATAATTAGTCCTAATAGGACTAGCAGTAATTTTTTTACACACTAGAAGTCAATGACAAAATGGAAAAGGGAATTATATCAGTTTCTTTAAGAAGATCACTCTGGTTAGATCAAATATATATAATATTCTAAGAGGTAACTTGATTACTAATGCCAAATTGCTAGTAACAGGTGAGTTAATTTAAGATTCAAGAAATATGGAGAACACAGTTTAGATGCTGACAGGATGGATGCAGTATTGAGGCACAGGGACCATGATAGGAAACCATGTGCACACCCCTCCCAAAAAAAGAGCCATAGGAAAAGAAATAGATAGAAAATACCAGAGAGGATATGAGGCTGCCCCAATTCCTCATTCTCAAACTCAATAATAGTGCAGTAACCATCTCGTGATGACACTGCCAGGTACTTAGCATCAGAAGACCTGACAGAATAATAACAAGATGAATCTCTAGTTCCAGTAGAAATGACAAATAAGACAAGTTCCTCTCTACCCAATGGAGAAGATTCTAGAAGCAAAATTGTTGTAGTACTCACCATGCAATATCTGTAATGGCAGCATAATGTAGACCAGCATGTATTAAAATTGGAGCAACACTTTCAGTGTCATAGACATACAGAGAGTTCAAAGTAGCGACAGCAAAAACAACTCTATAAGGAAGCTTGAAGAAACCATCTGCAACAGTTCCAAAGTAGTTCAGCTTCAACGTAACAGATGAGTAAAACATTGAGAACCACAACGCAAGGCAAAGCTGCAAAGCAATTGGGCTACCTGATTGAGAACCACGCAGGCTGAAAAGAATAGGGCAAAAGCGCACTGCTACTATAGCTTTACTTGCGCCAGGGAGTTGTATCACAGGCCTGCAGTGCCAAACAAAGTCAGTATGTAAAAGAACTACAAAGCTATGTATATAGATAAGTTATATGCTGATTGTTGATACATTAAGATGTTTGGAATTTAGCACATAAGTAAAAAAAACGTTTCTTCTCAGCATCCTGCAGGCTGCAGTGACTAAGAAATCAAAGACAAGCTTAGGACTTAAGTTCCCTCTTATAACTGGCTCTTAGATGAAGTAAGTTGATTTAACTTTCCAGAAACTGGGCAATAAGTTTCCAAGTTTTGGAGGCATCCACAAAACTTCTTCAAGTTTACTGGTGATTTGATGTTTGGTGTAATGTGAAGGAGCAAATTAGTAATAAAGCTTCTCTGATGCTCCAATTTTCACATTATTTTGGTGTAAGTACCAGCTGAACTCAATGGAGTAGAGTCATTTTATAAGGCAAGAACCCAAGAACATAGTTGTGTTATTTCAAGTATTAGATGTGCTACCTTGAGAGGTCTCTCCTTGACATTATATAAGCGGTATTAATCACTTCAGATGAGTATTTGCATAGGCCTGGTTAAGATAAAAGCAGAGAGAAACAAACTTGTTAATGGGGTAAAAAGACTATGACAGAGAATGCGATGAAGATAAACTAATTATGTGCTAATGGAAAAATAATTATACCAGCTGGCAGCACTAGAAAAGATCCATCAGGCGACCATGCCAACCTCCGGAAGAAAGATGGTAACGTCTCATCATGAAACAAATGAGTTTTAACTGGTGGCTGCAAGATAAAGGATTATATTACTTTTGTTCAATGCACATCCAAAGGATGTGGCAGTTAAAGCAGATCAAAGAAACCTTGGACTCATCATGATTTTGATGTTCTGCCTTCACCAGCGTATGCTGGCAAACAAAGTTCATCTTCTCCATGTTCTTCGATTTGCCTTGAGGCCTATTTGCATATATTCTACAAGTTCTGTCAGAGCTCAACGAAGCAACATATTGACCCAAAGGATCCCATGCCACTCCTTGAACATAATGCAAATGGCCCTCCAACTTTTGTTGCACCGCGCCTGAGAATGATGTTGCATATCAACCATATAATACAGAAACCATGACGCTGCAAACATAAAACCACCTGTTGTTGTAGGAGTTACATTTATTAGCATCCCATATTATGCAGCTATTGTCAACTGAAGCAGAAACAAGGAATGCACCATCACGCGACCACTGCAGGTCAAGAACATCCTTGTGATGGAACCTATGAAACAAATTAGGAGATTACAACTTAGCAAGGTTCAACAAGAGGATGGCTGAATCAAGGAATTTTTGTTAGATGGTAAATCTCACAGCAACGATTTGTGCACTTTCCAAGCCTCGCCATCATCAGTGGAATGCAACTTCCAAAGTATAATACCACCACCTGTCGATTCCAAAACAAGCCAATTGACATAACTAGGACACAAAATTCACTCGATCATTTAGCTACAATATAGATAGCTTTGAGTTAGACGAGTTAACATATAACCCTATGGTAGATGTAAATGCTCGAGCCGAGTGGCAAGTCAACCAGGATTTTCGACAAAAGTCATAGCGAACATGGCTGACTACCACAAACCTAGCGGACTGGTGGCACCAAAAAAATTTTAAAAAAGGAAAGACTTTGTGGACTGGTAATCTATTCTTGTTGGAACTTTTTGAAAGTTCGGAAATGGAGAACCTTCCAACAAAGCTACTTCGGCACATGGGAGGTAACCAACAAATACAAAATACTTGAAGACATCGCCACCGGAAGCTGTGCACTAGCCTCAAGCAGTTTTTGTTGTGACCATTTTTGTCGGTCTGTTTTTGTGAATTTCAAACCCTCCGTACAGGACAAACCACTAAATCCCTTCCTTAATTGAATCGGCAGAGACCCTGACTTTCCTTTAAGGAAAAAAAAGGTGTAAATGCCAAATTGAGCATACCATCGGCGCCGGATGCAAGATTTTCACCTGCATAGAACCAGTGGGAAAGATGGGGTTAATTAAGTATGTCGAAAGACTCAAAATGTAGAGGGCATTTGTATTACAAATTTTCTCAGGAAATAGAAAAAAAATGTGTAGTTGCTCAAAGGGAGACAAAATAGAAACCGCCTAGGCTCACAGAGCTTGAGATTGAAATTGTGTTAGCACCTACCGGAAGGAGAGAAGCGGAGGACGTTCACGGCGGAACTGTGAGAGGAGAGGCTGCTGTGGTAGGAAGCAGTTGGGAGCTTCTTGTCCGAATCATCCGACGGCGCTACCACCCAGATCTGCAAGCCAAACGTGAAGAGAACTCGCAAGACTGATCCCAAACCCCACGACCGTCCATAGCTCCAAAATGAGCGAAAATTGGCGGGAAATCAAGCGAGGAAGCAGAGAGAGAGAGAGAGAGAGAGAGAGAGAGGGCGAATGGGGGCGGACCTTGATGTCGTGGTCTCCGCCTCCGGTGGCGAGGCGGCGGGAGGCGGGGTGGAAGTCGAGGGTGAGCACCGGCTGCAGGTCGTGCCAGTTGATCTGCACCGTGCCGCCCCGCATCTCTCCTCTCTTCTTCTTCCCCCTCTCCGGTGGAATGGGGCGCGGAGGCAAGGCTAGGGTTTGGGGAAGGCGGGAAAAGGGAGGGGATCTGGCGCGCGGAGGAGACCAGAGCTGCAGAGCAGAGCTGGTCGGTGGTCTACTCCACGGGTGGATGCTGGGCCGGTTTTGAGTGGGCCGGGTTAATGCTTGGTCGGCCCAGTGCGACTCGGCCTGCTAATTTTAATGGAGTAGTAAACTTGCCATAAAAAAAACGTTATTCATAATTCATCACTACGGCCCCGTTTGGCACAGCTCTAGCTCCGAGATCTATGCTGGATCTATAGTTTGTTGACTAAATTAAAGTGATTTAAATATTTTTATTTAATATATAATATAAATGAAATGAGTCATGTAAATGCACTTAACATGCCTGCAACTCTTGATCCAGGATTTTCCTAGAGTTACAGATGACCAACTCTAAGAAATCTACAAATTTCCTAGAGCTAGAGCTCTGCCAAACGGGGCCTACATATTGATTGATTGCTCCAGCCTAGAAGACAATATATACTAGATTTCTTTTTTTTTCTTTTCTTTTCTTTTGTTCTTTTCTTTTCTTTTTGTGCGAGAAGATGAGATGAGATGTGCAGCAACTAGTTGATTGATCCATGGATGCGCCTCGTTAGTTAGTGCTGCTTGCAACAAGTGGGTTGTAGGATATGGTGCCGGTGGTGTTCACGGTGACATCTACCGCATATATGTACAGAGATAGATAAGAGTAGGCACGGGCACTAGTAAATTAGGGAGGGTTCTTTTCGGCTGCGACTGATGGTTTATAGCTGCGGTCGATAGCTTTTAACCATAGCATGATTGTTTGTGTAAACATACTAAATATCGATAAGTCGCTTCAAAAAAATCCATCCCGATAAGCCGCTAGCGACAGAGAAGCTATTCCGTTTGTTTATTCGGAAGAACCCTTAAGACATAAACTGAAAAGAATGGGCCTTAATCAGTTACTTGGCATCACCAACTCTTTGCGCACTAGCTAGGTAATGGCTACATAACCTTCCACCATAAGATGTAAAAAAGAGCAAAAAGGAAGAAACAAGTAGCTACCTAGCTAGCTAAAATGCACTCACTCATGCATAGTTGAAATGAGCCTTAATTTTACTGGATTTAAACACCATGTTTAAATTTAATCTAGAATTAATTAATTAACAAATAGCGCAATTGCATCTAATTAAATTATGAGAATGACCAAACATTGGAGGAAAAATATTACAGCGTTCAGCTACTCAAAGAGCACAAAACGTCAAGATCAAACTCTAATATAATGGTACCGGTTACATCATCGCAATAATTAAAACATAAAAAATACAGCGTTCATCATCATACATCGTTCATTCTCGAATACATGTATTACATAGTTAATTACAACTTCTTTTAGCAAAGTAAGCCATATGTATCGCGAGAAGTAAGTCGACACCGAAAACCTGCACTGGTCAGATAAAACCAAAATCCCAGGGAAACAACCATCCAAAAAAAGAATAAGAGAGGAAGAAGAAGATTGTCATCAAAACCTGTCTGATTTAGAATACCGAACTGTAGCATTCACTGAGATACCAAGACCGACCGGAGCAGTCGGCACCTTTGACTTCATCATCTAGCGAAAATCATACCACTACCCACTTAAAATTCACTGTCCTTACCTGCACAAGAGGGAAACCAGGCCGTAGTGCCAAAAACACCCTAGGGCCCTTCAATCCATAAAGGTAACCCTCGTTTCCACTGCGCACTGAGGATTGTGAGAGGGGAAGCGATATGAAGGAAACCAGCAGAATGAGAGAAAGGGAGAGCGCACATTCTATCACTCCCTAAAGCCATTAGCGAGCGAAAGAGCTCGTACCGACACCTCAAACCTTACCACCTCCCCTCCTAACACTCCCTAAAACCACTAGAGAGAGCGAGAGAGCTCGTACCGACACCTTAAACCTCACCACCTCCCCTTCCAGATCCACCCGAGTGGAGGAGACGAGCAGCGGAGCTGGTGCCTGGTGGTCTGCTCTACGGGTGGATGCTGGGCCGGTTTTGAGCCGGGTCAATGCTTGGTCGACCCAATGCTACTCGCCCTGCTAATGTTAATGGAGTAGTAAACTTACCATTAAAAAAAGCGTTAATCATTACTACGTACTGATTGATTGCTCCAGGTGAGGAGGAGACAATATATGCTAGACTCCTTTTCTTTTCTTTTTGTGCGAGAAGATGAGATGAAATGTGCAGCAACTAGTAGATTGATCCATCGATGCACCTCGTTAGTTAGTGCTGCTTGCAACAAGTGGGTTGTAGGATATGGTGCCGGTGGTGTTCACGGTGGCATCGACCGCATATATACAGAGACAGATAAGAGTAGGCATAGGCACCAGCGAATTAGGGTGAGCTCTTTTTCAGCTTACGGCTGATGGTTTATAACTGTGGTCAGTGATTTTTAGTTATAACATAAGTATTTGTGTAAATATACCAAATACCGATACGCTATTTTAAAAGTCTGTCCTTATAAACCATTTTTTCGCTATTTCATTTATTTGTTTACAGATATAAACCAGAAAGAAGGAGGCCTTACTCAGTTCCTTGGCATCACCAAATCTTTGCGCACTAGCTAGGCAATGGCTGCATAATCATCCACCATAAAATGTAAAAAGAGCAAAAGTGGCCGGGGAAGAAACAAGTGGCTAGCTAGCTAAAATGCACTCACTCATGCATAGATGAAACGAGCCTTGATTTTACTGGATTTAAACACCATGTTTAAATTTAGTCTAGAATTAATTTACAAACAGCGCAATTGCATCTAATTAAATTACGAGAACGACCAAACATTGGAGGAAAACTATTACAGCATTCAACTACTCACAGAGCACAAAGCGTCAAGATCAAACTCTAATATAATGGTATCGGTTACATCATCACAATAATTAAAACATAGAAATACAGCATTCATCATCAGACATCGTTCATTCTCGAATACATATATTACACAGTTAATTACAACTTCTATGAATTCATGCTTGTTACACAGTTAATTACAACTTCTATGAATTCATACTTGTTTCATAGATTAGAGGCCGTAGAGAACAACTGGGGTTTTTTCTCTTTACTGGGGTGATAAGTAGTATTTGAAATACTAAAATATGCAAAGTTCTCTTTAATTTAATGTCTCATTTTCTACATAAATAAGAGATAGAATATGGGATGTGATTATTAAAAAGATGAGTTATATCATTATATATTTGCTATTAATACTTACTGAGTACTTATGTACTCATCCTTACTATTAAACTCATTTGTTAGATTCCAATCCGACCAAGAATACATCGAGTGGGATGTGAGGTTTACAAGCTCAGAGGATGCCGTGTGGGACAAAGGTGATCATCTCGGGGACCAAGGTGAGGTGGACATTCTATTTGAATGTTGAGATGACTAGGCGACCTTTAATGCCTTGTCCTTGAGAGATAAGGTATATAAATAATCTATAACTCATTTTCTATCTATATTTGTATTTAACATCTTAGCCCTATGTGACTAATTATTGTAATAATACAAAGTCTCTATCCTAAGGCATTATTTATGGAGAGTAATAATTTGTTGTCCGGTGCTAATGCTTTGATGATAATGATACGAGCGCCACGTAGGCCAACTGAAAAACAAGGGACGAACGTACGAACACTATCAAATTTTACAGATCGATCGATCGACCGATCGAAACCTCAAGTACACACTATTCGAGGCTTACGTGTAGTTATACATACACTTATACTACTACTATATATACTGCTCTAACAAGAACAAGAAGAAGAAGAAACAGAGATCAACCGCAGCTAGCTTTCTATCTCCACACCTCAACATGTAACATAAAGCTAGCTCTTCTTTATTATGTAAAGCTTTACAGAGTGCATAGCAGCTCGCACAGCGCTCCTTTTTTTTAACAGAATTAACAGGTAGCCATGCATAGTGTAGCAGATATATGGAAGTTAGTTTTCCAATCGATCGAGCAAGCAGTTTTGCCTCTGCATGCAGGTCCATGCTAGGAACAAAGTAGCCCTCGAATGATCCAACTAAAGCATGCATGGACATAGATTTTTGTACGTGTGTGTTTAATCTGGTCCAAACTGTTGTTTAGTGCAGTTGTTAAGGGCCTAATCAACCTAATAGTTAATATACTACCAACAGTGGCGTAGCCAGGATTTGTAGCTATGATGGTCCATTGTCTAAAATTTATTTAACCGCTATAAATTTAACATGTCGATACACAAGTATATGAATTACGAAATGCAATTTCGGTAAAAGGACATACAAACTTCATAAAATAGACGAATATAGCTTTCTTAACATAGAATTAAAATATTACATACCCATAGTAGTTGAAGAACAGTACGTCACTACTTCTTCTTGTCAGGCCTGCGCCTTCTAATAGCCATGAAAGTGTTGATGATCTCTTCTTCACTCAATTGTAAGAAGATATCCCGCTCAATAAAAGTGACTAGACAATCATCCAGAAGGCTATCACCCATCTTATTTCTCAATTTATTCTTGATAAAGGTCATTGCAGAAAATATTCTTTCAACACTTGCGGTAGCCACCGGTAGAAGCAATACCAATTTGATAAGTAAATAGACCCAATGATAAACTTTATCCCTCTTTGTTTCAACAAGTTTTACTGAGAGGTCAACAAGATTGTTTAGGCCTTTGAACATTTCATCTTTTCTCATATCATCAATAAAGGTTTCAAGTTGCAAGTCGAGTCTTAGCAAGTCAGAGAATTATATAAAGTTTCAATTTACCAAACCAATAATCTAATACTGCAAAAAAACATATAAATCATAGCTAAAAATTATAAGCCATAGCTAAAAGTTATAAGCCGAAACTAAAAAGAAACAATCTAAAAGTTATAAATCATAGCTAAAAATTATAAACCGAAACTAAAAAGAACATGACCGTTATTTATAGGCTATGGCAAATAACTGATCTGTTGAACGGCCGTCTAGCAGTCTGCATGGATCAAACAGTACTATATACATCTAACTATGCCCTATGCTCGTGATTTTTTGCTATTCTGTTTGATTCCTCCAACCTTCAGAGTCCAGGTAAATAGACAATTTTTTTGCATGGATCAAACGTATGTCCAAACGTATTTTTTGCCCTATACATCTAACGGCCGTCTAGCGACTAGCAGTCTGCATGGATCAAACGTATTTTTTGCCCTATACATCTATGAATCCTATAAGATTGTAGTCCAGGTAATGAGGTAAATAGATTAGATCTAGGCATGATGAATGCGTGCGACTAAGGCCCTGTTTGGCAGGGCTCCTCTTCACAAGTGGAGCTGTTTTTTTTGGCTTCACAAGTGGAGCCAAGTGAAGCTACTTTTTTCAGCTCCTTGGGTGGAGCTATTTTTGTCTCAGCAGATTTTAAGGAGCTCCTTGGGTGGAGCTATTTTGCTTTACCCCGTTTGGCACAAAACAGCTCCAAACAGCTCCAAACAGCTCCAAGGAGCTGGTGGTGGAGCTGTGCCAAACGGGGCCTAAAGAATTGAACCCCGTGAGACCTACCACTACCGTGTACGTACGCGTACCTGCTGGGCTGCTGCTCGCGCGGCGCCGAATCGCCGATCCGCGCCCGCGCTCGCCGTTGCTCGGTTGCAGGTCGCTGCGTCGGGAGAAGAATACGAACGGCGGAACGGCGGAACGGGCGTCGGGCGCAGTCTACGCGTATACGTACGCGACGTCGCGGCCACGCGAACTCTTGATTAGTCGATCTCACGCGACACGCGAGACTCAGGACTCTCAACTCTGGGCTTTCAGCTAGCGCAGGGGGACTTAGGACTCTGGGCTTTCAGTAGTGCAGGGTGGTCCGCGGTCCACAGGGACCACCCTGTAGCTCCGCCCCTGACTACCAAGCTGTATGTAGCTAGCTTTTAATTAGCCTGTTGTATGCATGCATGCGCAGCTGGCTAGCGGCATGCATCCTGGCGAGTTTTCAGAGAGTACAAGAGAGCCTAAGTTAGGGTCTAAGCTTGGATCTAGACTCGAGCTCAACCCGATCAAAACTTGAGTAGGCTCGAGCTAGACTTGAATAAGTTTGATAACAGTCAAAACAATTCAACATACACTAAATTTCAGTAATAAAAAAACTCGAGCTCGAACTCAACTTAAATAAGTTCAATAATAGTCAAAACAATTCAATATGTATTAATTTTCAACAATAAGGAAACCTCGAACTCGAGTTCGGCTTGAGTAAGTTCGCTAACAGTTAAAATAATTTAGCATGTGTTAATTTCAACAATAAGAAAAATTCGAGCTCATGTTCGGTTTGAGTAAACTCGACAACAGTCAAAACAATTCAACATGTATTAAATTTCAACAATAAGAAAAGCTCGAGCTTGGCTCAAATAAACTCAGTAAAAGTTAATACGCATCAATATTCAAGCTCAAATCAAATCTTAACGAACTATTTAGACTCAGCTTGCTAAAACTCGTGAGCTCAACACGTTTAGAATTTAAACCGAGCTGGAATGGATGCTAGAGCGAACTAAGCACAGCTGCTCGCAAGCCTAGCTTTTTGTACGACCTGTCCTCGATGCTTGCGCGATAACCTGCAGAAATTTCGTCCGTCCGTTCGTTCGTCGTCGTATCGTTGACGGTTGTACATGCATGACATCGATATGATATGATAGTTTCAGTGTTGAGGAACCCTACCGGATTCTGCCAGACCTGACTTTCTTCGTAGCTGTGCTGGAAGTGGGACGAACGCGTACATGTCTGTTCGGCTGCCACTGCCCATGGATCGTCGCATTCGCAGTAGTCAAAACACCTTTTTGTAGTGCTCTCGACTCTCGAGAGTGAAGCAGCTCAGCTCAGCTCAGCTCAGCTCAGCTGGGACGTACAGTCAACACGCCGATCGAGAAAAGAATCAGATCAAACCAATTTATTATATCTTGTTTTTATTACAACAAGGGTAACTAATACAAGATACAACAGATTGGAGAGGTTAAATATAATCTTCATTTGGATGGCCTTAGATGCAGTTAATTGGATAGCTGGATGGGGATTGAAAAAGGGATATTATTGTGTATCGTGGACTAAGCACTAACATTAACATGCTACCAATCTAGGGGGCAGCCACACGATGACACGATGATCCATCCCCCTTGAAAAGCAAACAAAAGGTGTAATTAAGAAGAAAAATTAATTGCCCTCGGTCGAGTAGAAACTAATGGCCAGCTGCTTGTCGTGGTCACCTTAGCTTTACTTGCCAAAAGAAGCCCGATATCAATTAACTGGGATGTTATGTTAGTGCACCGCAATCTGCGAGCAAACAGCATGTGCTACTAATCCATCCACCTTAATTATTGTATTACTCGTCCACTTTTAACAGCACTGATCTAGCTAGTCGACCTGTTTGATCTCTTCTTGTCCACAACAATTAATTTATGAACTTAGCTGAACACGCAGCAAGGAAATTTCCATCTATCATTGGAGTATCTAACTAGATTTTGCCTAATGAAAAGAGCTATATGATATACATGACCAGCCTAAGCCTAGCTAGTGGGCAGCTAATCACGCACTGAAGAAAGCGAGGAGACCAGCCGCCACACTCGCCTGAGGAGTCAAATTTGCGAGGCAACCCTAGAATCCTCCTCTCTCCTCTCCTCTCCTCTCCTATAAAAGCGAGCGAGCATGGTGCATGCTTGCTTCACTCCCATCAGAGCAGACCAGACCGGCAGGGCAGGCAGCAAGCTAAGCTCACCACATCCATCTCCTCCTCTCCACTGACATCACCACCTTCTTCCATCTACAGACTATAGCCATGGCTTCCTCTGTGGCCTCCACTCTTGTGCTCCTCGTCCTCTCCCTCCTCCCTCTCAGCACACTCTGCTCCCGCGCCGTCCCATCGGCTCACCACGGCGGCCACGCCAAGCACTCGCCCCCACCCTCATCCCCACCGCCACCGGCACCCGTGGCTCCTCAGGCCGCGGCTCTCGTCCGCGCCACCTGCAACTCCACCGCCTACTACGACCTCTGCGTGGCCGCGCTCGCCGCCGACCCCTCCAGCACCACCGCCGACGTCCGCGGCCTCTCCGCCATCGCCGTCTCCGCTGCGGCCACCAAAGCCTCGGGGGCCGCGGCTGCTGCCGCCGCGCTCGCCAACGCCACTGGGACCGCTCAGGCGCCCGCCGCCGACGTCACCGTCCAGGCGCTGCTCCGGACCTGCGCCGCCAAGTACGCCGACTCCCGCGACGCGCTGGGCGCCGCCAGGGAGTCCATCGCGCAGCAGGACTACGACTACGCGTCCGTCCACGTGAACGCCGCCGCGGAATACCCGCAGGTGTGCAAGGTGCTGTTCCGGCGGCAGAGGCCGGGGGCCTACCCGGCGGATCTCGCCCAGAGGGAGGAGGTGCTCAAGCAGCTCTGCTCCGTCGCGCTCGACATCATCTCCCTCCTCAGCGGCAGCAGCTGAGCACGCCTCCGTCGGTCGCTCAAGTGACGTCGTTGATTAAGGAAGGAATTACTGTCCAATACGTACTCGCGTACGTATAACCGTAACCGTATGTACGTAGCTAGCGTCGCAGCGTGCGTGTAATGACACGTACGTCTCGTTATGATTTTGCTACTATTGATTTGTACTACTGTTGAGTTGATACCTTGTATGAATTACATTACTGCAAATTAAACGCATGTCTACTTGAGTAATCAGGATCAGTATATTGACTACTGGTATTTTTGTTGAGCTACAAAGATGCCTCTTTGCATTCCTGCATAACCGAACTCTGCAGTCCATATGAAGAGTTGTTCTTCTTCACATGATAAAAACTTTTTAGTGGTCCAAAAGGATACCAGTACAAACAAGGTTGGTAAAGATCACATGAAAGAAAGTCCTGCCTCAGCCTACCTGTTTGGCTTTGTTGATGATTCCTTCCTGTCTGGACCATTTGGACTTTGGACGTCAGATCTGAAGAAAAGAGAGGCAAAGATAAGCAAGAGTGAAGTAACATGGTCATGTCCTGCTGCCTGCTTTGTTACAGCGCCAAATTGCCAATGCATGCTCTGTTGGAAAACCGGCACCGGATCTACACGCCCAAATGCGGTTACTACCGGACTGCTGATGTCGGACGGCAAACAGTGAGCCTCCGACTAGCTCCTACGACTACGGCGAAGAAACAGAGGACAAAGTTGAAACACATTGGAGAGTGTTTGGGGGCAATTTCTTCTTTTTTTTCTTCACTCTCCCTGCACTATACAGAGGTTACATGGTATATATAGACAACCGGGCCTCAGAGCACTCAACTGCTCCGCCGCTCGCCCGACCACGTTGCAAGAGGTCGTTACGACCACGGTGTGTGTGGTCGTAACAGAGTACCTATGTGTGGTCGTAACAGGGGTTGTGTGAGAGGTCGGTAACGACCAGTGTGGTCATGAGAGACCAGTCTGTATGAAGTCGACCAGTGCAGTGATTGCGTGGTCGAAACTTGAGTGTTGTGGTCGAAGCCAAGATCGAAGAAGCGGTCAAGGAGCAGCTGAAGTGGATTCCAGTGGCTGAGATCGTGCGGCCAGTCGCTCGAGCGGTCAAGTCAGCGCAGTGAGTTGTCACAGGCGTCGGCACAGAGAAGCGTGAGTGACATAGACCACACGGCAGTCGGTGAACTGACTAGTCACAACAGCAGCAGGTGCGGTGGAGCACTGCCGCTGCTGTCAGTGCTCCGGTTGGGCAACAGGTGCGGTGGAGCACTGCAGCTGCTGTCAGCGCTCTGGTTGGGCAGCAGTTGCGGTGCGCTCTACCCGGTGTATGCAGTGGTCTGTGTCGTCTGTGTCTGAGCAGTTGTAAGTCGACTGATCAGAGTGGCTCAGCGGAGTCGCGCTTGAGTGGTCGGGCGAGCGGCGGAGCAGTTGAGTGCTCTGAGGCCCGGTTGTCTATATATACCCTGTAACCTCTGTGTAGTGCAGCGAGAGTGAAGAAAAAAAAAGAAGAAATTGCCCCCAAACACTTTCCACCGTGTTTTGACTTTGTCCTCTGTTTCTTCGCCGTAGTCGTAGGAGCTAATTGGAGGCTCACTGTTTGCCGTCCGACAACAACAGTCCGGTCGTAACCGCATTTGGGTATGTAGATCCGATGCCGGCTTCCAACATGCTCTTCTCCTATTCTGATGAAGCGGGGAACTGGGATAAAGGAAAGTGTTTGCCTGGGCACTGTTTCCCTTAGTAGTTTGGATGCACCTGAGCCCGCCGAGATGTCATGCCATTTTTTACTCCTCAAGTTCCTATGACTTTGCCTTCCCCTTTTACTGCTATATCGGCTCTTATCATCTCTTTTTACTGTACTGTTTCCAAGAGCAAAAGGCATACTACAAGGCTGCAACAGTAGCATGCCTCCAAATGACGAGGAACATATTCATGTGAAGCTTCTGTTTCAAGTCTTTCTTCTCTTTACATCAAGAGAAGCGCGCACCTCCTATGTACTGCAAAGCTACAGTACGAGAATCTCCAAAGCCAAAAGAAAAAAAGAAGAAGAAGAAGGCTGGCTACCTAACACTGCTCCTGAGATGCCATGGTCACCGCCATTAAGCAGACAATGGGCATCAGATTAAAGGTAAATTTTCATAGGCCCGGTCGAGCCTTTCACACTGTTTTGCTTTACAAAATAAAAAGTTGCTTAGGGTCTCTTTGATGAGTCAGTTTTGCTAGCCCTCAAAGATTATCTGCACAGTAAAAAGAAGCAGTTTTGCTAGCCCTCAAAGATTATCTGCACAGTAAAAAGAAGAAAGTGCACCACCCTTCTATCCACCCGGCTGGGCTACCTTTGTGAACCAGAAGACCTCACAACAGTGGCCCTTCCAATTAAATATCTCCTAGAGATTTGTATCACAAGTTGATATTAGGCAAACAAATTTGTAAGTATGATGCCCTGATGGATAAAACTACCAGGCAAACCAAAGAAATTGGACAGACATCAATCGCAAGCTACTCGAAGACACTGACATGAAGACATCAGGAGGTTCAGCATAAACAATTCAAAAAAGATGTAGTAGAAAGTAATCGTGCACTGATAAATATCACTACTCGAGTAATGGCCACTCGCAGTTTGCACAATCCAACAACAATCCCAGGCAAACTCGAAAGACTACACCCAGTGGGAATCCACAGACAACCAAACTGCAACATGAGCAACTCATGGGACCTTACATAATACAGAACTCTCTTAACACTTGCAGTACCATAACACAATTAGGAGACAAAAAGGAGCTCAAGATTGAATAGGCTTGATCTTAAAGTGGAGGTTGATAAGTGAAAACACGAAACACTTGAGATCCTGCACACAAAAATATATATAAAAAAGTTAGGAATAGCTTTCATTTACAGGTCTACCGTGCTGAGCACAGCAAAAATACTAGTTTTACTCTGAAGACTTTAAACCAAATAATCAGAGATCAGGATGGGATTAGCAGCCCCAGCTCATTACATGCTTTTGCGCCCCACTTTAACTAGAATGTACGTGCCACTAACAGTTCCTTAACTGTGATGTAGAACTTATTGTCTTATTGATATGGTCGTCCATGACATTTGTCCACTATGAAAACCTAACAGCAAATTAAGGATGTAACGACAAAATGATATCTATGGTAGATGCATTTTGCCATTTTTTTTGGATAACCAGTTGCTTTCTTTTTAACTATTATCTAAATTTGTGACCTTAGATTAAAGATCAAATAGCTCCTTATTTTTTAAAGGGGGATTTTTTTAAGGGGAAGGAGGTAGAATTTAAGAGGGAGGGGGGAGAATTCATGGCTATTAGATCTCTAATCCAACAATTTTAAATTTGAATGGTAGTTAGAAAGAAAATATCTGGATGATATTTAACAACACCCTTTTTTTAAGTGGAAGAATCCAATTAAGAATGAATGTGCACAACCGTTGCAGACAACAAGAATGCCATCAGAAGTCAGGCAACATAAAGATGTCATCTTTCCACTTAGATACCCTATCGCCTCAAAGATTGTTAGTTTTTACAAATCTTGTGAAATTCAGATACAACACCCGATCACAGAAGAGTTGTTTATACTTTTATCAAACAAAAAACTGTTCCCTCAAACAAGTAATGGAACATGCAACAGATAAATAACGCTTGTGCTATTATGACTCAATCAAGTCTAATCTAGAGTGTAAATCTTATCTTTCATAATTTCTAAAGAACCCCAATGCATCCATCAACTCTACTGATTTACAGAAATAGGATAATTTGGTGTTGACATCTACAATAGTCTGCCAGGTTAGGAACACTACTGAATTGGCTCCGCTTCAAAAGGGCTGTTGGTGTCAGTCTAAACCTGAAGGCAAATGTCTTAATCTCTTTTCCCACACTCCCCGCATCTACTTTGCCAGATCCCAGGTAGTGATATTGGGAGTTTAGATTCCAAATGCGTGGATCTTAATTAATGAAGAAACTACAGATAAATGTTTTCTTGATAATAGCAGTTCTTACAAGGCTAACGAAGATACAAGTTCTACACAGTTAATAGGAAATCATCCCACCTATATGATTGGTACAACAGCTGGGCTTTTAAGTTTTAAGCAAAGTGTGTTGTCTTAGTTCTTCTACGGGGTATAAATAAGATGCGCGGAGCCCATGACCTCTGTGTGCACTTTGCGGAATATAAAGTGCCAGGAACCTAGATGTTCCGGGCAATCTTACGGAGTATAAATAAGACGCACGAAGGCCACAGCCGCCGCATACACTCTATGGAGTATAAAACACTGAGAAAAATAAGACACGTAGAGCCTACGGCCTCCGCGTGCACTCTGTGGAGTATAAAATGCCGAGAACCTAGACGTCTCGGGCAACACTACGGAGTGTAAATAAAAGGTGTGGAGCCCATGACCTCCATGTGCACTCTGTGGAGTATAAAGCGTCAGGAGCTTAGACGTCCTGGGTAACTCTACGGAGTATAAATAAGATGTGCGGAGCTCATGGCCTCCGTGCGCACTTTACAGAGTATAAAGTGCCAGGAATCTGGACGTCCTGGCAACTTTACAGAGTATAAATAAGATGTGCAGAGTTCACGGCCTCCGCGCGCACTCTGTGGAGTATAAAGTGTCGGGGACCTAGACATCCTGGCAACTCTACGGAGTATAAATAAGACGCGCGGAGCCCACGGTATAAAACGCCGAGAATCTAGACGTCCCAGGTAACTCTACGGAGCATAAATAAAACGTGCAAGGCCCATGGCCTCCGCGCAACTCTGTGGAGTATAAAGCATCGAAAACTTAGACGTTCTGGGCAACTCTATGGAGCATAAATAAGACAGGCGGAGCCCATGGCCTTTGCGTGCATTCCATGGAGTATAAAGTGCCGAGAACCTACACGTCCCAAGTTACTAGTCAAGACACGGAGTATGAATAGCCACGCAGAGCCGATAGCCTCCACGCGAACTATACAGAGCTGGAACCAAAACACAGAGCCCATAGCCAGCTTCTACGTGCTCGCTCCCTGTAGCCACAATATTTTTATCATACTGTATCGCATAGCACAACATGGGCACTCCTCGAGTAGCAAGCTACCTAGTACTAGCTATGCGCTTTTCATAGACTTTCTCCTGCCGCCGACTTCGTCGATGCCTGTCCGAAGGGCAGGGGATGGAGCGCACATTTCAGAGATTTTGTCTCGCTGCCAACTTCATTGATGCCCATACGAAGGGTGGGGCACAGAGCACGCTTTTCATAGACTTCGTCCTGCTGCCGACTTCGTTGATGCATGTCTGAAGGGTAGGGGATGGAGCGCACATTTCAGAGATTTTGTCTCGCTGCCAACTTCATTGATGCCCATACGAAGGGTGGGGCACAGAGCACGCTTTTCATAGACTTCGTCCTGCTGCCGACTTCGTTGATGCCTGTCTGAAGGGTGGGGGACGGAGTGCGCTTTTCACAGACTTTGTCCTGTCACCGACTTCATCGACGCCTATCTGAAGGGTGGGGGATGGAGTGCGCTTTTTCATAGACTTCGTCCCACCATCGACTTCGTCGACGCCCGTTCCAAGGGCGAGGGATGAGGCACGCTTTTTCAGAGACTTCGTCCCACCGTTGACTTCATCAACGCTCATCCAAAGGGTGGAGAACAGAGCACGCTTTTCACAGACTTTGTTCCGCCGTCGACTTCGTCGATGCTTGTCCGAGATATCTGAAGTTTACATGTACCATGGGACTAAAAATCAGGAGATCAAGGTCATGTCTACTTAGTGCATTTTTAGACGCCGATTGGGCTGGGTGTTCCGACGATCAGTGATCTACAGGAGGCTTCACTGTCTATTTCGGGTCCAATTTGATCTCTTGGAGCTCACGAAAGCAAGTCACTATGTCGCGTTCGAGTACCAAGTCAGAATACAAATCAATGGCAAATGCAACAGCAGAGTTAATGTGGATTCAGTCTTTGTCGTCAGAACTTGGTATCTTTTTACCTCGACCACCTGAACTTTGGTGTGACAATTTGGGCGCCACGTACTTGTCAGCCAATCCAGTGTTCCATACTAGAACAAAATAACATTGAAGTAGATTTCCATTTCGTAAGACAACGTGTTGCAAGGAAGGCTTTGCATATCAGGTTTATACCATCTCAAGATCAGCAAGGTGACGGCCTTACCCAACCACTACCTGCACAACAGTTTAAAAATCTGTGGCTCAATCTTAACATCTCCCCGCATGGTTAAGATTGTGAGAGGGTGTTACAATAGCTTGTATCTAGTCAACCGTGAGTTCACGTAGTAGTTAGAGCAATGGTGTACATGCTTGTATTCTTTCAGTTTTCAGAGTTGCCGAAGCTGCTGCGCATGTGCCGCAACTCTCACCCACTCTGCTATATTTTCAGATCAAGCTGTAGAACGTTTCACGATGATGCTTACAGATATAAAATAAAGAGAACACACAGTGAGTGTGATTGCGATTGCCTTACAACAATTCTTCTCACACTTGTGAACCAAATTTTACAACTAATACTGCAAGTAAAATAAAAAGGGCACATTTGAACTTTGAGCATAATAAACCAGCCAACGCATAAACATAATTGGCCTGATATGATCATATCTATTAAGTTTCATACACCAGCTAGTTTACCCAAAAGCTTAAGTTGATGAAGAAAGATGGACAATTCACTTATACTTCAACACTCCCCCTCACGTGTAGGCTCTCCTAGGCCTAATACGTGGAATAGAAGTGGACTGCAATTAATTTTTTTTAATTGCGTCAATCAGGTCTTGAACTCGAGACCTCTTGGCTCTGATACCATATTAAGTTTCATGCACCAACCAGTTTACCCAAAAGCTTAAGTTGATGAGGAAAGATGAACAATTCACTTATACTTCGACAATATCAAGAACAACTTTGATGTGTAACATCAATGGAGCTCTTTGGTTTGTAATATCAAATCACTTTGCATATGTTGGTGTGTGACAATGAAACAAGTAGCTAGACAGGGTTCAAGACAAATCTGGAACTTAAAATCTAAATATAATCTGCTATAAGCTTATAGCTGCACCACTGGGGATACCCTGGCTCGTTTGGAGGCTCCCATAAGCTCAACCAAGGACGGTAGGGGCCGAGGAACCGGCACGTTCATCGACCTGTACAGCTTCCTCAGGTTCGCGTTGAGACACTTTGATGACCCAACTGCATGTGAAGAATCACAACTTGCTTCGTGAGGACCTTCAGAGTTCTTGCCGGTTTCTGATGGAACAAGGACGTCCATTGTTGCCTCCTCCTTGTTGCTCTTGCCTGAGCTCGAGGAGACTAGATGATCTGCTGTAGCCGAAAGCTGTTCTATTTTTTCTGTTTTATTTTTACCTTCTTCAGTCAGTTCAACCCTCTCCCTCGGCTTGCAAACATTCCACAACTCAGCTTTGGCAATCAAATTCTGTTCTTTAGCTTCAAGTTTTCCTTCCCCGATTACTTTGACGCCCTCACCACAATTCTCATCCTTCCAAAGTTCAGAGTCTGCACTCGAATTGTGCTCTTTCACTTCATCTTCAGTTATATCAATTACGTCGACGTCATCACCAGATTTGCAGCCCTTCCACAACTCAGATTCTATTGCCGAATCCTGCTCCTTTGGTACAACTTCAATCAAATCAATCACTTCAGCACTCATGTTAGATTCCGCATCCTTCCACAGCTCAGATTCTGCAGCTGAACTCTGCTGCTCTTCCGCTTCAAACTCAACTTCAACACTCTCGTACTCATCTTTCCACAGTTCGGAGTCTTGCGGTAATCCAAACCTTGCTCTCCCAAACAATGTGACAGGCTGCTCCACTTTGATTCCAAAATCTTCTAGCGTTGGCTCTTCATCCTGTACTTGGCTGCTATCAGCAGAGCTAGACGCTTCAACAAAAGGAGTGACTTTGTCCTCGCTCTTCTTGATGGCTTCTACGGTTGACGCTGCCTGCGGTGAACTGGTAACAGTAGGCTTCCCGTCAGATAATCTGAGCAGCTTCCAGAGGGGATCATCAGGGCCTAACCGGGACACGGAGCAGTGTTTCTTGACGTAGGTCAGCTCCATTGCCAGGCAAGGAGGTGTGGTCGAGATAACCCATTTAGGCCTGAGGAACCCTAAGGCTTGGTCCAGCTCTTGGCGCGAAGAATGCATCGAGAAGCACACGTGCCACACCCCGTGTTCATCCCTCATGGGCTCTGTCAGTGTCAGCTTCTGCTTCGGCGATCCCTCTGGTGGCGCGTAGTTCGCGTACGACTGCGAAGAAGGCCTGATGATGAGGGGCTCCGGCTGCTGCTTTGCCCGTGCCAAGGCGAGCATCTCCGCTGCCCGCTCCGAGAACCTGGGAAATCCTAGCACCTGAAAGCGACAAGACGCGTCGTCTGTGAGGATCTCCGGTGCGACATGCGAGAGGGTGTGGTAGCACCCTGAATTCTTCTCCTTGTCAACGTATATCTTTGATCCGAACACCCTCGACACCTCAATGAGTATCTCTTCCTGGCCTAGCATATCAGACACGAGATAAACCACCGGCGCATTTGGTTGCTTCCAGATACAGTTGATCACCTGAAATTAGAAAGCAAATGATTTCATTGAGACATACGAGCTCAGTTGTTTGTTCTAAATTTACTGATGCTGCAGCACTGGCAGAGCACACGGACCTGGCGGATGGAGTCCTCCTTGGTGGGGAACTGCAGAGAGCATCTTGCGAACGTGCAGTCCAGGAACAGGTAATCGATGCGGCACGACGCCTGGCTCGCTCCTGATCCGTCGGCGTTGATGTGCCTGAGGGGCAAGCCCTGGAGGCAGTCGGGCGTGAGGCGGCAGTCGCCGGTGTGCAGGACGCTCCCGAAGGCGCCCTCGAACAATAACATGACCGCGCCTGCGAGCAGTGGCAGAAAAGAAACTAAGCAATTGAACATCATATAGAATCACTTATCCAATCCACTAATGGAGGAATGAAGGGAGGATTAGCGAGGAGGAGACCAGGGCAGTGGTTGGCATCGAATGCGGTGACGGTGAAGTCGCCGTCGGGGTCAGGGACGAGCACCGGCGTGCCCAGCTCCATCTCCACGAACGCGTCCCCGTCAAGCTTGGAGAAGAAAATTTTGCAAGAAACAGGAATGGAGACGAGATGAAGGGGAGGAGGAGAAGGAACAACAAGGTAGAGAGAGTTGTAGCCGGTTAGTTGGTTACCTGAGGGAAGATGTGCCGGGCGATGAGGGCCGTGAGGCGGGAGGCGAAGACGGCGGCGGTGTTGGTGGTGGTGATGCCGGCGAGGTGGTCGCGGTGGGCGTGGGTGAGGAAGTGGTGGCGCTTGAGGGCGGAGGCGGGGGTCCACGTGTCCACCGCGAAGGGCAGGCCCCTCGGCAACTCGATCGGCATCTCTGCTTCTCCCTCCCTCCCGGAACGGCGGCGGCTCTCCGGACTCCGGTGTGGTGGAGGTGGCTCTCCGAACGCGAGATTACAAGTAGAAGCAGATGGGATTTGTTTTGTTTCTGTTTGGATTGGATCGGAGGCGGGAGTTCTTTAAAAAAAATTTACGTTTTGGCGCGTCCGTGCTCTCCCTCCTGTTCTCCCAAAATTTTCCGTTTTGAGCTTCGCGTCCTCACATTCGTTGGCGATTCTTCTTCAACAATTGAGCACTCGAACTTATGTCCTTTTCTTTTCAACTTATAACTTTTCTCAAATAAACAAACAAAAAATTCATTAGCATATTTTTAAATCAATTTATTATAATAGTTTTTTTAAATAGTTTACCGGTATTTGATTCGTTCGCATATGCACTCGTGCTAAAGGCTAAAAACCATTAACTGCAGCAAAAAAAAAACCCACCTTATATCAATGTTCTATAATAACAACACTAATACTTCATCAACAGACAAAACACAAAGCCAGTTCCACCGAACCAAGGATCTTGGACAATAGCTAGTCGCCAGAGAAAACTTAGAATTGACCTCTCTCGCGCGCCTGTTCTTTTGGGCTTTTGAAATCGACTTTTGGCTTCTGCTACAGTACCTAACTTTCAAACAGAATATTTTCTCAAAACAGAGTCTACAAGTTAAATGATCTACACGTTAAAAGCCCAACATCTGTACCAGCCAAAATCGTAAATGAATATCTATCTCTCCGTAATCTGTACCGTAAACAGCCAAAATTCAAAAATTTCAGCCAAAAACCAAAAGCCGCGTTCGAAAAGAACAGGCCTTAAAATTGGCCCCTTCGCAACAAGCATGGCGAGCCATGATCTTGTGCACAGGGGGACGCCCCAGGTATTCCGCATGGGAAAGGGCCAATTCTGGGTTTTTCTCCGGCACATAGGGCCAGTTATGTCTAAGATTCCCAAACAAACAGATGCTCAATTTGGTTTGTTCCACCCTCACAAGCTGAAATTCCATGCAGCAACCATGTCTTGAGAAAACCCCAGAATTAAACAGTACCAAACAGACATAGTAAGTTGCAAAACCGACCATAAGTTGCAAGTTGGTCCGGAGAGAGGAGCAAAGCTACGCATAGCCGATAGCGTATCGTACATAGGCATCCCATTACAGAACAAGCAATAAACATCCAAACTGCCACCAAGTTTACTCGGCCAACATATACTATACAGCAGCCAGGTTCTGCTTCCCAAACACCTTTAAAGTTCGACAATGTATCCTAACCACAGCATTTTAACAACTTGCTAGCGTATCCCAAAACTTGTTCCCCGCTTCGCTACACAGCATTCAGCAAATGACCTCGTGTGTCCTCATAAACAAAAAGACCGCAGCTTCATGTCTTGCGAACCTGGATGACATGGTCAGTGTTAGTGTTAGATAAAAAAAAACTTCTCTGCTCTTAGCCGATAGAATTCAAACACAATATCACAGGGGAACCGCAGCTCACCTCAAAAATCATAGTCCTTCAGATCCCTTCTAGATTCGGCCAATTCCATTTCCACCAAACACTCCTCTTGGCTGAGAGGTGGAAGCCCGTTCTTGTGACGAGTGTAGTTGTGCTTGTGCCACCCAGATTTGCAATGCTCTCTGTACAACTTGTCCTCCACAAGTACGTCGCACTCTTTGCATCTTTTCTGCTGCTTGCCTGCTCCCTGACCCTGACTTTCTGTCTCACTTGAAATGCTCTGTTTCTGCATGGTCTCACTTAGCTGAGAAACAGTATCAGGCTCCTTTGCAGGCACAGGCACTGATCGAGACTCTTCAACATTGTCATACTGCTCCACAGATGAGCCACCTTCCGCATGTGCCGACACCGAGAGTACTTCCACCCTCCCTTGCACATCCTTCAATCTCTCCTCACATGAGTGCAGAATAGATGGCTCAATCTCGCATACCTGCAAAATTTATTCACAGTTACAGGTAGGACACCGACAATAAGGTTAAGCATAAGAGGAAGATATTGTGGCTTTGGGAATAATTGCATCAGTATCGTGAAGGAGGAATACACTAAGCGGCAGCAAGGAGCCTCAGTAGATTTTAATGCTGAGTTCATCATAGACTGAACAGTACAGTAGGGACCAAAGGCAAAGCTTCTTAGTGATACAACTAACCTCTAAATGATAGCATAAACCATTTACTAGCTCTGTAACAGTATGGGGGAAACATGCAAACTACATCATCCTATATTAATTTATTAAATGACTCAAGTTAAGTGCGCAACACCGACGACAATTCCATAGCAAATCATTACCAAGCGAAAAAGTAATGACAGGGATAGAACATGATTTAAAAGACTTACAATAGAAGGTTGATTGCCAGATTCATCATTCGAAATAACACTAGCATTCCACTCATCAAGCTTCTCCATAAGGCCTGAAAGTTTGGACTTTGGTGCAGTGAACCTCACCCTCAATGGTGCACGCTTAATGGGGAAGTGTTCCGTTAGCTTCTTAATAACTCTCAGTGCCTGCAAAACCGAAGAAAATGCAAATGAAAAGAGCACAAGAGAGGTAGATAAAAAAGTCCACACCCAATAGCTATACCTCTATCGTAATATCCCAAATGCAGGTAACAAACTAACAATAACAAATGTCAAAGTAGTATGCCGCATAAACATAGAGGTATCATCAGTTTTATCACAGAGACTACTGTTTTCCTTAAAAAAAATGCATTATCAGTTTATCACGATTCACAAGAAATTGGACCATTGCAAGGTTGATGGTGTTGTGTTGCAGGACTACACTTGATAAATGAACCAGGTTTTTTCTACTTATACTCCAGTACAGTAGCCAAAGCAATGATCAGCCATTGAAAAAAATACAAAGACACAAGATGCAACTGGCTCACAATTAATGGACATGTCAAGGTGGCATTACCATTTTTAATCATGTTCTAGTTCTAAGAAGATGGCAGATACATAAGAACAGCGACAATCTCTAAAAATGACCAACAAATGAGTACCTTTAGAAAGGATGCAGCTAAATGTTCTGAAAGCTGAGGTTTGGGTCCACATCCATGTTTCTACTTTCTAGTGATCTAAGTTTCCTCTTAATTGCTAAGCTCTGTGGCTTCGACTCACATGATTTTGCCATGTCATTATGTCTGGGTTACTTACATGCCTAACAGAAGCTGAGAGTATATTTCTTACAATCTTACACAATTTCTTCCAACTGGGACCAATGCAGAGGAAATAGTGCATTTGTTGCTTACAGGAAATGATCATCAAGTTGGCAATCGTTTTTTAAGCCGGCAAGTACTAGTCAGACACCAATGGTTTACAGTGTGTCTGATTTGCATATGCAGCTATCTTCACTCTCTTTTCATGCATATTCTGATTTGCATATGCTCACCATCTTTTCGTGCATATTATGTAACTTATTCTATCTTCAGGTCTAATAATATCATTCTCTCGAGATTTGGTAGAGCGTTCATATTCCACCTTGTTTTCCTTATTTACCGGGAATGCTATGTGCTCGATGTCCAGTTTCAGTGGAAACCAGTGCATTTCTTTCATTTGGTCTACAAAAATGTTCTTTCTCCTATCACACTCCTAATCAGGACACAAGTAACTACAATATTTTCTATTTGATAGGTTAGTTCTGTATCATTTTACATTATAGCCAAGTTAAAATTTATAGTTTTTACATCCGCAATCAGGGTCTCACGCCCCCGGGTTTAGTTTGCCTGCATATTCCCTCTAGGTAAGGTGATACATATAGATGCCAGTGTTCTACTCGAATAGCAGTATATCCAGAAAGTCAGCACTCAGCAGCTACCTGTTCCTTGGAGCAGACGTTTGGACATGTAAAGCAGTGTATCTTTATTTATATTCTACAGACAATGGTAGGATACAGTGTTCCGAAAAACCGATATTGATAATCCAATTATACAGGAACCAGGTCACCTATTCCTAGAATATGGCTGACTATTAGGCCAAAACACAGCGACAATCTCTAAAGGACATGCTTCAGGTGATGCAAATTATACATGGCTGGGTTTTTTTAGGCTTATAGCTTGGCTTTTTACAATAACTAGCTTTCAAACGGAATATCTTTTCAAAGCGAAGTCTACAAGTCGACTCACATGATTTTGCCATGTCATTATGTCTGGGTTACTTACATGCCTAACAGAAGCTGAGAGTATATTTCTTACAATCTTACTCAATTTCTTCCAACGGGGACCAATGCAGAGGAAATAGTGCATTTGTTGCTTACAGGAAATGATCATCAATTTGGCAATCGTTTTTTAAGCTCGCAAGTACTAGTCAGACACCAATGGTTTACAGTGTCTGTCTGATTTGCATATGCAGCTATCTTCACTCTCTTTTCATGCATATTCTGATTTGCATATGCAGCCATGCTCACTATCTTTTAGTGCATATTATGTAACTTATTTTATCTTCAGTTCTAATAATACCAGTCTCTCGAGATTTGGTAGAGCTTTCATATTCCACCTTGATTTCCTTATTTACCGGGAATGCTATGTTCTCGATGTCCAGTTTCAGTGGGAACCAGAGCATTTCTTTCATTTGGTCTAAAAAAATGTTCTTTCTCCTATCACACTCCTGATCGGGACACGGGTAACTACAATATTTTCAATTTGATAGGTTAGTTCTGTATCATTTTACATTATAGCCAAGTTAATATTTATATTGTTACATCTGCTATCAGGGTCACACGCACATGCATCCCCCCCCCCCCCAGGGTGTTTAGGTTGCCTGCATATTCCCTCTACTTAAGGTGGTACATAACAAACAAATAGATGCCACTGTTCTACTCGAATAGCAATATATCCAGAAAGTCAGCAGCTACCTGTTCCTTGCAGCAGACGTTTGGACATGTAAAGCAGTGTTATTACTATCTTTATTTATATTCTACAGACAATGGTGGGATACAGTGTTCCGAAAAACCGATAATCGATAATCCAAGTATAAAGGAACCAGGTCACCTATTCCTAGAATATGGCTGATTATTAGGCCAAAACACAGCGGCAATCTCTAAAGGACATGCTTCAGGTGATGCAAATTATACATGACTGGGTTCTTTTGGGCTTATGACTGAGCTTTTTACACTAACTAGCTTTCAAATGGAGTGTCTTTTTAAGACGAGGTCTACAAATCGATTGTAGTAGATGCTGTCCCATCTTTATCTATATCATCTAAAATCACATACAAGTATCTCTCTCTCTCCGTACCCTCTCTCGCAAACAGACAGAATTCAAAATTTTAAGTCAAAATCCATAAGCTACAGCCCAAAAGAACCCACCCATGATACACAAACATCTGCCACTATTCTACCCAAATAGCAGTATATCCAGAAAGTCGGCAGCTACTTGTTCCCCTTTTTTTCTTCTTTTACTCTGGTACAGTAGCCAAAGCAATGATCAGCCATTGCAAAAAAAAGGCTCGATGCAACTGAGACACAATCGATGGACATATCATGGTCGGCATTACTATTTTTAATCATGTTATAGTTCTATAGATGATGGCAGATACATAAGGATGGCAACAGTCTCTGAAGTACGACCTACAAGTGAGAATCTCCAGAAAGGATGCAGCTAACTGTTCTTGAAGCTGAGGTGTGGACCCATATCCATGTTTCTAGTGATCTAAGTTTCCCTTTTATTGCTTTGCTCCGTTGCTTCAACTCACATGATTTTGCTGCGTCGTTAGGTCTGGCTACATGCCTTACTCAATTTCTTCCAACTAGGACCAAGGCAGAAGAAATGTTGCATTTGGTGCTTACTGGAAAAGATCATCACTTTGGCAATCCTTTTCTAAGCTGACAAGTACTAGTCCTACACGAAGCCAATGCTTACAGCGTGTGCCTGATTTGCATATGCAGCTATCTGCAATTACGTCCATGCTCTCTTTTTGTGCATGCTCTGTTACTTATGCTATCTTCAGTTCTGTGATTACACAGAAATTGCCTTACTATTAGGAACTCAAGAATTGGTAGCTTTCACATTCCATGTTTTTGTCTCATTTTCCGGTAATTTTATGAACTCAATGTCCAGTTTCAGTGAAAATCAGTGCATTTTCTTTCCTTCAGTCTGAAGAATGTTCCTTCTCCTCTCACACTCTTAATTAGATCACATGTGACTGAATATTTTCCATTTAATAGGTTAGTTCTGTATCATTTTACATTATAACCAAGTTAATATATATTTTTACATCCGTTATCAGGGTCACACACATAAACAATTTTGCCCCCATTGTTTAGTTTGTATGCATATTAATTCTAGTTAAAGTTGATACGTAATAAAGAAACAGCTACAACTGTTCTACTCAAATAGCAGGTATCCAGAATGACAGCAGCAACCTGTTTCTTGGAGCTGAGGATTGGTCATGAAAAAACAGTGTTATTACTATCTTTATTTATACTCTACAGGACAATGGTGAGATGCACAGTGTTCTAAAAAACGATAACTGACATTCCAATTATACAGGAACCAGGAGGCCACCAATTCCTAGAATGTGTTGATTATTAGGCCTAAAGCAACAATCTCTAATGAATGTGCTACTACAGGTGATGAATGCAAATGACGCATGATAAACAAACAGCTACCATGGTTGTACACAAATAGCAGTCCAGAATATCCAGAAAGTAGGCAGGCAGGTACCTGTTCCTTAGAGCTGAGGTTCGGCTCCACCGCAAAGTGTATCTCATGCATGAGGCGCTCGATCATGGTTATGGTGTAGGGGTGGCGGGTTTCAGGGTTGATGGTCTTCTCCATCACAATGGTGGCGATATCCCTGAACTGGTTAGACAGCTGCGCCTCCCTCTCCTTGCCAGAAACCTGGAGCTCCCCTTTCTCCAATATCTGATAGAATCAAGAATTCTTCTTTAGCGCCTAGCAGCAGCAATCATCTAGTACTTGTGAACACGATTCGCATCTCACGGATAGGAATCCACCTCGAGGCAGGACAAGCACGCAATCCACAGGGAGGAGGAGAGGAGAAGGATACCTCGATGCAGATCTTGGTCTGGTCGTCGGTGCCGAATGCCTTGATGAGGTCCTTGGACTTGGCGAGGACGCCCTTGGAGACGTTGGAGTAGACGGTGTGGGACTGGAGCACCTCGTCGAGGTCCTTCTCGACGCAGGAGCGCCAGGAGAGCACCTTGTTGGGGAAGCAGGCGATCTCGAAGCGCTGGCCGTGCTTCCGCAGCCGCACCACCGCCACGTTCGTCAGCCGCTTCTGCCCCACCGGCTGCACCAGCGTCCGCGACATCTCCGGCGCTCGGGATCGATTCGATTCGACTCTCTCGAGGAAGCAAAACCCTAACCCTAGGCAGCCTCGGCTCGGCGCGGCGCGTGCCCTCCGAGTCTCTCTCTTGCCGTGGCCGAATGGAAGAGAGGAAAGGGCGGAGTGGACGTGCCGTGTCCACTTCCACTTGTGCAAGTCACCAGACCTAGCCCAGTTCTTTTCAGTTTCTAAAAATTGTTTTTCGATTTATCTACAATAACTAATTTTTAAATGCAGTATTTTTTTAAGATAAAATTTACTAGTTAATTATAGTACATACTTTACTGACTTCATTTATATCGGCAAAAACCGTACGTGAGTTTCTGTTACTCTGTAATCTCTCGTACAAACAGCCTAAAAGTCACAAGCCGCAGCCAAAAGCCACATGCTGCAACAAAAAAGAATAGACCTAACCGGTAAGGCAATTTTAAAAAAAGCTCGAAGCTTGCGAGTTACTCGACAACCATACCCACCCGAGATATAGCACCAGCAGTAAACGGCTGCATCGGCTTGGTTCAACTGCACGTGTCGTGTTTGGACCGGCACTTCGACACGGCGGATAGGCTCGATATGATACGGCACAAATAATAACTCTTATATGGTGATACAGTGAAATTGTTTTGTGTTTTGTTATAAAATTACTTATGTTGGAGTAACTACACTTTTCTGAGTATAGATGTGTGACTTGGCAATAAAATTACTACTGGTAATAAAATTACTTGTGGCTGACAGTAAAAATACCTATAACATAGCAACTGACAGTAAAATTACGTGTGACTAACAGTAAAATCAATAAGCCATTGATAGCCCGTTTGGCTAAGCGTGCTCGGGTCGGCCTTACCCTCTTAATGCCATGACTGGGTCAGAGCGCACGCACATGACCCAGTACGGTACAACATGATAACTTATTCGGTTCAATTGTGCCGTCTAATCGGGTCGTGTCCTATTTAAACCTGTATAGTGCTGTGTTGGGGGACCATTTGGCCATGTTTGAAAACCACTTATTGGAAAAGACATGACGCATGGCCCACTTCTAGAAGAGAGTTGGGCTTGCAGCCCAATTTGTTTGGGATGATGTTCCTTTTCTAATCCAGACATCTCTGTTTAAGTTATAGTGTGTGCTTAGTAAAACATACATACACACACATATATATGATGTATAATTCAAACGTGATGTGCATAAGTGTGCTCCTCTGATGTAATTAAAAAAGGAAAAATATTTTCTATTCCAGCTCGTCTCCTCTGATGTAATTAAACAAAATAAAAAAAGGAAAAAAAACCTTTTTCTATTCCAACTTGCCTCTCGACTCGGTCAGCAAGCGCCCAGCCACCGCTGGCCTCCACCTCCTGTCGTCATCCCCAAACTCCATAATTGGGGGCCAGTGAACCCCGAAATGTATCCACAAAACAACTCAAAACCATATCATATCATAGGAGTTGGTCGCATGCTAGACGGCTAGTGGTATCAGTAAAGCATCTCCCTTAAAAACAGACTGAAAGAGTAGGTTTTATTCACTCACTTATAAGCAATGTTTCATTAAATGGTAGATTTTTTAATTATTCTATAGGAATTGTTCGGATGTAGCTATGTTAAAAGACTTTCGCGGGTATTTTAAATTTAACCAGTTTTTATTTAGAGTAGTACGTAGCTAAGACAGGTCGGTACGGTAGACAGAAAGTCTTCGGATGTAGTGGCAAGGCAACTGCAGCTCGACTTCATCCCTTCCCCTCCCTTGGATGGAAAGATCAACGGAATAAAAATTCAAGTCAACAGGAACGATTCCAGTAGGACATATGATTAGCGTTGTTTGCACTACTTCTTTGAATAAAGTACTGTATCTCAAATTGCGCTCGCTCTTTAAGACTTTAAGACTAAAAAAAATACCTGTATTACAAAGGCTCCAAACATTGTCTCCATCACGCGCAAGATGCTGCTAAGGTCATGTTTGTTTCCACTTAAGATTATTATAATCTAACTTATAAATCATAAGTGGAAACAAACATCTCAGATTATAAGGTAACTTATTATAATCTAATAGCCCAGATTATTGTAATCTAATAAGCTCAAAAAAGGAGCTTATTTCATCTTATAGATCACCTTTTATCTTAATGACCATAAAACTTTAGGAATATTACCCACCTTTGCCATTCATCCAACCCCCAACTCCCGTGCCTCTCTCTCCCAGGGCATTGTAGTCTTTAAACATTCAAATACAACAATCTATAACTCTGATAATCCAGGCTGCCAAACACCTGACAGCTTATTTCCCACCAGCTTATTATAAGCTAGCTTATATAATCCCCACCTATAAGCTAGATTATAATAATCTTAAGTGGAAACAAACAGGGCCTAAGGCGGTTTTTTTTCGATTTTGCAGCTGGTTTTTAACTTATAGCTTCTATTAATCCGTATTATTTATCAGATCTACTATTTACGGATAAAAACTATTAGGTCTAGTCTAAAAAACATGGTCTAATGGAGAGACCGAGGGGGGAAAAGTCAAACTGTGGTCACACAGGTCAAATGCTTCATCCTGGCTTGGTCAAAACCCCAAATTTGCACACCCAAAATAAAAAGGGCAGGGAAACCAGACGGACGGAACCGAACAGAACAGGCCCTGGCTGAAGCCAGTGGCCACCTCACTGATATGTGGGCCTAAGTTGAAGTAGGACCCAATACTCAGTGAGCGATACAGGAGGCGTAGGGAAGCAGCTGCGGTGTCAGGTGGAGCTGAGTCCTGACAGGTGGGGCCCACGCCGGAACGTTCCAGCTGATAGCCCAGGGAGGCGGCCCGCCCCTCCCTCCCTCCGTTACTTCCGAGTCGTCGCTTCGTCCCTCCCAATTCTTCCTCCTCGCCTCCGCCGCCCGCGCCATTCCGTCCAACACCTCGCCGCCGCGCGCAGCCAGGCCGCCTCCCGGATTCCCTCGCGACCCAGCCCCGCCGCCATGGGCTCCAGGTGAGCTCCCGATCGACCTCCCTCGCTCGGCCCCCCTCTCCCAACTTCGATTTTCCCTGCGGATACCGGGGGAGTTGATGCGGTTTGTTACGCTTTGCCTCCTATTGGGAGAGTGCTTGGTCTGCAAGACTGTTCGGTTCGTTCGGTCGGGTTTCTCAAAAGTTCGTCTCGTTTGTGGCAACTCCCCGCGCTGGTTGCTGCTCCATTTGGGGGTGTGTAAGCCTGCGATTGGAGTTCTCTGGTGTCAAATTGTTGCTCGGCTTCTTCCTTGCACATTTTTCAGTTCCATAGCTGCGCGACTCGACTTTAAATTTGTGTGATTTTGGAAGCATGTGGGTATGTGAGGCCTCAGCTAGTTTCAACTTGGCTTTTAGCTCCTCCAAAGAAACAGGAATTACCTGCAGCTGAGTAATAACTTTGGCGAGTTATGTTTTGTTCTTGCACCTGTCAGTTTAGCTTTATTGCACAGTATTAGTCCTGTAGCTGATTATAACTGACAAATTAGGCAGTTAAGAACCACGTTAATTTGAGGGTAAATGGACACTCAGTTAGTAAATGGTAGTACGAAATAATGCATTCCCTATATTCTTAGTACTAGCCTAGTAGGGTATCATTTCTCTCGAGTGTTCACCTCTGGACTCAGGTTACTTATTTATCTTCACCTTCTTGCCAGAAGTTTTTCCTTACTGTGTAGAGGGAAGGGTCGTTTTTTTTTGTTTTGCCAGACTAGGAGGAATGGTTTAAAGTGAAAGAGTGATATGTGTGCCTGAACTTGCTATTTTTCACCGATTTGCCCATTCCACTTACGGTGATTAAACTTAGTGATACATAGCCAGGTACTAATTATTCTGGCATCATGCTGTGGCAGTGTTCCAGCATTCCCTTACATATTCAGCAAAATGGCTATAGTGCATATCGGGCTGATGAATATAGCTAGAGAACCTTATTTGGCCATTTTGCTCAACAAGGATAACTTTGCAGTCGCTTTCCAAATCACGATAGTTCAGTCTGATAGAGAATTTCCATGGTTCAGAATCAACCTACATGAACCAAGTGAATTTCATAGCGCAACTATTGTGGGTGCATTTACTGATGTTTGAAAATTGAGTTGGTCAATATCTGAACTGGGTTCAAGCTCAACTATTGCGTTGAAAATGTGTCATGCAGTGAGGGAAAATTTTATTATGTCGGTCATCAGCACATACTGGAATCGAATGGTGACCCTTTTGGAAAATGCGAATGCTTATAATTATCCTCCAGTACGATGTGTTTTGAAATGTCATCATTTCATTCCCTTGCTTGATTCTGAGGTTTAAATTTTAATTTGAGATGCTTGACAAGATAAAACCCAAGATAACGTAACCTACTGTTAAACACAATACAGTGTCATTCATGCATTAAGTAATTGGATTATTGTTGATTACAAGCATATTCTTATCTTGTAGAATCTCTCCAATAGGCATTCCTGTGGATTCTGACACCCCTTCTGGGAGAAATACACCAGAGATTGCAACTAGTCCTCTTGTGAATGGTGAAAAGAGCATATTCCGGGATAAGATTGGAGGATACAGTGCACTTGCAAGTCCTGTGAGGAGAGAAATTGGGAACAGGCATGTAAGCTTCCCTTGATCAGTTGCTTTGTTCTTATTATCCACAGCTAACTGTTGAATTCAAATTCCAAAGTACATAAGTGGATATTCCATGACGCCCCCCCCCCCCCCCAACATTTACCTTGATCCTTGAATGCTTTGATTTTACATAAAAAAATATTCTTGTTGACCTCACCATACAATACATGTGTCAATAAACCAAAGTAAATCTGAAAACGCAGTTCGGACCTTATTTTCCGTATATACGAATGGGAATGTCTTGGAAGCATGTATCGTGCAAGCTAACACAATCCGTTGTGTTTTTGGATCATTTTTCTCCAGATCTATGACGAGGTTGCTCTCTGTTGATGGCAATGACTTGGAAGATGGTAAGGCCGCAAAAGACAGAGATAGGCCTTCACGCTACCTCAGACTCCCAAAGATACAGAATCAGGCTCTTCTTTCTGGTCTTGCTTACTGCATATCGTCTTGCAGCATGATTTTAGTTAATAAGTATGTTCTTTCTGGCTACAGCTTCAATGCTGGAATATTTCTGATGCTTTATCAGGTATATTACTATTGCTAATTGTTTGCTTTCCATGCAATATATTCTGTTTTCCTTATGTGGTGTGGCTATGCTGCTTGGTGTCATCATTAATATTGTCTTATTTATGATCTGTTACTGCAGAACATTGTATCAGTGATCATAGTTTCCACATTGTCCCTCTCTGGTGTTATCCCAACTGAACCATTAACATGGAAGCTAATCAAAGTTTGGTCACCTGTGAATATCATATTTGTCGGAATGCTAATTACAAGCATGTTTAGGTATGTGTCGGATCCTCAGTATCACTTTGATCCGAATTGATCAATTTGTTATATGATTTTAATATACCTAAATTATCTTTCATAGGGTAAAATATGAATACCATGCTCTCTTTTCCCGCCTTCATTATCAGAATTATGCATAAAGGAACATATACCTTAGTAAAGCTTGTTGTGAGAAACTGAGAATCAGTATTGATTATTGAAACTCAATAAATTTTGACTGAATACGATTTTGCAGTTCGAAAGATCATATGGAGATAAAATTTTCATTTGTGCTGACATTAGCTGACTGTTAAAATTTGAAAAATTGTGTTTTGCCTGTTTAAGGTGAATGTTTATCGCGTCTTGTCTTCTCTGGCTCTATTCATGGACATATAGTTAGTTTGGGCAATGGTGAACTCAAATCATTTCCTAGTTTTGCTGAACATTGTCAGTGGAGGTTTTCCATATGAGCTGTGAACGAATTGTCACTCAATTTGTAGTAAGGAAGTTTCATATTGAAATTGGAGGTCTTTCACAAATTTGTTTTTCCTCACTTTTAAATATTTTCTGTACTTTTCAGTTTGAAGTATATCAATGTTGCGATGTTGACGATATTGAAGAATGCCACCAATGTCATTACTGCTTCTGGGGAAACCTACTTCTTTAAGAAGCAGCATGATAGAAAAGTTTGGATTGCTCTCGTATTGATGGTATGTCATGTTTAGAATATAAGAATGTTTCAACAGGACTTGAATGCTCTAGGGGTTAATTCCCTTCTTTGCATTTTTTCCTAATTGACTTTATGTTTCATGCTACTATTTGATATATTGCTGAATGATTCATAGACGTTCATCAAATGTTGACTTAAAATAGTAGGTCTATTAATCCCTTCAACACTTGACCCACTTATATGTTTATGCAGATAATCTCAGCAATTGCAGGAGGAATAACAGATCTCTCATTTCATCCGGTCGGTTATACCTGGCAGATCTTGAACTGTTTTCTGACAGCATCATACTCGGTATTGTTTTTGTTGATGCCAATCAAAACCTGATTACAGTATGCAGCAAATTATCAGACTGTTACTCCTCCCAAATGTTATAAATTTATATTTCCAGTTGTGTAGAATGGCACTTCAGTTTACGGCACAAATATCTTTAGTTCTGAGGTATCCCCACATTTATTTTAGCATAACTTTTTTTTCCTTTCAGCTTACATTGCGGCATGTAATGGACAGTGCTAAGCAAGCCACCAAGTCTGGGAATTTGAACGAGCTTTCGATGGTTTTACTGAATAACATTCTTTCACTGCCTTTGGGAATTATCCTTGTACTTGGCTTTAATGAAGTGGAGTACCTTTTGGAAACGTAAGCTCATGATTCAAAAAACTCACTCATTTGGAATCTCCATTTGTTTAACAATAACTATTTGTCCTGAAAATTTATTTTCTGTCCTTCGTGGCCTTGCAAGTCAGTTCGAGCCTTTGAGGCACATCTACATTAATGGAGTCTCTAAAAGGACATGTCATGGTCGGTTGGTCACTAAACCTTGCCAGGAAGGCATTGTGAGCATAAGAAATGAAGTGTGTTGTATAGGGCTAAATGGGTTATCTGCTAGTAATGGGCCATTAGATATTATAGTTTCGCACTTAGATTCCATCCAAGATACATCTAACGCAGTCAACTCTTGCAGCACATCTCCTGGCAAAAATAGTTTATTTGCAAATATTACTCTTCTCTCTTTTGGGTTTATGTATTTGCGAAGTGAATTTGCAGGCCTCTCTTGAGGACACCGATGTTTTGGCTAGTCATCACAGCTAGTGGAGTTTTGGGGCTTGCTATCAGCTTTACTTCGATGTGGTTTCTTCATCAGACAAGCGCGACAACATATAGGTGCCAAATTCATTTGAATTTTAAAACACAAATATTTTTCCATATCAACTATTCTGGTTTCATAGGCACTTCAACTTTTCTAAAATGCTTGCTCTTTATATCCTCTTTGTAATCATGAGCTTCTAACACCAATACTGCTTTGATTCAGCCTTGTGGGCTCCCTAAATAAGATCCCTCTCTCTATTGCCGGAATCATTCTCTTCAAAGTTCGTACAAGCATGGAGAATTCTTTAAGCATTCTGTTTGGTAGGTTTTGTTTATCATGAGGGCAAAGGTACCTTATGTGTAATCATATTTCACTAACAAAATGTTTGTACCCTTCACCCTGCAGGTCTATTAGCAGGAGTATTTTTTGCCAGGGCCAAATTGCGTGATAACTCTCAGTCCTAGTTGTTGGCCAAGCTTCCTAGGTGTTAGATAAGGCAGGATTTCATCGAAAGGGGACACTCCCTCAAATTACACTTCATGGGAAATTTGTGGAGATGCAAGGATTCTTTCCCAGTTGGCAAGACAAGAGGCAACATGTTATTCTGGGGTTCCAGTTTTTTTCCTGGAAGCCGACCTGGACCCCCTGTTGTTGCTCTTGTGGTGGTATACGTCTTCGTTCTTGCACGAAATATACAAAGTCAGATACTACTCAGATCCCAGGCAGTTGGGGGATAAAAGGCCGTGCTGTTGAGTCGATGTATTGTAATCTGGAAAATTGCGGCAGTTGGACTGAAATAGGATTACTATTTTCAGTGCTGTGCAGCTGCTGTTGCGTTGAGTATGTACTTGTGAGGTTTAATTTTGTGTTCGCCTTCCGTATCTACTCGTGTTTGCATTGATTCTGTATGGTTCAGGGAATAGCAATTTTTCCGTCCTCTTAGAAGGAAAATGCCCAAGCTCCAGTTGAGTGGAAGGGCTCTTGGGATATTTCAGTGTGGCCCTACAGTCCCAGAATAAGGTGAACACAGTGTGGTACGTGTATTTTTTTTTTCTAATTTGAAGTGTAATACAATTACGTTATCTCAAAAAAATTCTCAAGAGGAACTTTGCATAACCTTGCAAGAGTGAAGAATGCTGATTAAATGAAACGAAGCATATAATTTCATCTTTTTTGGTCTTTTGGTTTTTTGAGCATTTTTGCCAGTTCTTTTTTCGTATTTGTTTGCACTATCCGTGATGGACTAACATATTTTTTCTATTTTTAATTTTTTAAATTTAATTACGCTAAATAAGCCATAATTAACTTCAGTGCAATTTTAGCTAGGTACAGTGTAATTTCAACTATAAGCTACCTTTTTCAGTCCAATTGAACAGGCTGTAACTTTAATCTTTCTACATACATGCATGCAGCTTCCAAATAACACACAAGTATCGTGCACACTTTGCACCTACACATGACGGTTTCTCCTATAGAAGCCAAATGCAGGACTGGTTGGATGCAGTTGGGCCGCCCTCATGAAGGTAGTTTCGGCAGCTGCTCTTTCGGACGGCGTCGTATTTTCGGATGTTTTTGTGAATAGAGAGATCCTATTTAGACTAGGCAGGTGCTCCATACCAGCTGGTGTACCGTTGTCCCACGTGTCCATGAAGAGTTCACAATAGAGGGTTTGGAGGTTGGGCATGGCCCCTGCCGTGAAGGTCAGGTATGACATCCGGTCGCATCCAAACTCGAAACTCTTGAGAGCTAGGAATCCCATGCCGGATATCACGATCCTTTCTGTGGGTACTTGTGGGATGAGCAAGCATAGTTCAGTGAGCAAGGGCAGGTCTCCAAGAAGACGAACATCATCCTCCAGCACCTCCTTAACCGTAAGCTCCAGGGACAAGAGGTTACGGAGATCACCAACCCACCTGGGAACCCTGGAGAAACTCAATCCTAGCAGCTCAAGTGTCTTGAGGTGGCGAGGAGGACGCGCTGACCATGAGTTCAGGACATCAGCGGTCATCACACAAGTTCCATGCAGTAGCTCTAGCCATCTGAGGTTCCGTAGCTTTTCAATGGAAGAAAGCAGAGCATCCATGCTTGCTCCTGTCGCCCTTCCATCGAAACTGAGCCCTAGCGCTCTCAGGTTTTTCAGCTTGCCCAGGCCCTTGATACTATCTAGCGAGCTCTCCGTTATGTCAATACCCCATAGAGTTCGTAGGGATTCCATGTTGCCTATTCTGTCAGGTAGCCTTGAACCATGTGGAACAGTTAGCTGCATCAAGCGGGGTAAATCAGCAATATCTGTTGGAATGCCATCGACCAAATATGTCGAGTGTACCGAGGGCCAAAATATATCCAGTGTCTCCAAATGCCGTAGCCCCCGAATCTGAGTAGGTAGCTGTATCAAGAACTTAGAGTCATAGAAAATACTACGTGCTGCCGAAATCTTCAAATACCTCAGCTGAAATAATCTGGTAATGCCGGTGAGGTCCAGTCTACTCTTCCTTTTCAAGATATCTGAAAACTCAATTGTTAGCACTCGAAGAAACTTGAAATCCAACAAAGAAGGAGGGATGCATGGGGATTTTCTGAAAAGTGCAAGTGATCGGACATGAGACAAGATTGAAATGGTGACTGGTATTGTGCCATCTTCTGCATCAATCAAGTTCAAGGACAGGCGACGGACCTTATCACGCAATCCTTGCATGCATTGTGGATCATACACGACACTAACAAAATTATCTTCTGTGCACCTGCTTAGGATCAAATCAAACATCATATCATGTACTCCACAAGAAAAAACCTCACTATTACCGAGTGTGTATTTCGGTTGAATCAAGCTCCTATTGACAAGCTCATTAAAATAGCTCTCTGCAACATCCACCAAATCTCGACCATGCAGAGCGCTCACAAAACCTTCAGCGATCCACCGTGCAAGCAATTCATGCTTCCGAATCTCATGGTCCTCTGGATATATACCAAGATAGAGCAAACATGTTTTGAGATGAGGAGGAAGATTCTTGTAGCTGAGGTTCAAGATCTGTCTCATCCCTTCCAAAGTGGGATTTGTTGCAAACTGAGAGCCCAAAGAGTTCCGTATGTACTCCCACTGTTCCTTTAGCCTTGTTGGTTGACTAGCTAGAAGGCTAGATATAGTGATAATTGCAAGTGGTAAACCTCCACACTTCTTCAAAATTTCAGCTGAAACTCCTTGAACTGAGAAGGGCAAGCATCTTCAGATCTAAAAATTCTATTGAAGAACAATCTTCTCGAGTCTGAGTGACTGAGGGGCTTCATCTTATAGACACACCCATTGTCGGAACATGACCTGGCCACATCCTCATCGCGTGTGGTTATTACTACTCTGCTACTTTGATTATTTTTCGGAAAAGCACATCTAATAATCTCCCATGCAGGCACACCCCACAAATCATCCACTATGATGAAGTACCTGTGAAATTATTTCACATAGAGCATAAGTTACACTGCAAATGAAATCGTCCTTACTTTCCAATGAATCCCGTGCAGATTAAAAACGAAGCAAACTCCAGCAAAGCGAATTTATGAATCTTATAAGAACACATTAGCATATGCTATTCAGATTATATCAATTGGGCATGTTACTTTTATAATCCAACCAAAGAAATGGGAACATTGCATAGGGGAGGACTTAGAAATTAAAGAAGAACAAAAACCTAGTAGTTATGTTAAATAAAATTGATTAGACAAAATGATGATCCAATTTCCACTCGGGTTCACTTTGGTCTCTCTATTTTAAATTGGATCATGTTAACCTCTATACTTTCAAGCTTGGTTCAATTTGGTCCCGCCTTTGCAATTTCATGAAAAACATCATGCAACATTAAATGGAATATGGGCAAACATTTTAAAAGATTCACTTGTTGAAATCGAGTAGGTACCTCTTATGCTGTAGGTATTCTTTGAGGTTGTTAATGAGGTCTTGCACATCGCAAGCATGAGGAGATGGCTGTAGCCCAAGCTGTGTTAGTAAGGCGTTGAGAAGCCTTGTCATGTTTGGCCTCAGAGAAACAGATACAAATGCCTTGCAATTGAAGTGCCCCCCAATCTTACGATACACCTCGTTGGCAAGTGTGGTCTTGCCCAAACCTCCGAATCCTACTACAGACATCACCTTCAGTTGCTGCTCTTCATCCGTGGCCCACTCGATAAGCTCTTCTCTTGGGCCGTCGATACCAACAAGGCTAGCTGACTCCTTGTAGAATGCTAACAACCGAGGATCAACATCGACAGAGCTGGAATTAGTGATGCACTCGTCAAGTTTGTACCTCTTTCGGCGATCACTTGCCTGGATCACACGAGCCTTCATCTCTTGGATCTGGTTGGCTATCCGGTGACGATCCTTCCAAGTCTTTATATAGCCGACAGCTTTCTGGAGGAACCCCAGGTTGTCATCAGCTCCACCAAGATGATGCATAAAGTCGTCGATGCAGTCCTCTATGTCATAGGCCATCTCCCTCACATGGTTCCTCCAGTTCTTCGCTTGCGGATCGAGTTCGTCGGCATGCGACGTCTTCTCAAGGAAAGCTTCCATGGCGCTGAGCTCGTCGGCGAGGAAGACCACCTCCTTGCGCACGTCCTTGAGCTTCTTGTACTCATCCCCCATGAGAGTGGTGAGCTTGGCGAGGAGGGGTTTCATCACCCCCACTGAAGCGCTCACCACCATCTCCGCCATCTCTAGTTAGATCTCTCAACTGGCTCGCTATCTGTGCGTGCTACTCTTTTGCATATAAGCTGCTAGCAAAGATAAGCTCGCTTGGTTAGATCGAGTAGTTTCTGAGCAAATACGCTTACAATATTTGTATTGGATCAGAACATGCCGGCCGGCTGCGCGCGGTTTTTTCGCAGTAGTTTATGGGTAAGCAACGACGAAGCTTCACAGACTTGGACTATGGCCTCTCAACTAGCCAGAACCAACAAATCCAACTATTCAAGCGTGCTTGGGTCGCAGGTTAATTTATATATCGCGTCATGGAGCAAATATTATAAAAGAAAATAATATCTATGCATAGTAACCACTTGCTTGTGGGTAGCACCTTGCCTCTAGCTGATGATTAGGATACGTGGCTTGTGGAAACCCTTACTGGCCCCCAATATCCAATAGAGGGATGCTGTCTTCCCTAGGCCTGGGCATATTACCCGCTACCCGAAATCCGAACCCGAAATACTCGGACTCGGACCCGAAATAACCGAACCCGCACTACCCGATATCTAGTTCGGATAGTAAATCCTATTACCCGAATTTATATTGGGTAATTTGGGTAACAACACCCGGTACCCGAACTACCCATATAACAGGAATACCTCTCGAAGGCCTAGTCAAAGCCCATCAAATCTCCTCGGCTTCAGGCTCCTTAACTCGTCTCGTAACTCGCCGCGTCTCGTCTCCGCGACTCCGGAGTCCCCGGCGTGGCGGCGTCTCCCCGCCTCCCCGAGACCTCGACTCTCCGTCTGCCGTCTCCTTCAAAACCAAGCCATGAGCCCGCTGCGCGCCACACTCCCCCGTCTCATCTCACAGCGCGCGCGCGCGGCCGAGATTCTGTGTAGTTTAAGTTAATCAGTTATTAATTATTCTGTCCAAAGTGTCAATTACTAATTGTATGCAAAATTCTGTGTAGTTTGAGTGTTTGCTCTGATTTTATATATTTCGGGTATATTGGGTATACCGAACCCGAACCCGAAATTGCGGGTACCCGAATTTGCGGGTAACGTTTTTTTGGGGCTGGTATCGGGTAACAAATCTCATTACCCGAATTTTTGGAAACCCGAATTACCCGACCCGAACTAATCGGGTAACCCGAACGCCCAGGCTTAGTCTTCCCCCAGTGGAGCCCAAGAATTGTCGGCTCAATTGATTGATTTGCGATTTCTCATCCGTTCCGGGTGAGGAAGCTCCCTCCCTCCTACCCTAGTTTTTTCAATTCAATGCAGTAATTTTCTTTCTTCAAATCTGCTGCTAGCTAAACTAGTAAACTAGTGTTGTTGTTCTTCCTATTTCCATTAATTCGCGTGGGTCTCCTCTCCTGCTATCTATTCTGTAAAAAAATGGAATTGTCTTACGCTTCTTTTTTTGGGGTGGAAATCATACTATTACATGGTTGTTAGCTGCAACGCGAGAGCAGCCGTACTCTTTTTAGAATTAATTTGATGAGGTCTGATTGGTTAGTTCTGAGCTGTTTGCCCTGGTTAATTTTATTAGGTGCTTCTATTTATTGGGTTAATGTGTTTTATTTTGGAGGCTTCTACAATAAAACTAGTGTATCATTCACTCGAAGTTAACAGACTCCTTATTAATCCATGTGTTGTTCTAGTTAGTACATTGTAAAGTGCTCACGAGGAATGTATATTCAAATACAATTCAATGGCATCGCTGGCCAAGGCGATTTACAAGTTCTTTTTGTCTTTCTTGCAGCTTTCATCTAAAATGTAATGGAGGGAAGAAGGCAGTGTGTGCCGAAGGAAGAAGCTGAAAACTAACCGCTTAGAACAGGTCTAACCCTGCTCTAGTGATTCAAAAATTTTCCAGTGATTCATTTCGGATTTGAGAACATGACTTGTAGATTGTAAATGCCTTCACTAGCCCATTGTTCATTGTTCCCATTGTAGGTGCTGGTGGCACCTGGCTGGTGTCGTCTCCTGGCTGGCGAGGCGCTCGTTCAGGGGAAGCTTTGGACCGCCGCCGTCCGTGGAGATGGGGCGACAAGTCATGCCAGCTTAGACAAGGACACAGCTGGTGCCTCGGCAGGGTGATCATGCGCCTCCTACTTCGTCTTTACAGGCTTCACTCCGACACGCTGCCCGCCTCGAAGGCTCTGCCTCAGTTCAATGACCCGGCATCAAGAAGCGTGAATTTGGCACTTGTCCTCGCACGGAGCACTTACTTGACATGAAGCAAATTTTTGGCTAAGGCTCAGGTGTTCGCGTGTCCATTGAGTCAAAATTTTGGCTAAGTCATAGATGCTCTCATGTAAATCCCTTAGACCTCGCCCCTTGCACGGAGCACTCGCGTGATATGAAGTAAAATTTTGACTAAGTCTTGGACACTAGTGCGTCCATCGAGCCAAAATTTTGGCTAAACCATGAATGTCCTCGCAAGGATCCCGTCGCCTGTGTCGGGAGATTTCCGATGCCGTGCAAAGACATAAGTCGGTAAGTCTCGGCCATACGCTAGCCCAGGGCACTCCTAAGCACAATGCCATGAGAAGAAAACAAGTCATCAAACTCGCCTTGGGTGTCCTGCCTCCTCCCGACGGTGACGCCCATATATATGCCCACGAATCTTTGAACACACGATCGAGACAAGCAATGCAAAGATACGGCTGTGTACACTTGGTGAAACAGATAGGCCACTTGGCGCAAAAGCCGTGGCTTTGGGTAAGCCTGCCGCCCACGCACCCAAGTGCCCTCCAGCGAGCAAGAAGCCGGAGCCGCGCCCATTCCGCTGCGCTATATAGCTCAACACCAAGACCGACTCACCTGGACACCTTTCCTCCCTCTCTTCGAATGGGGGGCGGCGGCCATGGGGAGGGCGTCCGTGGGGAGGAATGAGCGGAAGACTGTTCTGACCAAGGGGCGGCCGTTCCTACGTCTCGATGCCCCAGCGAGCGGCCTGGCAGCCGGCTCTTCGGCGACACCGGCAAGGCCAACTCCTTGAAGTGCCCTGACAACCAGCCCCTCGGCGCGCCCCGGCGACCTCGACCATCGACGCCCCGGTGCTCCGGCCAGTGCCATGTCAGGCATGCCAGCGCACCGGCACCAAAGGCCATGCGCCTTGGCAGGTAGGCTCCACGGAGGGCCTTGGCGAATTTGTCCATGCTCTGGTGCTGTTCGCCGACGCCCTGGCATCGGCACCGAAGGCAAGGTGCCCTAGCAAGTTGCCCCCCCCAGCGTGCCGCAGCGAACTTGACCGATGATGCCTCAGCGCTCCAGCTGACGCCTTGGCAGACGCGCCAGCGCCCCGGCAACAAAGTCCGTACGTCCTGGCGAATTTGCCCGCACCGTGGCACTATTCGTCTGTTGGAAATAATCAAGCCGTTGCGGCAATGCAAGACTGAAGACTGCAGTGACCGTGGAAGACTGAAGACTCAGCAATGCAGTACCTGGAGGCTCTTCGGTTAGACTGAGTCCAGATCCACACTCCAGGTAGATCGGATCAAGTGCAGGAATCAGTTAGCATTTTAGACTTTAAATAAACATGTCATTTGTTGTTCACTGAGTCAAGTCTGTATTCAGTTTTTCACTTGGGGGGACTGTAGTATGTCCAGAGTGCGTTTATTCAGAGTTTGAGTAAAAGAAAATCTCTGAGTTCAGAGCCAATTATCGCGTGTGTTCTTTCTCCATTTGTGTCCAGATTTTGTGTGTTTGCAGGTCTGGGATTCTAGATCCAACATCGTCGATATAACTAATTGGGTCTGGGATTCTAGTTAGATCTCTCAACTGGCTCGCTATCTGCGCGTGCTACTCTTTTGCATATAAGCTGCTAGCAAAGATAAGCTCGCTTGGTTAGATCGAGTAGTTTCTGAGCAAATATGCTTACAATGTTTGCATATAAGCTGCTAGCAAATATGCTCATGGGTGTTTCGTAGTAGTTTCTGAGGCCTCCCATGTCAATTTCAAGTAAGCCAATGGCTGTCAAGGTCGATGGGGGAAGACGAGGAAGCTTCGCAGATGTGGACACCCGTGAGTGCTCTGGTCCCGGCACGCGTGACTGCAGTCCACTTTCCCTTCTGTGACTGCAGTCTGTCAGGCTCTGAGTGCTCTTTTTGTCCAGCACGCGTGAATGGTTGGATTTGTTGATTCTGGGTAGTTGCGAGGCCAAAATGAAGCTTCATCGTAGCCTTCCCATCGACCTTGCCAGCCATTGACTTGGCTTCAGAATTTTTTTTTACAAATAATCTATTTTTATTCGAAATTACAGAAATATACCTGCAGAATTTTTTTTATAAAAATAGACTCCAGTCGCCCCCCATTGGGCGACTAGAGCTAATCGCCCAACCGTATGGCGACACCTCGGCAGTTTGATAACGGTTGGGCGAGTTATTACTGTCGCCCATCCGTTGGGCGACTAACATGCAGTCGCTTTACTGTTGAGTAATTTTTAGTATAGAAAATTTAGTATAGAATTTTCTAGTATAGCAATTTTTAGTATAGAAATTTGTAGTATACGAATTTTTAGTATAGAAATTACAAAAAAAAATTTGTATACATTTTTAGTATAGAATTTTTTGTATAGAAAATTTGTAGTATACATTTTTTAATATAGAAAATTTAGTTAACGTAATTTTGTATAATTTATTATAATTTTACTAGATGTAGAAATTTTAGTATAGAAAATTTGTAATATACATTTGTTAGTATGGAACATTTTTAGTACAGAGATTTTTGTACAATTTTTAGTATAGAATTTTTTATATAGAAAACAACCGTAGGTGTAGATCTAGCTACAAAAAGTTAAATATTTGTTATACTAAATTTATTAAACATGTAGTTTTACAAAATTAACAACATGCGTATGAAATCTGCATGCAGGTATGGCGCGTGACTGGCAGTATCGCCTGTTGGACGAGCACGTGGACCGCATGCATCGCACTTCCCGTTGTGTGCCGCCACCGGGGAACGCGGGCGAGCCGACTGAGGTGGGAGTGGTCCAGACGCGCACACCTCGCGTGGCCTGGAGACTCGACCCCCGTTGGACAGCCAGGTTTGCACTACGCCAGCGTTTTAATGCTTCCGTAAGAGCGTTCCGTGTTGACCTTCACTTTGTTTGCAGGCTGCGGAATGCCGGGCTACTCCCTCTTGCCTGGATGGTGCAGGCCATGGAGGAGGATGGACCTGCCTTGGCTGCGGGCGGGGACGAGGCCAGGGAGCGATCACAATGCTTCCCGTTCGACCGCCCCCTGCTGACGACTTTGGTGGATCGTTGGTGGCCTGAGACGCACACTTTCCACCTCCCATTTGGGGAGATGACGCCGACACTGCAGGATGTGTTCCTGCTTCTTGGCCTTCCGATCGCGAGAGGCGCTGCATTCCTACCGGAGGCCCCGGTCGAGTGGCGCGATGACCTGCTAGGCAAATTCGAGGCGGTCCATTCACCGGGTGCCGTGGGTGAGTACCACATGTTCCCGGCGACTCAGACCCACGGGCTGTCGCTGAGGTGGCTCGCACAGTTCCGAGTACGTGGTTGTCGTGGCTACGGACCAGACAAAAAGTGAGTATGGTAGTGGAGAGTTAGGTGAGTAATGGCTTGGGCCTTTTCTCCGTGGCCTGTGCTGTATATATATATATATCCACATGGGGAGTGCTTTTACAATTATACCCTTACATCCTAGTATTCCCTACAAGGGCACTTATGTCATTACACATGTCCCATTCTGGGCCTTACATTCCTCTAACAGGCCTGCTGGGCTTAGGTGGGGGCCACCCCTACGACAGGAGCCTCTCATGGTGGAGGGCTTCACGGGCCGAAGCCATGTTGCCGAGCCCTTTGGCCCCCTCCGTCCCTGTGGCCTGTGAGCTTCCTCAACATTTTTCGGAGCCTTGTTGCTTGGTGCAGTGTTCGCCCTGCTGCGACGGTATAGCGCCGGGCGGGTTGGCGAAGTTCTCGCCGTCCCCAGGGCCCTACAGCATCGAGGTCGAGGTCGCCCGCCGGGCCGAAAGTCGAAGTCGGAGTCGAACTCGGAGTCGAAGTCGAAGTCGAAGCCGGAATCGAAGTCGCAGTTGAAGCCGGAGTCGAACTCGAAGTCGGAGTCGAACTCGGAGTCGAAGTCGAAGTTGAAGCCTTGGTGAGGTCGCTAGCTACCCGGGCTGCCCTCAACTGCGGGTTGTTTGAACTACGGAGTCGAAGCCGGAGCGAAGGCAGCCCTCGCGCCACAGATGCCCCTAGGCGCGGGGTGGTTGTGGCTCCGTGGTCCGCTAGTGCGCTTTTAATGACGCCTGGAATCGCGGTGGCCCCTGGTTTGTCAGGGGCAGGTGCGGCGCCGTGCCGTCTGTCTAGCCTTGAGTGGGACACGCAGCGTGCCGTGATTGGAGCGTCGTGGGATGTGAGCGGTTGCGTGATCGCAGCCGTTCGCCCCTTCCCTAAGGAAGCGGGACGTGTGGCGGGCTCGTATTAGCGTGTTGTGCGCTGGCCGGCCACCTTCCGCCAGTCACCGCGGTCATCAGCGGTTGCGTTTCCTGATTGTGGGTGACCGCACCGCTGTAATCTAGCCGGTTGGTCTTCTGCTTGCGGGCGAATCGAGGGAGCTTTATAATGCGTCGTTGTGGGTACACGAACGCTGCCCTTTGTTGCTTGCTGGCGCCTCTGTTTCTTCTCCCTCAGCTTCCTGTGCATGTCGCTCTTGCTTCTGTTCTCGGTTCCGTACGTACAGTGGCAAGGTCCGACCTGTTCTCGTAGACAGATATGCTTGAGTTCATCCACATCCTCTGGCCGCACCGATGGGCGCTACCATTAGGGTATGTTGGTGTATTGAAGCAGATCTGTCTACCAGAACAAGTCTATGCTTGCCGTAAGCCAGCGCCTGGTAGCCACCTGTACTATCCTGCATTCTTTGAAGGGACTGTTCTAATGCGGAGTTAGCATCAATGAACCTGGTCACAGAACGTTTGGCATAAAGGATGCACGATAATTTGTTTCGGGAAAAACTTATCTTCTACCCTACGCCGGGCCCTGTGATTCGGCGGCTACCCCTTGCCGCTGTGTGCTGTCATTCCCCCACGGAGAGGCTCTTTGTTGCACATCTGCACTTGGTGAGTGCGCCCTCTGGCGCCGGTGTCAGCGGACCTGGTCAAATGAAAGCCGGAGGCCTGGGCCGAAGTATGCGTCGAGCCGCACGAGATTATGATGGTCGGAATGGTCTCTGGCCCCGCCGTAGGGGTTGAAGCAGTGTGGCGAAGTATTCGCTCATGAGGGCTCGTCGCTGGCGAAGCGGGGGGCGCATCTGCTGAAGTGATCTTGGCGGCGCTGCCACTAGGGTTGACTGGCCTGCAGCCTTATGCTGCCGCCCCCCGCGTGGTCTTGGATCCATGCCGGGAGCTCCGGGCGAACCGGGGTAAAAGGTGTGGCTTCTTCACTAAAGCGGAGACTTGTCCGCTGCAAGTCGCGCAGCCCAAAGGGGCTTGCTGGTTTGCGACCCCGCCGGGCCAGAGTATAGGCCGGGGTTGCAATAACAGAACGGAGACCCCGCCATGGCTACGGCTGTAGTTAGCCAGTCCTTGCCTTGCGGTCGCTTCTATGATTATCCCTCTGAGACCGCCCCGCCCCGTCGGGAGGTGCGCCACATCGCGCTAGGCGCTTGTACTCCCGGGGGCGCAAGGATATGGCGGGGCGCCTTTTCTTGGGGTCGCAGCGGCTTCTAGCGCCTCCGTGGCGCCCCAGCGAGGTGTGCCGTCGGGTAGGCGCGGCTGAAGGCGAAGTCAAGGCCGTCACCGCTGGGGCGGGGATCGCGTCTATACTGTTGCAGTCGATTGGCCCCGGGAGTTGTGCCGACACATGCCAGCAGCTGTACCGGGTCGTACGTCCTGCATTTATTGCCTGCTGGAGTCGGCACGTGGTGGGGCGCTACTGGAGCGTCGTGCCCTGGCAGGCGTTTGTACGACTACGGTTGTGTCTGGCACACGCATGCCGTCGCGACGCTTCGGCTTCAGCCGACGCGACGCTTCGACTCCAGCCATGAGGAGGCGTGTGGTTCACCGCCCGCCTGTTACGCTTACCAATGGTGGGATACGAAGGGCCTTTAAATGCCCCCCGCGGTACCACAGTTGTTCTTCTACGCACCTGCTCCTCGCTCACTCCGTCTCCTGCCCTTTATTGCTTTTCTCGCTTCTGCGCCCTTTCTTCCGCAAGCAACGATGGCGGCCAGCGACAAGCGCTCTCAGGTGGCCAGTGGCCGCGCCATTCGTCGGCGGTCCTCGCCTCTTGAGGTGAAGTACGCGCTCGAAGAGCGCGATTCGGCGGCTGCAGAGAAGTGGTGGTTGGCGGCGGAGAGGAAGGAGGGTCCGTACTCCAGCGTCTTGGATCGCACGCTCGTGACGGAGGAGACAATCCAGACATTGCTGCGCGAGGGGAAGTTGTTGGACTGCCAGGCAGTGTGGCTACCCGCCGATGACGAGACGGAATAGCGCCTTGGGGAGTCGGAGGCGCTCGTCTTTGTCGCCTACTTCGAGGCCGGACTCCGCATCCCGGCCGCGGCGATCGTGGGCGATGTGCTGCGAACCTTCAAGCTGGAGCTGGTGCAATTGACTCCGAACGCCGTGGCTCGCCTTGCCGTGTATAGCTGGGCCTTGCGTTCGGAAGCGTGTTGGCCCAGCGCCTCGATGTTTGCATATCTGCACGAGGCGCGGTGCCAGCCGAAGGAGCGGAAGGACGGGATGCTGTCGAACTTCGGCAGCGTCAGCTTCATTCTACGGTCGTCGTGCGGGAAGCTCTTCCCTGCGAACTCGACTCAAGGGAAATGGGAGTCCTGGATGAGACGGTGGTTCTACCACCGTGTGGCGAGTGGTAGCGGCCTCGAGTGCACGGGTCGGACAATTGCCTTCAAGACCACGCCCGGCCGGACGCTCAGGCACGAAGATAGGCGGAGGGTGCGAAGACTCATAGGGGTCACTGCCCGCTTCAACATGCGCGACCTCGCCGAGGAGTACATAATGTACGGCGTGGCGCCGCTCGCCCATGAGTGGCGCCTCTCCGTGAGGAAACTCCGGGACGACAACATTCGCTCGTCCATTTGTTCACTACCCACGCCCCCTGATCCTCGTGAGCCTCGACCTTGCCCCCCTTTCATTTGTGCATACTGCACTGTGTTTATACGTGCCCCTTGCCTCGCGTAGGGATCCGCCTGGAGGACGCGGAGCGGGCGGCGCGCGTGTTCCTTGGGCCATACACGACCAGGGAGCACGAGCAGCGCACGACCGCGACCGCAGAGACAGGACTGGGGTAGATAAACCACGCATGTGGGTCTTGGGTCTCCTTGTGCCGGAACACGCCCCTCCAACCTCGCAACACCAAGACGACAGTGCCGTTGGAACGAAAGCGCCGTCCCGCAAGAGGGGCCGGACCGCTGCGGCCGCGCCCGATAGGGCAGCTGCGGTTGCCCCCGTCCCTGCAACCGGCGCAGAGTCAGATTCGGCGAGGTACGCCGACTCGGACTTGGAGGGCGCGAGCGCCGGAGGCGGAGGATCTTCGGGCGGTGCCAGGGACGGGGAGGGCGCCGGGGGCTGCTGGGTGGTGGAAGCCTCGTCGCCCGCGACGGTCATTGAAGCAAGGCTGGCGTTGGCTGGCAGCACAGGGGCGAAGCCTTTGTCCGCTGCGGCGGCGATGCCGGGGCTGCCCTCTGCGGGGGCAGATGGAGCGGGGTCCTCGCCGATGGTAGCGGCTGAGATTGAGGTACCCCCCGCGGAGGCTACGAGGGCGGGGTCTCCGTCGATAGTAGCGGCCGAGACTGAGGTGCCCCCCGTGGAGGCTACGAGGGCGGGGTCTCCGCCGGTGGTAGCGGCCGAGACTGAGGTGCCCCCCGCGGAGGCTACAAGTGCAAGGTCTCCGTCTGCAAGCGCTCCGGTTGCGGGGGCCCCTTCAAGTATCGCTATTGCGGGGGCCCTTTCTGCACCGGCTACTGAGGCGAGGCCCTTGCCGCCTTCCCAGACAAAACGGCCGCGCCTGCGATCCTCCCTTCACCGGACCTCGAGGGGGTTCACCGTGGCGACCTGCGTCGGGAGCTTGTGGGACTCCGACTCGCACACCGAACTCCCCCTGCCTCGCACCCTCCAGGCCCCTCAGACCATAGAGGTCGCGGCTCGGGAACGGTTGGCGCCGGGTCCCCGTCCGGAGGTCCCTCGGCCCCGCGAGCCGGCACCGCCCGCAGGAGCCGGCGCCGCTGCTACCCCCCAATGGTTAGGGAGGCGTCTCCGCGAAGTCCCCCATCTGCCACCGAGGGTAGGTTGGCATGGCACACCTTTGTACTATCTTGTCGTGCCCTATTGGTATCTGGCTGATTTTTTTCTTCTTCTTTTTTGAGCAGCGGCACTTATCCCAGAGGAAGAGCCATCCCCGGAGCGTGGGGGTCCTGGTGCTGGCGATGCTAATGTTGCGCGCCCGAATCCAGCAGACTTCGTCCCTTCGTCGGAGGTGCTGAGGGCGTGGCGTGGGATTGCGGATGACGCGACCGCCAGCATTGGCCAGCAAGCGCTGCTGACCTACGGGACGGGCGTCTTGGGGACGCACTAGAGGTGTCAGGCGTGAGGGTAAGTATCTTTCCTTAGGACAACAACTGGCCACTTGGATCCTGCTAACCCCTCTACCCCGCAGACACTCGTGCTGGCTCAGGCCCTGCAAGCGGGTTACATCCGCGAGCAGGGGGCGCTACAGGGCAGGCTAGAAGCCGCCGAAAGGGAATTGCGTGAGGCTGCGAAGACGCGTTCTGCCCAGGAAGCTCGCATCCGCCACTTGGAAGCAGAGTGCGCGGGGATGAAGGCGCACGCCGAGGAGCTCGTCGCCGTAGCACGAGAGTCGGCCGCAGAGGTGGCGCAGCAGGAAGTTGCAGCGGAGCGAGATGGCCTACTGCAACAAGTCGCTGCGCTGGAGAGGGAGAAGGGCGAACTTGCCTCGTCTCTGCCGGAGCGGGACCGGGCTCTAGGCGAGGCTTCGGTGACCGCTTGGGATGCCATGCTGGCCCCGGAAGATACTCTCCAGGGGCTCATTGCCGAAGTGCCAGACCGCTCCTTCGGGCCAGAGGAGCTGTCACGTACGCTCCGATGGATCGGAGACGCAGCCAACATTGCGCGCGGCACCGCGACAACCTTCGGCAACCACTGCGCCTACATGGCGTCTTGCCTGACATGCGCACTCCTGCGACTCCATGGCTGCGAACACGTTGCCGAGCTGGCCGACCCCCAATTGGAGATGCCGGGTGGAGCTGGAGTGATGTCTGGTGCCGTGCGCGCCGTTCGTCGCGCCGTGAAGTTCTTCCACGAGCGGATCTGGGAGTACATCGGGGAGGCTACGGCGAGGGTCGAACTTTGGCATTCCCTGTACGACGAGGGGAACCTTGGCCAGTTTCTGGACGAGGTCCCACGGCGCGACGAGGGTGGCGCTGCGAAGCCACAGGTGTGACGCCGAGGCTGTCGCGTGTTGGGGTGCGTTGTAACATGATTTTCTTTTGAATATAGTACGGAGTTGCTTCACCGATTGCCTTACTTCTGCCCCCGTGTCCCGAGCAGCTACCCCGCCAGGGCCGACTGTTAACTTCCGATCTTGTGACGCGACGGCGTCTTCGGCGCTGGCGGAGGGCCGAGGAGTCGCTGGATTTTTGGGCGGGCCGGGCTTCGTCGAGCGAGGTCCCGGCACGAGTGCGTGTTATGGGTGAGCCTGCCGAGTAGTGACCTCGGGCATCGAGGATGCTGGCGCACTCTTACGGGTCGTCCTTGTAATAATTTTTTTTATGAATATAAACATGGTTTGGACATGCGGGGTACATCTCCGCCTTTCTAGGCTCGCCCTCACACCATGCCTAGCGCCTAGCAGATATAGTGTTGCCGAGGTGGACGCGCAAGCGCTCCGTCCCCCACCCCTCGGAGTGGTGGCAGCGGAGCTGACGCCTTAGTTGAAGTAGACGCGCGAACGCTTCGTCCCCTACCCTTCGAAGTGGTGGCAGCGGAGCTGGTGCCTAACCGAAGTAGACGCGCGAGCGCTCCGTCCGCTACCCTTCGAAGTGTTGGTAGCGGAGCTGGCACCTAGCCGAAGTAGATGCACGAGCGCTCCGTCCCCTACTCTTCGAAGTGGTGGCGGCGGAGCTGGCGCCTAGCCGAAGTAGACACACGAGCGCTCCGTCCCCTACCCCTCGAAGTGGTTGCAGCGGAGCTGGCGCCTAGCCGAAGTAGACGCGCGAGCGCTCCGTCCCCTACCCCTCGAAGTGGTGGCAGCGGAGCTGGCGCCTAGCCGAAGTAGACACGTGAGCGCTCCGTTCCCTGCGCTCCCTTCGGGTTATGCGAGGACAGCCTCTGGTGCATGTCGCCCGCGCGTGCGTTCTTGTGGGGGCCAGCCTCTGGTGCGCCACCTTGGCATTTAGCGGGACGCGCATGGAAGTGGGCCCCCGCGATGCGCCTCGCTCGTGCCTTCGCAGGGTACCTGCGGAGGCGAACCTTGGCGCTACGCCGTACTGAAGCCCGCAGACTGCGTGGGATCAACATCCACGTCTTGTTTATACTCCGAAGAGTACGCACAGGGGGAACGCCTATGCGTGCGCGGGGTTCGCGTCTTGTTTATACTCTGTAGAGTGCATGCGGAGGCAACCCTCAACGCTACGTCTTATTTAGAGTCCGTGGACTGCGCGTGGAGGCAAGCCTCCGCGCGTTGCGGGCGGCGAGGTGCGTGCGGAGGCAGACCTCAATGCTACGTCTTATTTAGACTCTGTAGAGTGCGTGCGGAGGCAAACCTCAACGCTATATCTTATTTATACTCCGTAGAGTGCGTGCGGAGACAAGCCTCGATGCTACGTCTTATTTAGAGTCCGTGGACAGCGCGCGGAGGCAAGCCTCCACGCGTTGCGGGTGGTGAGGTGCGTGCAGAGGCGGACCTCGACGCTACGTCTTATTTAGACTTCGTAGAGTGTGTGCGGAGGCAAGCCTCAACGCTACGTCTTATTTATACTCCGTAGAGTGCATGCGGAGTCGTCCCCCCGCTCGTCTTTGTTTATACTCATGCCCGTGTTTTTGACGGAGAGTGCGCGCGTGAACGCGTGTCTTTGTTTATACTCATGCTCGTGTCTTCGACGGAGAGTGCGCGCGCGAACGCGTGTCTTTGTTTATACTCATGCCCGTGTTTTTGACGGAGAGTGCGCGCAAACGTGTTTCTTTGTTTATACTCATGCCCGTGTTTTTGACGGAGAGTGCGCGCGCGAACGCGTTTCTTTGTTTATACTCATGCCCATGATGAGGCACCGCTCCGAAAGAGTTGAGGATTGGTCGCCCCAGAATGGCGTTGTAGGGGTACAGGATATCGACGACGTCGAAGGTGGCGTCTTCGTCCCGTACGTTGTCGTCCTGGCCGAAGGAGACCTGCAGGCATATCTGGCCTAGCGCCCGCAGGGGCTGACCTCCAAAGCCCTGCAGGGGGATTCCCGGGGGGCCCAGACGGCTTCGGGGGATCCCCATCTGGTCGAAGGCTGTTGTGAATAGGATATTTGCGGAGCTACCGCCGTCGACCAGGACGCGCCCAACGTCGCACCCCGCGATAGCAACCCGGACAACGAGGGGATCTTGATGGGGGAACTCCATCGGCGAACATGAAAGTGACCTCGTGTTGTGCCCAGTCCGGGGGTGCCTGCGCTGGGTACGTCGCCACGTGGTGTAGCCTCCTTGCGTAGGCCTTCCGTTGCCGCGCGGAGGCGAACTCCACCGAGGAGCCCCCGAAGATGACATTGATAACCCTGCGCTGGGCGCCTTCCGGGGCTTGCAGCTGCAAGAGGCCTTCTCGGGGTTGTTGTACATAAGCCTGAATCCGCAGGAGGCCCTCCTGGGGTTGCAACCCCCGATCCTGGAGCTGCGTGGGGGCTTCCCACGGCTGCTGAACGTGGTCCACGACGGGTGGACGTGCTTCCGGGTTCCTGTCCCTAGCGACGCTTTGCCGGAGTGCCGCGATAGAGATGCACGCCCGCGTGTCATGGGTGCCCCGGCCGTGGACCTCTCACCACTGCCCGTGGTGCTGGTCTTCGTATTCTCCGCGGCCTCTATCGTCGCGACCCTGGCCGCGGCCCCGTCCTCGCCCGCGGCGTCCTCTAGCACCGCGGCCGGCGGGGGCGTTGTCCTCGGAGCCGCCCTCGATGTCGAAGACGTACCGGGGCCTCCGGGACCTCTGCTGGCCGCGTTTGGACTTGTTGGCGGAGGGTTCCTTGTGCTCCTTGTGCTGGATGTCCTTGCGCTCGGAGGCATCCTTCGACGGCTCCTGCTTACGCTTGCCTTTTGAGGAGCAGTCTTTCGGCAGATCTTCGCTCTTCGCCGGGCCTTCCTCCTGATTGGTGTCGGAGTTGTTACCTTGTCTCCGGCGCGCGTCCTCTTCTGCCCTGGCGTACTCCTCCATTTTGTCGAAAAGCTTCGCCACTGTCTTGATTGGCTTTCGCGCGTTGTATTCAGCCATCGGGCCAGGGCGACGGCCCTGTATGGCTGCATTGATGATGGTTGTCTCGTTAACATCTTTGACTTGGCAGCGTACCTCCGCAAAGCGCTTAAAGTAGTCCCGAAGCTTCTTCGAAGGTTTCTGCTTTACTGCGAAGAGCTGATCTGCGTCGACTTGCTCGACGTAGTTCCCCTGGAAGTTGTTATAGAGGCGGTTGCGGATCTGTTCCCACGCATAGATGGAATTTGGCTCTATGGTGAAAAACCAAGAAAGCGCCACTCCCTGCAACGCGAGGGGGAGTCCCTTTGCCTTCGTGGTGTCGTCCCCGCCAGCGGCTTCGATGGCGGTTTCGTACACACGCACGAACTCCCGTGGGTCCGTGTCGCCCTTGTACGATTCGATAGTGCTGGGGAACTTGAAGTCTTCCGGCCACGCCGCCTACTGCAGGCCCGCGGAGAGTGGGGACTCCGGATCCACACGTCGCAGCGGGACGCGGCTGGATGTGGGGGCGTCACGGCTGTCCGCCCTCTCCGGTGTGGGTTCCAACGCGACCACTGGCGGGGTCTGTTGGCTCCGGGCCCCTTGCATGTCCCGCACAGCCCCGCGGAGATCCGTTAGCTCCCGCTGGAATGCGTTGAGAGCTGTCAACAGGGCGCTTTCCGCTGCAGACGCGGGTGGGACTGCCAGCGCGCCTGGTGGTGTAGTCGGAGCGGTGACAATCACGTCCTACGTTCCCGGACTGCCCGCCGCGCTGACGTGAAGGGCTCCGGAACCAGTGATGAAGCCCGCGTTACCACCAGAACCGCTCGCCGCTCCTGCGACGCGTGGGCGGTTTCGACGGTCGTCGCGGCGATGGTGGTTGGGTCGGTCGTCGCGTTGGCGGGGTCGGTTGTCGTGGCGATGGTGGCGGGGTCGGTCGTCGCGTTGTGAACGCCGGTGCCAGCGGCCGCCATGCCCGCATCGCCATCCATGCCTGCAGCCACCGACGCCGAGGCCCGGGTACCAATGCGATGCTTCGCCGCGTCCGCCTTCTTCTTTGCCACCGCCGATGAAGCCTTCTTTGGTGCCATCCTCCTCCGGATCTTGCGGCTTGCTCCTGGCGCTCCCCACGGACGGCGCCAACTGTCGTGGCTACGGACCAGACAGAAAGTGAGTATGGTAGTGGAGAGTTAGGTGAGTAATGGCTTGGGCCTTTTCTCCGTGGCCTGTGCTGTATATATATATCCACATGGGGAGTGCTTTTACAATTATACCCTTACATCCTAGTATTCCCTACAAGGGCACTTATGTCATTACACATGTTCCATTCTGGGCCTTACATTCCTCTAACAGGCCTACTGGGCTTAGGTGGGGGCCACCCCTACGACAGTGGTCTTTACAATCGATCGTGTCGTCGAAGCTCTTATTTGCATTATTATGGACTAATAACATCTTGTTTGCATTCAGGTGGAGCGGATGGACCCAGAGGCGGACGATCATCAGGTCTCGCGCCACTTGGAGGCGTACTTGCTGTGGCTGTTTGGCTGGGTGCTCTTCACCAGCAGCCACGGCAACAGCGTCGATGTGCGCCTCATTGGTTATGCTAGGGCGATCACGGTCGGCGAGGCCCCCCAGGTCAGCTGGGGATCGGCCGTACTTGCCGCGACCTACCGCGTCCTGTGCAATGCGTGCTCGAGGACCAAGGCGAACTTGATCCTCGTAGGTTGTCCCCTACTACTGCAGCTGTGGTCGTTCGAGCGCTTCAGCCTCGGACGACCTTTGCTAGACGACATGAGTCTGTACAGGCCCGACATGTATCCGGGGGGAGACGTCGACCGGCCGACGATGGGTTCTATTTGGTGTCGTGACGGGTAAGTCATATGTCAATTAGTTATTTCCTTTATACGTACGTAACATTTATTCGTCCTTGCAGGTGCAGTTCGCACATGTCCAGGTCACGCGGGCGTATCTGCCCTTTGTTGAGCAGATCGACCGCCTCACGGCCAACGACGTGCGCTGGGAGCCGTACTCATAGGCGGTAGTGGAGAATCGTGCTCCCAATAGATTATCGAGCCTGTGCTGGCGCGACCGGGCTTTCTGGCTGAACGAGCCACGAACTCTGGGAATTTGAACGAGCTTTCGATGGTTTTACTGAATAACGTCCTTTCACTGCCATTGGGAATTATCCTTGTACTTGGCTTTAAGAGCAAGTACAATAGTATGGCCAACTAGTGACTATAACACTTGTCCATTTCATCTATAGCCTTCAAAAAAATAGTTCATACAATAAGGTAGCTATTACAATAACTATTTGGCCCCACATGTGAGAGAGTGAAATGCATATTTTTACGTGCTATAGCTAGCTGTAATTTAGTAGCCAGCTTCCTTCTCTCTCTTCCTTTCTCTCTCTGCCACGTAAGATTTGGTTGATATTATATTTGCTATAGCCTGCTGACTAAGCCTTATTGTACTTGCTCTAATGAAGTGGAGTACCTTTTGGAAACGTAAGCTCATGATTCAAAAAACTCACTCATTTGGAATCGGTTGGTTGGTCACTAAACCTTGCCAGGAAGGCATTGTGAGCATTAAAAAAAAAAAGATTTTGGCCTGTGTGCTCAGCTGAATGCTGATGGGGGTGATTCCAGTGTGATTCCCTGCATCCGTGAGTGCTCTGGTCCCAGCAGTGCCCCTCTCATCACTTTCCCTTCTGTGACTGCAGTCTGTCAGGCTCTTTTTGTCCAGCACGCGTGAATGGTTGGATCAGGGTAGTTGCGACGCCAAAATGAAGCTTCGTCGTTGCTTTCCCATCGACCTTACCAGCCATTGACTTGAGTTCATATCACGGCATGAGGGCCTCAGAAGCTACTGCGAAACACCCGCGCGCAGCCTGCCGGCATGTTCTGATCCACTATGATGAGAACAGATATCTAAGCACATTTGCTCAGAATATCTATGCATATGATGAAAAAAATAGATACCGACTCCACAACCATGAGAATAGATATTATAAAAGAAATTAATATCTATGCATATGATGAAAAAAAACAGATACCGACCCATATGGAGGTCCTATTGTTGTGATGAGTAAATAATTTTTAGACTAGAATATCTGCAGAGATGAGTTTGATTTTTGGGGAGTTTGAAAAGATCGCTTTTTGTCTACCGACTTTGTGGTTTACGAGTTCGTCTGACTGCGAGTACTGGAGTATTCGAAGTTTACAACTTCGTGGTCGGACGATTCGATCGGCAGGTCTGATCGGCAATTGTTCGAGATCGGCAGAATGACCATGTGGTAGTCGTAACTCACTACCTGATCGATGTTCGGTAGTCGTAAGCCGTGGCGATCCATAGTCATAGCATTTGTGAGTGGTGGTCGTAGCGATCTGTTGTGGTAGTCTAGTCTGTATAATCGATGGTCGTAGCGATCGGTTGTGATGGTCGTAGCGATCGAGTACTTGGTTCAGACTGGCTAGCGGTCTGACCAACCAATGCTTTGTGGTCAGACTAGCTTCTCTTGGTGGTCTGAAACTGTTCTCTAGAATTTTGGAGTTTGGACACGGTTTGACCTGGGTGTTGTTGCTAGTGTGCATATGGTTTATTGTTTGGTCCTAGGTTTAGGATCAGTAATTTGGGTGCATGCATTTTGCTTTGTTCATTGTATGGATCTTTGCGTATCGTGTGGTTCTACGTGACGGCTTGCTTGTTGGTGTTGGTTGCAGGACTTTGGATCTAGGTCATAGTGAGGCGTAGGAGGACCGGGGCTAGGCACAGGGTGGTGCTGAGGTCCAGAACGGTCAGGAAGACGTTGAAGATGACCGAGGCTGGTGGGGTGGTTGCAAGTTGGAACGACGAGGAATCGGAGCGGAAGCTACCGGTGGTGGACATGACTGGCAAACAGCAAGGTGGACCAAGACTATGCTTAGGGTGGAGTTGAGGTCCAAACGGTCAAGTAAGCCGGATGCTGTCATGTGCGAGGAGAAGCACGTGGTATGTCAAGTGACATGGATCGTTTGCAACGGTTCGGTGGGATCCGAACGTGTGAGAGGCTTGGTGGCAAGTCATTGGTGCCACATGGAAGAGAGTGAAGCATGGGCGATGCTTCATGGCAAAGGAAACGGGAAGCTTCGAGGAATGCGGTAGAGGGGTATTTCGGTAAAATTGCCCAATACCGGAGAAGTATGTGTAAGTAAAACCCGGTATTAGGTGGGGTTAATGAGTTATCCTCGGTTTGGCCTAATGGGGGATCCATTAGGTTTTGAGTTCAGGTTGTGAGTCTATAAAAGGGGAGGAGAGGCAAGAGCTAGGGTTTGAAAAGGTTGGTTAAGCCTTTGGGGGCTAGCGCCTCCTCCCTCCCATGAGAGAGAGGTTAGAGAGTGGGTGTGTGCTCTAGGCTTAGAGCTCTGTCCTCCTGAGTTAAGTGACTGTAAAACTAATCATCTCAAGTGAGCAATACATCAATCTTTGATATACCTTTTGTGTATATTTTTGTCTGGTTGATTTTGCACTGGTTTTGATTTGGTTTTTCTTCTCTTCTCTCAACCCCTTCTTGATCTCTTCCTGTTTTGGTTGGCTTGATCTCTCTACTGCCCTTCTCTTGATCTTGTTGTGCTAGGGACATGGAAGAGATGGAGATAATCTCGTAAGATCGACCTCCAATCATCCAGGCACCTCGATGGCAAGATTTTCAAGAAACCCTATTTTTGCTCGTTCTTGGCCTAATCGGGTGATTTTTTTATCCGAGAGTTTTTATTTGATTCCTTCGGTCATCTTGTTTGTTATGACATGTGGGAACGTGCTCAAAGCATCTTAGCTATCTTCTATCCATGAGCAAGTTCTGATCATATATTCATTAGGTATCCAAGTTAGCATATCCTTCTCTTGATCCTTGTTAGCATAATTTAAGCATGTTTTATTTCTTGACATGTTTTATGCTTACTTAGTGTTGACATGTTTTCTTCTATCCACGAGCAAGTTCTGATCATATATTCATTAGGTTATCCCATGGTTTTGATGAGTAATTGATTTTTGGCTTAAAGTATCTAAGGAGGTTGAGTTTGGTTTTTGAGGAGTTTGCAAAAGATTGCTTAGAGCTCTGTCCTCCTGAGTGGATTGACTGTAAAACTAATCATCTCAAGTGAGCAATACATTAATCTTTGATCCACCTTTTGTGTATATTTCTGTTTGGTTGATTTTGCTCTGGTTTTGATTTGGTGTTTCTTCTCTCCTCTCAACCCATTCTTGATCTCTTCCTATTTTAGTTGGCTTGATCTCTCTGCTGCCCTTCTCTTGATCCTGCTGTGCCAAGAACATAGACAAGATGGAGATAATCTCTTGAGATAAACCTCCAATCATATAGGCACCTCGATAGCAAGATTTTCAAGAAACTCTATTTTTGCTCGTTCTTGGTCTAATAAGGTGATTTTTTTATCCAAGACTTTTTTATTTCTTTCCTTCGGTGATCTTGTTTGCTGTGACATGTGAGAACGTGCTCAAAGCCTTCTTGGCTATCTTCTACCCATGAGTAAGATCTGATCATCGATTTGATTTTTAGTTCTTGATTTTTGTGCGCCCTTGATAAAATCGTAAAAAGGTCTCAACTTTGTTACCGAGTTTTCAATTCAAGATTGGATTAACTTTATGGGACCTTAAGTAACATTGATCTCTCAATTAAAAGATTTGAGAATTCTAGATCTGGTGGCCGTGCGCTTGCTCTGTTTCTTCTAGTCTATTACGACCGAATTAGGTTCGACCGGTCGATGGTCGTAGATCGAGTGGTCATGTGCCTTCATTAGTTCTTCTAGGTCGATTGCTACCGCATCTAATTTCGACTGCTCCATGGTTGATGTGGTCGTGCGCCTTCACTGACTCTTCTAGTCGTTTACGATCACATATGGTTTCGACCACTCATTGGTCTTCGATTACATTGATCTTTCAACTGCACACTGGACATTGACCACGTCGATTTTTGACAATGTTGATTTCGACCACGCTGGTTTCGATCATGTTGATTTTCGACCACGTTAGTTTTCGACCACTCTCTGGTCGTTGATCACTCGAGTCGAAATTTGCCCACATTAGCTTTCGACCATGTTAGTTTTCGACAATATTAGTTTTCGACTGCTCATTGGTCGTCGACCACTATAGTTGAATTCCGACCACGTTAATTTTCGACTGGTAGTCGAATTCTGACCACGTTGATTTTTGACTGGTAATCAAAATCCGATCGTGTTGTTTTTTCGATCAGGTTGTGCTTAGCTGTGTGGGATTTTCGACCATGTAGTCAACTGCTGACCACGTATTCGAAATTCGATCACGTTGTTTTTTGACTGTTTTTTTGCTCAGCTCTGAGTCTCTGGTTTTTCAGTGGGATTGCTATCCTAAGCTTCGTAGCTTTATCGCTATCAGAGTAAATGGTAAGTGAATACTTGGGAGAAAATTTTTAAGGCACCATTTATCCCGCTTTGTTGCAATCTTCGGTCCTACATGGCTCCATCACCCATACATGTAACGAATGAGTTGCTGTTGTAGGATTTTGTGTGTTCGAAAGCAAGAAGAGTCATAAACGTCCAGCTCCAACGGCTTCGTTTTTTGGTTTCTAATTTTTTTTGACTTTTTTAGTTTTTTCCTTTTCTTCCTTTACATTGTTCTAAAAGATTTAGAGATGTTTTTTAATTTTTCTAAATTACTAGCTGAATGTCCGTGTGTTGCTATGGATTTTTAAAAGAAACTCACGGGTGGTAAAAATTTTTAGAATATACATACAAACATGTTCTAAAAGTTTTTAAATCCGTAACAACACACGGGTATTCAACTAGTGCCGGTCAATTGTCAAAAGGTAAGAGAAATCAGGGGCATAATTCAAATGATGATGAGTTAATTTTCATCAATTTCTAACTATATAAGTTTCACAAATTTGCATCACCAAAAAAGATAGGGTATATAAAAAATTATACAGTCCAAGCAGGAGGGGAGGGAGGCAAGAGAGGCTGGGTAGAAGAGGAGGTGAGAGATGGTAACTGTTGGTGGAAATGGAGAGGAGGGATAGTTAGATATGAGAGAGAGGGAGATGGATGTTAGATGGATAGTCAAGATTTCAGTATTCAAGTCGGACGGTTGAGAAGGGAGGAAGGAGAATGCAGCAACCACCAACTCAAACTTATTAAATAGTAATATTTACTATTTTTCATTTTTTGACTTACAAAAAACTAATAACTGCTATAATACTTTTACAGCTGCACTACACACAAAAGAGCTATAAGATAAGGCTTATAAGCCCTTTGGAGCAGGCCCTAATCAAGTTCCTCTTTGTAACACTGAGTTCTCTCCATTCTTCTTGTCGTGTGTCATGTGCTGCTCAGAAATAATAACCGCTAGCTTGCCCTTACCTAGTGTAGCACCTTGTCTTCAGCTGATGATTAGAGTTCGGTTCCTACCAATTATAAGTTAGGTGGTTTACTTGTATGGATTTTCCAGTGATTCATTTAGGATTTGAGCACATGACTTGTAGATTGTAAATGACTAAACTAGCCCGTTGTTCTCATCTTGTCTCACGAAAAAAAGCTTGGCTAAAAAGAAGATTGTAAATGGCTACACTAGCCCATTGTTCTCATCCTCTCTCTCGAAAAAAAGCTTAGCTAAAAAGAAGAGGAGAGAGAGATGCAGTATGGCCGAACAGAGGCCCCCACGCTGACAGCCCAGCCCGTATCTTCCACTCCGCTTAAGCCCGTCTACCTGAGCTGAGCGTGGTGGTGGCACCTGGCTGGCGTCGTCTCCGTGCGAAGAGCAAGGCGATCGTTCAGGGGAAGCTCTGGACCGCCGCCGTCCGTGGAGATCGGGCGAGAAGTCATGCCAGCCGCTAAGAGGAGAAAGACAAGGGCACAGCTCCTGCATGCGTCGTCGACGCATCTCAACCTCGCGCGTCAACGCGGCTCCGAGTGCGAACGTTAGGAGCTCCAGTGTCGTCGACACGTCTTCGGTCTCCCCCAACAAGCGTCGACGCGACCCCGGGCGCATCTCGACGACACCGACCGGGCGCACCTTTGCTTTCTGTGCAGTCCAGCATCATCTATCATGCACTTTGAATGCTGAGAAGCTGCACAAAGTACTACTGTACATGCATGTGAATGAGTGTATTATCATTTTTCTTTTTTACTGATGAGGGTTGGACAATGGCTGGTATTGGCACAACACAGGACAACATCAAGGCGCAGCAGCATCTGGTGCTAACATTAGCTTATGCTGCCGTTCGGTCTCTTCATGGAAATGTAGCAGATTGGCAAGATATACCAAAAATCTCAGTTAGTGCAGGACAGCAGTAGATGGCTGGATCCCCCATGTCATCGTCCGTTGTTGCTGCTATCCCGGTCCAGGATACTGGTACTGCGCTGCTCATTCCCATCTAGTATTAGTTAACCACAATATGAAGTCCGGTACCGAACACCCGCTGCTCAGTTGCAAGGATACGATCCTTGGTAGGTAACAACTCATGTCAGGAGTCGGCCAAAACAACTGTCGAATCAAAACCACCTTATTCTGTTGTCTGATCAACGGTCACTGGAGTGATCTCGATATGTTCATAAGCAATTAGGTGTTCATGTGCGTGCCATTGCAATGGTTCAAACAGAATGCCTCTTCATTCACTCACTGGGGGGCTCTGTTCTTGCATGTACTGGATCGGGGTCACAAGCATGGGTTGCCAATGCATTCCACTCAACAGTCAACACTCATTCACTCGAGTACACCACACAATTTGTGTGCCAAGCACAGTTTCAGAAGAAAACTTACACATTGAATTCACAGTGGAAGAGAGAGAATGCGTAACACCCCTATTTCTGGGAGTATTATGAAATCCTTGCAACTGCTCAGGACTGTTCAGCTGTAAGTACATCCATCGAGTGTATAACATTGCCAATACAAGCTTAAGGGCAAAATCGAACTTTATTACAATATAAAGGCGAAAGCCAAGTATCACAGTAGGGTCAACTGTCCTTAGTTACATTACAACAAGAACTGCCACAGGCACGCCTGAGCGGAGAACGACCCTAATTCCACGCTTCATCGATCTCGTACAGAATCATCTCTTCGCCTTCTCTCGCATCCTCAAAATTTGTTGTTTCTGTTTATGTTTTTAGCAAGCATGAGTACTACCACTTGTACTCAACAAGTCACACGGAGCTTAATAATAATTTTATGCACGATATATCAAGTAAAGGGGAAACAAGTCTATTGTTTTATGTGGATGCAGTTTTGGTTGGAAACCAGTTGAAAACAAAAAAAAGGGGGGGGGGGTACTTCATTAATAAAAGGGGGTTTCAAACTTGATTACCAACCTTCAACATTACCAAACCATTCTCAAATCTACTTATGCCTTGTTATTGGATTCACCCATTAAACATAGCTTCATTTACCGGAAGCACGGCATATTCGAATACAATTAGTCATGATTTTGCAAAGCTGCCCTACTTTACCCACAAGATTCCTTAACTCCGCGCTAAAGAGTTAAGAAAACAAGGTTGTTCGCTGCTCAATTCTTTATATAGCCCCCACCTAGTAGACTTCCTCAATAAGCCCAGGCCTTAACCTCTGACTTATCTCAGCCTACTATTGTGTGGATATCTGATAATCAAATAAAAACAACAATGGCGCCAACCTCCATACGGCCCTTCTTAGCTCCCTTCCGTATGGACTTCACACTTTGCCTACACCTGGCGTTTGTAGAGGTTCAATCAAGTTTTGAGCAGCTACTAGACCAGATTTGATGTATCAACGCTTGTGGTTGGGCGATTACTATGTTCTTTACTTAGCATAAGGGTCTAGTCCTTGTATTTTCACCGGTGGCAAATTCCCTTCTACAAATCTGTCCAGTGCTTTAACACTCCCATTGATTTGTAACATTTGCCTTCACCCTAGGTCACGGGATCCAACGATCCTCGCTTACCCTAGGACCACTTCCCAAATAAATACCAAACTTTTAGTAACAATAGATGTTGATTCTCTAGACTACCATGATTACATATTATTGTACTTAATATTACTATGTCTTGTCAAGGTGAATATGGCCATCAAATTAGACTGGGCTTTTTCGGGTGGTAGGACATAACTAGTATCATGTTATTCTAAGCATTTATTGTACGTAAAATAACAGTTCACAAATAACATAATGAAAATACTGGTAAATAAATAAATAGTGAAAATGTAGGTTCAACATGATCAAGGTATGTGTGACTTGCCTTGCGGGTTTACGATTTCGATTAACTTGTATTTTTCGGTGGGCTGGGCCTGGACTTGAGCTTCTCCCTCCTGCTCCTGTGATCCTTGATTTCGGAAGCTAACGTAAAACAATTAAAATAAATTAATTCCATGCCCGAAGGAATGAGCGAGGAATAAAATAAAAGAAGAAAGAAAATCTGGAAAACTCCATTAAATTGGGATTTTAGGCTTGTAGGTGGGCTATATGGGAAAATGGGCCTTGGATTTGGGTTGGCGGGCTCGAAACGAATCCGGGGAGTATAAATATGTGTTTTTGGGTTCGGGTCAAACACTATTCCTCGGGCTCAGCACTATTCCTCGGACTCGGGCGAACGGGTCTGGCTCAGTCGCGTCGGGGCGGCTCGGTCGGGTGCAACCGGCTCGGCCGAACGGGTTCGGTCCAGCCGAATCGGGAGGGTGCGGTCGGAGGAACAGTGCCCGGAGCACTGTTCTTCTTCTCCGTTGGCACGCGCGCACGCAGAGAGGCAGGGGAGTGAGGCGGCGGCTACTGGCGGCGGTGGGGTGACTTGCGACGGCAACCGAGGGCATGGATGGGTTCAGGGCATGGTGGGGGTTCCATTTTGGGTGGTGGGAGGTCCGGTGGAGACGGAACTCGCCGGCGGCGAGCTCCTCTTTTGTGCGGCCATTTTTGAAATTGCAAGCTCATGGGAGCTTCTCCGGGTAATTGGAATGGCTTTAGAGCTTCTCTAGGGTTTGAGTAGGTGTGGGGAGGCACTGGCTTTAGCTGGGGAAGCTCGAGTTGAGCCGGCCACGGTAGGGGTTAGTGGCGGTGAGAAGGTGATCGGCGCCGGGGAAGGTAGGTGGCCAGGGAGCTAGGGCGAGGTTTGGGTTGTGATCCTGGGAGCTTAGGGATGCTACAGGTGAAAGGAATTGGAAAATTATTGGCCGGAGAGTGGACATTGGGCTAGGGCACAGATTTGGGGATTTCGGCCATTACCGGCAACGTGGGAGGGAAGGGGAGCTTCGGGGTGTTTGGGGAGGAAGAGCTTGGCCTTGTTTAAATAGGCAGGGAGAGGCGGTGCACTGAAGAGGGGAGAAATCCACGGCGGCGGAGGTGGTTTTGGCGGGCCTGGTTTCGGGTGTGAACGGGGCTGCCTTGGGCGCGAGATTGCGGCGGTCAAGGAGTGCCAGGGGCGCTGCTGTCGGCTGAGAGGAAGGCGCGAGAGAAAGGGGCAAAGGCGGTGGCGGTGAACGGCTCGCGGCGTCGCCACGCACTCAGGCCGGGTCAGGCGGTGTCAGGGCGGCGCAGGCGAGGGTACGGCTTGCTGACCAGTGGGGGGGCGAAGCTGGCAGGGCCTGGAAGATGCGGGAGGGCTCGCGGGGCTTAGCAGCGAAGAAACGCACGGGTGGTGGCGATATTTCCAGGCGGCGGTGATATTTTCAGTTTGTGAACAGTGCTAGTGCGATTCTTCTCCAATCAAACATTGCCAACATGGTTTAGGGATTGGATTAGGTCAAGATTCGTGCAGGTTAGGGCTAGGAAGTAAGAGGGCAAATCAAAAACGGAAATTCAATTCAACTTTTGATTTTTGCAAATTCAGTTTCGTTTCAGAATGCGCAAACAAGAATGTTGGTGCTCGGCTGCAACCGTCTAACCAGAGCTTTTCTTTTTTCGATTTTATGTTTTCTTATTCATCTCAACCTTGAGCCTAGTTTTTATAGTACATGCATAGACCATTTATAGAATAACTTAAATAAAAAATGCCAAAAAAGGAAACAAACTAACTAATTTTGATCTAATACCAATTGCATTAGGATCCTAACACTCTTTTACTTGGCAAGTCTAGATTACTTTTCAATAATCTCCCCCCTAAACTAGACTTGTCTTCTCCTAGTTTAGACTCAATGTATGATTCGAACTATCAGCTATGCCTCCACATGAAGCGATCTACACGTAAACTAAGCATAAGCTGTATAAAGGAACTGATCAACTCAACTGGTGCATGTTCACCTACATGCAAAGACTCTAACTTGTTGAGGTAGTTGGTCCCAACTACAATTTGCTCAACTTGTACTCGATATAGGACGGCGAACACATCTTTTCAACATTCCGGACTTAACTCAGAATGGCGAACACGTCTCCTCAACGTTCCAGACTCAATTCCATGAACTCGACTTAGGATAGAGAACACATCCCTAAATATCCCAAACTTATCTCCACAGACTCGACTCACGTTTGCATGTAACAAACTTGCTCCTCCTCATCGATCAAATCGATCAAGCAGAATCTCCCGCGCCTTCTACCATGACTGCTCGTGCACCGCCCGCCGCCTGTAGAAGTACCTATTGAGCGACGCCTTGGCCTGCTTCCGCCTTTCCTCCTCCTTGGCGTAGTCATGCAGTCGCTCCAGCGATGACTTGGCCAGCCTACAGGAACTCGAACACCTTGCGCTTTAGTTTGGACCATAGCTCTAGCCGTTGGTCGAACCTGTCCAAGTCCAAGACAACACACTGTTAGAGTGATCTCAGGGCTTTGGCCCAACGGCCAAAGCCCACCCCTTGACCGCGCCCTGATCGGGGGCGCCCAGCCCATTGGCTGGTGGGCCCCTGTCGCCAGCGCCATATAAAAGAGAGGTGGGGGCCGGGGCGGCACGTACGACGAGGTTGACCGTGCCGCCTCCCCACCGACTACCCTAGACCGATCTCAGAGGGGGCGCTCCAGCGATGGGAACACCACCGGCTCCTCTACCTCTTCTCCAGGTCACCGCCGCCAGGAGCAGCCGCCGCCCGGGACGCGCCGCCGTCTTCGTTCTTCTCCGACCGTCGCCGTGTCCGCGCTCCGCCGAGAGGGTCACCTCTTCTTCAACGCAATCAGAAGGTTGGTACCCCTCTCCCTCAATGTCTCCCTCAAGAACCCGTACGCAATAGAAAAGAACCCGCTAGATCTAACCTAGAAGATCCTAAACAGAGTTCTAACACACACTTGTCGCAACAAGAGTGCTCACTCTTGTGACCCCAGCCCGGCGGTGACCTCCTGCTTCATGTACTGCAGGTGGAACCAACCGATCATGGTGCTGGCGGCGGATGACGACACTGTCATGGTGGTCGCCTATTTTGATACCAAATGTTGGTACTGTCCTAGGAGAAAACTCACACATTGATTTCACAGTGGAAGAGAACAAAAACACGCACACAAAAACTTTGGTGCTCGGTTGCAACTACCTAGCCAAAACTTTTTTGTTTTTCTTTTCTATTCTCTTATTCATCTCAACCTTAAGGCTAGTATTTATAATACACACGTAGACATTTCTATGGAATAATTTAAATAAGAAAAACCCAACAAAAGAAATAAACTAACCAATTTTGATATGATATCGATTGCATTAGGATTCTAATACCCTATTACCTGATAAGTCTAGATTACTTTTCAACAATTTGCTGCTCTATCCATTGAATGCAACATTTACCAAGCTACCGGTAACGAAATGAACCCTTCTTCAGAGATATGACTACTACAGCTTTTACTAATGTTTGTAGAGAGGCCTTCTTTACTACTCCATCTGCAGCTCATTGAATTTTCATCACTCAGTCTACGGCTTTTGGATATCAAGAGTGACCAGTGCTTGGGACTTTGTGTATCAAGTCATTTTCACTTTACAGTGGAGCTGAATCTGCCATTGAGCTTGTCCTTTTTGCTATAAACAAGCTGTTCTGCTCAAGTTCTTCCTATTCATAAGCTCCTTGCTTTGTTGCAGCCTGCAGGCTGCAGCTGCATCGTGGAAGATTACCAAGCTGTTTTGCAGCACTGTGCCTTCTGCATTTGCAGGAAGAAAATGAGAATGACATCAGGATCCAAGGTTAGAATATGCTCTGGGAAGAGCAGCAGGGTGTCTCGTTCTCATGGAGCAAGCTGATAAAGACAGCAGAAAAGTATACGAATGAAGGAGCACACTCTTGAAGGCATCTTTGCTGCAGCTGGTAAACTATGAATGTGCCCAGTGTCCTTCAATCAGAAGCAAGACGTACTCAAGATAGGATACGTACTACCGGCCTGTAATAGGATCAGTACTCTATACCACACACTTTGCCAAAATGTCAGGGCAAATGCCATCAAGGAAATTGAATGACATCTAGGTCAAGCGTAAATCTAGACGTGCCGCTAGCTGTACAGTTACACGCTAGCCTGTACTGCATGCTCTTCAGGGATTGTGAATCAATCACATGGTGCCTACTAGGACATCCTCTTTCATGTAAGCAGAAGACAAGCAAAAGTTGTAATTTCTTCATCAAAATTCCCATACAAATGCCCGGGAATTCTACAGCATGATTGGTGCGCTTTTCTTTTTCCTGAAGTGCAGTTCGTTTGCATTATTAGACCAGATAAGAAAAGGTGGTGATGTGTTGTACAATGTTTTATAATTATACATGGTCTTCATTTCAGACACTGAAAATTCCGCTGGAACCGTGTCGTCGAGTCCTTACGAGGTGCAACATTCAGATAGAAAATGTTATCGAAATGATCATCTGTCTGCACGTACCAAATTAGTGCTTGTTTACCTCCCCTACAGTTGACCTCAGTTTAATAACCCGATAACCTTGCTTTGTGCTATGGCTAACCACTTGACAGATCGTTGTAGTTACATGCCTAACCAACTATGTCCAACCTTAGCTAATGGGCTTTGACCTAACTGGTCCTAATCATGGAAGATGAGTGGTAGATGACGAGGACTTGTGCCTAATTCTTCTTGTTTCGTCCAAGAAAAGCCTAATCTGTACCTTTTCAGTATGTATCGCAATCACAGGAGCATCTGGTACATGTGCCTTAGCCTTGTAGGTAGCAGAAGACACATCACAAATTCCAATCTCTCTGCTAATTATATAGCTGCAATATTTAGTGCATTATCCAGCATGTTATTTTGTAACTGTAATTGGCCTAAGTTCTAAATGCACCTGCAGCTGAGTAGAATTATCCAGCGAACTCTAAAAAGAAGCAAATAATTATTCAGTAAATTACCACAATATAGATGAACAACTGTACGTCCATGTACCATGTACAATCTAACTAAACACCACTACAACATGGATAAAACTATACATAAGGATACATATTAATATCAAAGAACTGTAATGAGCATGATAGCCGCAAGCACAATCGTGCAGGCCATCCAATCGAGAAATCAAAGCTCAACATTGGACGAACATGATAGAACAGGAACATATTAGACTGATCTCTTTCTTTTTTTACCCAAAAAGTGCAGTTGTTTCAGCGTTGCAGGCAGCAGTTCATCATTTGTTGCCGGAATTACTGCAAGAAGAAGCAGAAGCAGAGGTGGCCCTCTGCTCGTCGACCTTGTGTACCTTGCTCTTGCCCTTGTGCGCGACGAACAGCTTCTTGAGCGCCCGCATCATCACCACCAGCCCCGGCGATCGCCGCCGCGAGCTCCTCGACGCCCCGAGAACCGCGGCCTCGCGCCCCTTGGCCGCCCTCCTCCTCTCGGCGAGGTCCGGCCCGCCGACGGAGCGGCGGCGCGACACGTCGAGGGAGCCAAGGAAGAGATCCTCCTTCCCTGCCTCCTCGTCGTTGAGGTCCTCCCAGAGGCTGTCCATCCTCTCCTCCTCCTCCTCTTCCTCCTCCCCGTCGCAGAAGCCAGCGGCGTAGTCGCGGAGGGCGGGGGAGCAGCAGCCGCCGCGGCTGAGCACGACCCGCGCGCGCCACGGCGAGGCGGCGCAGTCTGCGGCGGAGAAGCTGCGGCGGATGGGGGAGGAGTACGGGGAAGAGCAGGGGAGGTGGGACACTCTCCTGCGGTCGCGGAGACCGTTGCACGCGACGGCGAGGAGCTGGGGCGGCGTGGGGAAGGTGAAGTCGTCGTCGTCTTCTCTCGCCGGCACCATGGGCATGGCCGCCTCGGGATTTGGAAGCCTTCGCTCGTGCCGTCGCTTCTCTCTGCTCTCGTTCGACGTCGTCGTCTTCCTCCTCTCGGGTTGCGAGGTTTTCTTGGGCCGCGAGGTTGTTGCAGTGATGGGTGCAGAAATGGAAGCCATGGAACGGAACCTTTATAAACCGTTACTAGTGCGAGTGCTTCGCTGCCTGTAACCGATGCGACGCTTGTGCAGTAACTACTGCAACGGTAAAAGGCCACCGCTGCATTGCACAGCACAGGTGAGAGAGAGGATGATCTGTAGGGTGCATTTTGACTTTATATAAAGGATAAGGAGTGATGATATTGAGAGAACTACCAGAGAAAATTTTTTAAAAAAATGCATATGACAAAGAAAATAATTAGGAACATTCGTGGCAGGAAAAAACCTCATTAAATATTTAAAGAGTAAATTGTACTTTGTCTCAGGTATTGTGTCCTTTATTTCAATTTGTATTAGGTTTAAGCAATATTTTCACTTTGCGCTATCCTAGCCTAACCAATGTTGTACTTTGCACCAGGTTTAAAACAAGTAGGGGTGAAAACGGGTCGGGTTAATCCCGACCGATCCGGCACCGAATCCGATTGGTACCGAATCCGACTAGTACCGAATCTGGAGAAAAAAATATGGGTTAGGATATGGTAACAGCAATATCCATCCGAATCCGATACATCTTCAAGTTTGATTTCAGGTTAGTGCTACTATTTGACGTTTCATTTTCTTTTGCAATGGTAAAATAAAATCTTCCACATCAGCTATTAAATAGTAACATCAAGTCAGTGCGTCCTACTCCATTTACTGCACTGTATGCATTCCTTACAAACAAGTAGGGGTGCAAACAAAATGGGTTAATCCCGACCGATCCGACACCGAATCCGATTGGTACCGAATCCGGAGAAAAAATATGGGTTAGGATATGGCAACAGCAATATCCGTCCGAATCCGACCCGTTTTCACCCCTAAAAACAAGTAACATGGCCATCTTGAGTTCGTTGTGCGTGTGTGCACATCGCTCAACTACTACTGGCGCACCAAGATGCCTATGATGGAGCGCTCAAGATGGCTATGCTACCGACTTAAACCTGATGTAAAGTGCAACATTGTTTTGCCTAAGATGATGCAAAATAAAAGTGTTGCTTAAACCTGATGTAAAGTGAAACAAGATGCACAATAAAAATGGCGGAAATTACAATTTACTCTTAAATTTAAATGCAAACACTACATCTTGCAGCAAAGCTTTGAAAATTAACCCATATACCTTACATTAATCCATGGAGCGGGTAAGAAATAAGAATACGAAAAAATGACATAAATACTCGCATCTGTGCTGCTCATGCACTTTTTTGTTCCGCGACGAGAGGAAAGAAACATCTAGACCCTAAATCAAGGAGGAAATGGTTGAATCAACAAATCTATGCATTCTTAATAGCAGTAAACAGTCTCAGTGGTTCTGGTACTGTTGACTCCACCGGAACAATGCATGCAGGACGAAAAAAATATTTAAGGTAGGGTTTGGGTCCAACCGTGCCATATTTTGATCGATTGATGTGTTGGTCAATCAAAGGCCTAATTGATGTAATATTTTTCTTGTACTTGTAGGTTTACTTTCAATATAATCTTTTGGACCATACTAGCGTTGAATTTCTCCTCCCATATTGTATCTTTCTAGCTATTTGTCATCATCGATCCTAACAGCCTAATTTTGGACAAATCTGTACCTTGAAGTCCTGCATAATACCAGGATATGCTTCTTTGATATATCCAAGCTTCCACTGATTAATTGGAGGCTTACATGGTTAATTAATTTATGTCAGGTACATAATTTTATGAGCAGTTTTCCTATCCTTGAGGAGGTACCAAGAGGTACAAGGTACCAAGAGGTACCAAATTAGATCCAGCCGTTCAATCTGTATGATCAACGGCTCAAAATTTGGTACCTCTTGGTACCTCGCGTCCGGTACCACTAGGTACTGCCAAATCTCAGCCGTTCGATCAGTGTGATCAACAGCTCAAATTTGGTATCTCTTCCCCTTCAAGGATGGTAAAATTTCCCTAATTTTATTACTTTGGGAGATCGAGAGATGTGAGAAACAGAACTCTTGCTTGTGGCCAGAAAACAAAATGCCTCACCAATTGAACTAACTAATGGTACACTGTAGCCTGTACCTTGCTGGCTGTACCGAGAACTAGTCTTGACGCTTCTCTGATTTGTTCGTACTATGCAACAACGTAGTACGTACCCTGAAGATTTCTTCATCCTAGAAAAGGCTACATATATAGTAGTGCCCAATGATTCATAGTACTCTATAAATCTATGTGAAGACAGATTTCACGTTTCTCAAAGTCTGAAACGTAAGTTACCTAGCTAGCTAGCTCCTTTTTTCTGTCAAACCTTTTTGGTACGGAAGGGGTAACACTCGGCCCACGGTACGAATGCCTCACATAAGGCTTTTTTTTATCAAATTGATTATCTTAATTCACCGGCAGCTAGAACTGCCGTTTGTTTGAACAGAAATAAACTAGTTTATAACTGAAATTATACTGTAACTGACTAAAACTACATTATAACTGATGTGGCTTATTTGGCGTAACTATATTTAAAAATTTTAAAAATAGAAAAGTAGGTTAGCCCATCACGAACAATGTAAACAAATACGGCAAAAAAGGATCGGCAAAAAAGCTAAACAAATCAAAAAAATAGAAAAGAATAAAATTTATAAATAGTAAAAAATAAGTCAAAAATCAGAAACTCAAGTCGAAATGCACGGAGCCTCTCACGAGAGATCTTCCTCCGCTATGTTTTCTTCCCTGTAGTACATACATATGCATGATTGAGAACTCAGATATTCGAGTGATCAATCGACTCATTACGACCAAAGGGGTACGTACGTATAAAGAGTTGATGGATCCATAGTGTCCTCAGTTTACGTGCAAAGCAATTGTATATGCACGTACTTTCTCCGTTTCTTTATAAGACGTAGACTCCGGGATATATAAAAAAGAATGCAAAACTAAGAGAAAGACAGAAAGAAATGATCATACTATCTATACAATAAATACCTTAAAATTATGAGTGAGAGTAGTTTGTAAGAATACGTTATTACTAAGATCGGTACACCGATACATGTAAAATAGTGGTTGCATACGTAAATACGTATCACTTAGCTTCTACGGGAGAGATCGTTGGATGGAGATGCAGCAGCTAGCTTAGCTAGCTAGCGTCAGTACGTACTTGATCGATCAGTATCATCCGCATGCAGTTGGAAGGATGAATTTGTTCATCAACTTTCGTGTACTCACTCGGTAACACCCCACAGCGAGTACGTACGATAATTAAATTGGTACGGAGAAGAGCGTGCATGTATAAGATCAATCGATCCATCTTTTTTCCCTTAGAGGTACACGTGCATACATCACTACTGAACACACCCAAGTGTGCTTTCATAGAACGCGTCTAAAGATATCAAGTCTAGTAATAAATTTGTAACTTCACAAAGTTTCTACGAAAACGCATTTAAATGTGTAAATGTGGACACCAAAATTATATTTGTACCTGCTGGGTGGAGCAATGTATCCTACCAAGTTATGATTCTTCCAATCGACCAATCTATGGTCTATTTCTTTAAGCTTATGACATATGGTTTATATCTTCTATCGAATAAATAAATAGGGCTGTTTTTCTACCGTCTTTTCGAAACAGCTTAACAGAACAGTTTTTCAAAGTAGATTATCGATATTCGATTCATTCGTAAAAACGCTCACGTTAAGACTAAAGGCATCAGACGTAGACATATGTTATAAGTCACAGCCGAAAAAAGCCTACCCATGTATATATCTACTGTCTTCATCCAACTTGCCGAGACGCCGACCGTTGAGACGACGTTTGCTTGACCGGATGTCCCGAGTCGCCAGGACAGAACTTGCCGAGAGATATTTTTTTAGACCGGATCTTTCTTGTACTCTGATATCATTTATTATAAAATACATGACAAAAATAGCTGCTCAAGAGAATGTGAGACGAGGATTTAACTAAAAATCACTTTTAGAAGAAAAAAAAATCACGAACGCACAAAGACAAAATTTAATGTATGAGGAGATATTTACAATAAAACTCTTACTCTTTCTATGAACTACAGAAGTATATTTATAAAGCTAGGGAACAAGAGTCTTACGATATTACGAAACCGAGGTGAGATTGATGTATGTGTTCCCTTGGACACGTATATAAATTCTTATATAATCTTAATTTTTTCTACAAGTGAATACACGGATAGGCAGAAACATTCTTTGTTTATTTGCATCAAGAATATAGTACGATCTCTCTACATGCATTTGTCTTTTCATTCATCCATACAGAACAGTTGACCCGCACATCCAGCCCTAGAACAACAGCATCTTCTTCTTCCTCTTCCGTTCGGCAGAGGCCACCCGCAGTAGCCTCGCCACAGCCACACCTCCATGTACAGCAGCAGCAGCAGGGGCAAGAAGCAGAAGCCATCACGCCCAAGCAGGCAGGCAGGAGGAGGAGCTACGGCTTCTGCCAACGATGGTACTAGTTCGTCGCCCTTCTCCAGGGCGCTGACGTCCACGGCGAACCTGGCCAACCTTCTCCCCACGGGCTGTCAAAGCAATCGGCTCTTCTCTGCTGCTCTGAATTGTCCTGGACGATGAACAGTAGTTTCAGATTGGTTTTCGGTGACTTGCTCTGAACATCACTGCAAAGAGAATGTTTTTGCCGTGTGCAACTGCCACACGCTTTTCTGGTTTATGTCTTCTATTTATTCATTTAGCAGATTACAAGGAATCTGTCACAAGCAAATCTGTCACGGAATCAACCGAATCAACATGATCCGAGCATTCCGTTTCAGCAGGAAACAGAGAAACAAAACCAGAGGACTTTCTAATCTCTATGGCACTACAGACTAGGAAACAAATAAATCACGATGTGGTGAAATTAACTAATAATTTCGCCGCACCTTCACCGTCCCAAGCCTGTTCCTCATCTCCTGGAACCGAACTCGCCCGAGTTGTTTTGTCAGAACGTCGGCAAGCTATTCTTCAGAGCTAATGAACTCGATCTCGATACTTCCCTCTTGAACACACTGCCTGATGAAATGATAGCGTGTATCAATGTGTTTACTCCAATCATGAAGAACAGGATTCTTCGCCAAAGCAATGGCCGATTTGTTATCCACACGCAGTTTTATGCTGCTGGGCTCCTTGTTTAGCATATCACCAAGCAAATGTGTAAGCCAAATTCCTTGACATGCAGCCGTAGTGGCTGTGATGTACTCTACCTTACAGGATGACAGAGCAACTATCTTTTGTTTCTGTGATTGCCAGCTAATTAGATGTCCATTTAACATGAACACCACTCCCGTAGTGCTCTTACGATCATCCACATCCCTGACCATATTACTCTCACTAAAACCAACTAGGTCCAGCACATCCTCTGGATTTCTCCTGTAGAAGCAGCCGAAGTCTTTTAGAGCAACTCCAGCAGGAGCCCTCAAATCAGAGCCCCTACTTTTGATTTGAGGGCTCTCCTTACTTTTGAGGGTCCTGTTTTTTGAGTTGAACTCCAGCAGAAGCCCTCAAATCAGGGCCCTCAAATTCATTCCAACTGAGAATGACATGTAGAGCCCACTCGTCATTCTCAAATTTCTCTACCCCTCCTCTCCTCCACCCGTGCAGGCGGCGGTCGTCTCCGGCGAAGACGAGTGGGGGCGAGCGCTTCTTCGCCACGGCGATGGCGCTGGGCACGCCGAGCTCCCGCAGCGCGAGCGTCTCCTGTGCGCCGCCGAGGCACACGGTGCGGGAGGACGGGGTGAGGAGGCCGTCGGCGAGGTGCCCGGCGAGCACGGCGGGTTGGAAGTTCACCGCCTTGCGCCACTCGCGGTTGCGCCAGGCCTCCGGCGACCCTAGGGCCGCCTGGACGTAGGTCCTCCTCCCTACGACGGCGGCCACGGGCGGGTAGAGCGGCCATCCGCCTCCGATGGCGACGAATGCCCCGTACAGCAGGCGGAGCGCGAGGGCGGCGACGCCGAGGAGGAGGGCGCGCGTGAGGACCCCGCGGCCGGTCCACTTCCGCGCCGCCGGCTCCATGTCGAATTCGGCGACGAGGAGGGTTCGTGACACGACGGCGGAGGATGGAGCCGCTGAAGGACGAATCCGGCGTGGAGACTAACGGGAGCAGAAGCGGGCGGAGGTGTGGTTGGCGGCGAGGGGAGGAGAGGAGTGGATTGGTAATACAGGGGCACGGGAAGGGGGGTGATTGGAAGGCTCCATGATTATTTGTGGTGGTGTGCTTGCTGCGCTGCCGGTGCCGGTGCCGCTGCTCCTCCCATCGGGAATTCGGGGACGGAGAGGGGGAGGGGAACTGGCGGCGCTCTCGGAAGGGGAAAGAGGCGGGTGGGGAAAACGACTCCAACAGAAATTTGAGGGCTTGGCCTAGAGCCCCCAGGAATGAGGGCTGAGGGGGGGATTTGAGGGGCCCCTCAAATTTGAGGGCTCTAGTAGGGGCCCTGCTGGACCTCTATTTTTGCCTCAAGCCCTCAAATATGAGGTTTGAGGGCTCAAGTAGGGGCCTTGCTGGAGTTGCTCTTATACCCTTGATGTAACGTAGGATGTGCTTTATTGCAGCCATATGTTCAGCTGTTGGTGTCTCTATGAAATGACTCACAAACCCAACTGAATAAGTAATATCGGGTCTAGTGTGCACCAAATATCTGAGACTCCCAATTAGTACGCCATTCAATCCAATCGGTACTCAGCACTGCCCGACTCGATCACTTCGCAGACTCACTGAGCCTAAAGATTGACCCTCATTAAGAGAGCTCAGTCGTTGTAGTTCGTGCGTGTGAGGACATGATATCGAAGCATTACCCCCGCCTCCTTTGGTGCTGTCTGCATGATTTTAAGTTTTCAAATCAACCGAATCAACATGATCCGAGCATTCCGTTTAAGCAGGAAACAGAGAAACAAAATCAAAGGACTTTCTAACCTCTACGGCACTACATGCATAATTTAAACAGAATTTAACCCGGGGCCTCCTGGCCTCCTTCACCGACTCCCTCAGGGGCCCCGGCGCGCCGCTCCCGGACACGTCCCGATACAGGGCAGGCTCGCGCCCATCGACGCCGTCCACGCCGCGCTGTAGGTGGCCGTGTTCGGGGTGGTGGCGGCCAGGGACAAGAACGTCGCGCGCCGGTCAGGGAGATGGAGGAGCTGCTCGACGCCCTGTCGCTCGGCGTCGGCGTGCTCTGCAACCTGCTCTTCGTCGCCTTGCCCACAAGGAGCCACGGCATCGGCTACCCCGTCACCAACGCGGGCGCCGGCAGCACCCCCTAAATGAATTAATTCATATGTGCATCGATGCAATTATCATCAACTAGATATATAGTGCTTGCTTAATTATACTTTGGAGCTATTATATCAATGCACCCGTTTCAGGCATGCATTGTACCAAATGATCGATTGTTCTTATTTTCCTTGGTTATGCTGGATATTAATTAAGTATTCTTATTTCCTGCCTTGTTTGATTTGTGAATAACGATTATTATTATTATTATTATTATTATTATTATTATTATTATTATTATTATTATTATTATTATTATTATAATTATAATTATAATTATAATTATAATTATAATTATTATTATTATTATTATTATTATTATTATTATTATTATTATTATTATTATTATTATTATTATTATTATTAGAGAGGTTCGATTTGTGAATTGTGATATGAAGCAAATGATACGGTGGTGACGCAATTGTCGTTGGGCTGTGTTTTTCTGTGTGGAGTGTCAAGTTTTCAGGTACTACTTGATAGTGATAGTGTGTTAGTCACACTCTGGTGCTTGAGTTCAACTCCGTTTTCTCTTTTCTCTTTTTCTTTTTTTGGCTCGACTCAGAGAAATGATCCGAGTTTGAATATCTTTAGGCTAGCACGCTTAGCTCGATATACATAGCTCGTATTCCCATGTATTAACTCTTGCTACGTTTATTTTAGTGTTTGTGAATGGCAGATACAATATAGTACTACATACTCGCGATCAAGAAGTAATTCCCTCAATTGGACATAATGGGGACTTATAATTCAATGGACATGAATAAAAACATACAAGGGTTTACAATGGATATTTGGAAGGGAAATACAAGGACCTGTACGTAGATAATACATGATAGTAATGAACTGAGCAAACAGATAGATATAGCTGGTACGTAGATAGGTGCATGCATGGCACATAAATTTTTAGTCCCAGTTGCTAGCTAGGGCGTGGGAGCAGCAAGAGTTTCTCCTTGCGATGCACCGTTATGAAGAACACCTCCGTCATATCAACTCCCTTTCCTTCCATCCCTGCCGGCAGCTCCCAGTCAAAACGGTACACGAGGTTCCCCAGCATGACCTCAATGGTAGAGATCGAAAGGTTCATCCCAGGGCACATCCTTCGTCCAGAGCCAAACGGCAGGAGCTGGAAATTGTTTCCCCTGAAACTGACGGCTGCATCGCTGCCCATGTCGACGAACCTCTCCGGCTTGAACACCTCGGCGTCCTCCCAGACACTTGCGTCCCTGCCAATGGCCCAGGCATTGACGAAGGCAGGCGTGTTCGCGGGGATCGTGTAGCCGTCGATGTGGACGTCGTCCATGGAGAGGTGGGGTGCGAGCAGTGGGGCAGGCGGGTGCAGCCGGAATACCTCCTTGACGACGGCCTTCAGGTAGGTCATGTTGGTGAGGTCGTCTTCAGCCACCATCTCTTGTCCCTTGGGTATGCTGCTCCTCAGCTCAGCTTGCAGCTTGGACATGACGCTTGGGTTCCGCATGAGCTCGGCCATGGCGTATTCCAGCACCACGTACGACGTCTCCGTTCCTCCGAAAAATGCGTCCTGCACGCACGTATGTATATATGTAGCTTATGGAAACTGTAACTCTCTAGCTCCATGCATGCATGGTATGGTATGGTATGGTACGAACTACGACTTACTATGAGCAAGGCCTTGATGCCATCTCTGGTGAGGCCGTATTCTTGCTGATGAGAGAGGAGAACTTCTATGAAGTCGGGCTCCAGCTGCTGCACCAGCCTTCCTTCGTGGTCGTCGATCGCCTTGTCGAGCAGCTCGTCCCATCTCCTCCTCACCTTGTCTGCTTTCGCACGTGTCGCTCTCCTGACGGCGCCGACCTGCGCTAACCTCGGGAAGAAGTCTTCGAGGTTGAAGCCACCGACGAGTTTCGCCGTCGCGCCGATCAGCTCACGGAGGAGCCTGTTCCGGCCGTCGACCTGGAGGAACTTGCCCGACACGGCGCGGCCCATGAGGTCGATCGTGAAGGAGTGGAGCAGCTCGCTCATGTCCACGGTCTCGCGCGCCGCGGCCGCCGCGGCGAGCTTGGCCATGTTCAGCCGCACCTCCTCCTCACGGCCGGGGCGGTAGGACTGCACCTTTTTGACGGTGAGGAGGTGCGTGGTGAGCAGCTTCTTGGCCTGCCGCCAGTGCTCGCCGTAGACGGCGAAGGCGACGTCGAGGGAGCCGTTGAGGAGTGCGTTGGTGACCAGGAACGTTGGCCGCGACGCGAACACGTGGTCGTGGGTGCGCATGATGGCCTCGGCGGCGCGCGGCGACGAGACGACGAGGGCGGGCACGGAGCCGAGGTGGAGGAGCATGTAGTCGCGGGCGCCGTACCTATTGGCGAGGTTGCGGACGTTGACGTGAGGGAGCAAGCCAACGAGGTGAAGGTGCCCTATGATGGGCAGCCGTGGAGGCGAAGGAGGGAGACGATGGCCATGGCTTGATCTTTTACTACTATCGTATGGTGCCAAGTAGTGTAGCAGCACGACAAGGAGAGGGAAGACGATGAGCACGACAAGCAATGCTTGTGGAGCTGTGCCATGCAAGAGTTGCTGGAATACGAGGGAACTAGCCATGGCGACTTGGGTATGCAGTACGAACTCCGATCGAGCTAGGTTTATGGATGGATGGATGGATCGAGTGCTTGGTGTTGCCTCTGCCAAGTCGATTGTTGCATGCTTTTGTAGATGGCAGGGCAGCAAAACGACGAAGCATGCATGCCAAGATATCTAGCTGTTAACCTCAGCTCTGTCCCTGCATGTTCGTCAATTACCGGCCGGCTGTGCCCTACGAGTTTTTTTGTAGGCCGAGGAGCTTTTTGACTACTCCTTTGTAGGATTGCAACCAGAGATTACGTGCATGCATACTCAATCGAACAGTCGGGCAAGTGATTAATTCAAGTGCACCACTGCCTATTCCGGGGGCTTGCTTTTGCACATAAGTGCGCTGCTACAATCAAACTTTTAAACTTTGATTATAACATTTAAATTTAGGGTTTTGATAATCATCATCCGGATGGAATCAACCCAAAAATCATCTAAATTTCTGACCTTTGGATATGCGCGAAGATTCGTGCGTTGCCACCTCCACCTTTTCCAGTGACCCCTTGTTCATCCTCTCCGGCGAACCTTTCTTCCTCCTCACCGGCGAGCCCGAGGGAAGAATCTCGCCTCCCACACCTAGGGTTCACCGTTCCCCCCAAGCATGAAGGGAGGCTAGGGGTGGTGGCTCGACAGTGGGCAGCAGTGGGGGTGACAAGCAGGGTAGAAGGGTGGTGGGCGGTGTTGGAGGGTGGTGACGGCGGAAGGTACTAACTATTAGGTTGGGCGGGGACAACATAGCGGGGGAGGGGTAGAGGGCAGCGCGGTGAGGCGGCGGGGGCGCCACCAGCCATAGGTGGTGGAGGAGGATGCGGGTGGTGAGGGAGACGTGCGGAGTTGCTCCAGTAAGAAAGGAGTCATAGGAGGGGCTCATCGCCGGCGACGAGGAGGGTCAGCATGGGGTGGGAGGCAGCGGGGTCGGAGTGAAATGTGGTTGTGGGGTGGAGTGAAATGCGGCGGGGTCAGAGGGGTAGAGTTAGAGTTGATACAGGAATCTCAAATCAATTGGATGGTGGTAAATCTGGTTGATTTTTAGGAAGAAAATATCTGTTTGATCTTAAATTTATCACACAAAAATGGTATAGGAGTATATTCTCCACAATAAAACACTTCAAAATCATTATATATTTCTTAAATATTTACTAACATATATTTGATAAACTAGGTGTGTTAATGTGTACTGTATTGGAAACCATATATTCATGTCAAATTAATTCGATATTTACTAGAGGACTAGACAATTAAGAAAACCTTTTCATACCTAATACTCTAAAGTAAGTAAAACAGAGACGCCTGCCCACCCCAAAAAAAAAAAGAAGAGAAGAAGATGAATTGGCCACGTTGTTGGGATAGGAGTAAGCTACGCTAGTGCAAAACAAAAAAAATACTACGTAAATCAGAAAGCCATGCAAATAAGATACCATAGATCGTTACCACTAGATGTGTAGTGCAGTGAAAGAAGAGTTAAAGTGGCCCGATACAATGAAGTGTGCATTGTGTTGTCGAAGTAGCCGATCATCCAACGTCCTTGGTAGTCAATCATCTTCTTGAACAGCAGCTGATCATCTCCTCCAGCGATATCTGATCAATCTTCACAAGCCAACTATCTCCTCATCGTGATCGTCCCAATTAGCACTGCAATAGTAGCAACGCCTCTACCGGCATCCACACATCCTAGGGTAGAATGCCATGTGCCGATGTGCTAGCACCAACGTGTATAGTGGAGCCTTCAGAGAGATGGCGGCTAGGGTTTTCGTGGCGTTGTGATGTACACCCAAAAACCCCACGTCTCCCCTTCTAAAGAGTCTTCTTTAGTGGAACCCTATGTTATGGACCCATTAAAGTGCGAAGCCTACATAAACAGATCCTATCCAAACCGGTTTGTTCTAATCCATTAAGTGTGTGACACTGTAGGTTCATGTATACTCAGTCGTGACTTGAAAACCCCTTTCTAATACACAAGTAGGTGGCGGTCCCTAGCTAGACATAGCGACAGCGTAATACACATAAATATCATATTGGACAGACCTATATAATGCTCATATGTTGATATCTTTGCCTCACAATACCAGATCGAACTTAAGACAAGATGTGTGACATTTTATGATAGCTCGATACACTACTACAGAAAGGCTAATAGTAGACGGCCAATCACAGACGGTTTTGTGAAACCGTCTGTAATGTAAACTATTACAGACGGTTTTAATTTGAAGGCCGTCTGTGGTATTTGTGGCGGGAAAAAGGAGTATCACAGACGGTTCTTACCGCTGAACCGTCTGTGATACTGGAATATCACAGACGGTTTTTATTAAAAACCGTCTGTGTTGTGTCGACTATCACAGCCGGTTGTTGTTAAGAACCGTCTGGGAATGTTCACAGACGGTTTTTCACAAGAACCGGCTGTGATGTCCCTTTGTCTGTCATATTCTAGATCAGAGGTTAATATATAAGTACACATTGCTTCTAATAACTTAACTACAGAACTACTGAGACAAGAGATCACAAATTAAAGGCAAATTTATTAATTTCAATTAGAGGCAAATTTATTACAAAAGTCGCACAGGTAAAGAGTTTCCCAGATTGTATTCTTTTGGGCTTCGTAAGCTTCTTCTTCAACTTGGGGACTTGGAGGATCAGCCGCTAAATTCTCGAACGCCGTTAAGATTGCCCTTGTCCTCAGCACTTCCTCGTGCAGCCTGGGCAAATGATCAGCAGCATCCATAATGTCGTAGATGATAGCATGAAAAGATTCCTCAGAATCTGCCGTTTCTGCTTGATCAGCAAGGCTATCCATCAGTCTCTGCAATGCGTGTAGAGCTTCTTCCGCATTGCGCACATTGTGGAGAAGAACCAGGGTGAGGGCTGTTTCCCTTTCTTGAGCGGTAGCGAGACGCCTCCGTCGACGGCGGAGGATCAGGTCAAGCTGACAGATGCAAGAAAGTCGGGGAAGGAGAGCAGGGCGGGTGCGGAGAAGCTGCTCCAGATGCAAATTGCTGGCCGCCTGTGTAAGGTTCCGGCCGAACAATTCGTGATGAACAGATGAGAGGAAGGAGATGATCACAAGAACAGTAGTAGAAGCCATGTTGTATTGTATATTATATTGTACGTACGTAGAAGAGACCTGGATTAGGAGCGCATATTTAACCTTTAGCACAAACGGTTCGTATACCCAAACATTAATGATATAGACGCTTCGTATAACGATCGAGAGACGTTAATTAGACGATCGAAACACGAAGCGTTCTGGCATCGAAACACGCGCGAAGCGTTCTGGTATAAAGCTTATCACAGATGGTTTTTAATAAAAAATCGTCTGTCATAACTGGTTATCACAGACGGTTTTTAGTTTAGAACCGTCTGTGATAATCTCCCTACATATACCCTCTCGCTAGGGTTTTCCGTGTGCGCTGCAGTTATTCGATTAGATCTAAATCCCGAGCCCGTTGTCGTCGTCGCCTCCCCGAGCCCTCGCCGGCTGCCTCCCCCAGCCCTCGCCGGCCGCCTCCCCGGACGAAGACGTCGCCGCAGCTTCCTCCTCCTCCGTCGCCGCCTCCCCGAGCCCGTCGCCTCCTCATCCTCCGTCGCCGCCTCCCCGAGCCCGTCGCCTCCTCCTCCTCCGTCGCCGCCGCCTCCTCCTACGTCGCCGCCTCCTCCTCCGTCGCCTCCTCCTCCTCCTCCTCCGTCGCCGCCACCTCCCCGGACGAAGACGTCGCCGCCTCCCCGAGCCCGTCGCCTCCTCCTCCTCCGTCGTCGTCGTCGCCGCCTCCTCCTACGTCGTCGTCTCCGCCTCCTCCTCCTCCGTCGCCACCGGCTCCTCCTCCTGCGTCCCTAAGGTCACCAAAACCCTAAGGTCATCAAATCCCTCCCCGAGCTTCATGCTTACTGTTAGTGTTTAGGGTTGATGCTTGATGCTTCATACTGTTATGGTTAGTTGCTTAGTATATATTTAGGGTTGATGCTTCATGCTTACTGTTAGTGTTTAGGGTTGATGCTTGATGCTTGGTACATATTACATTGGTACATTGTTTACTGCAGTAGCTTAATTAGTTTGCTATTTGGTACATATTACATTGGTACATTGTTTACTGCAGTAGCTTAATTAGTTTGCTATTTGGTACATACTACATTGGTACATTGTTTACTGCAGTTGCTTAGTTTACATTGGTACATATTACATTGCTTGTTGTGTTAGTATATAGTATATAATATATAGTATATAGTACATAGTACATAGTATATAGTATAGGCACATAACCCTACAATTTGAGAGCACAAATTAACCAATCAAGGAAGAGTATATGATCAAAGGGCATGAAGCAAGAAATCTTGCGATTATTGCAAAAGATACATTGACCATTTGGGTGGAAAGAAATACATTGTGTCGTCAGGCTCATGACTGCCAATTTGAAGCATAGCATAGCATCCGAGGCACATCCAAGGCCTGCAGCTGTGTCTTGAGGAATGCCAAGAGCTGGTCTTCAGATGTGGCATAACCCATCTTATTCTCATAACCCATCTGAATACCAGCTCTTGGCATTCCTCAAGACACAGCAGCAGACCTCGGATGTGCCTCGGATGCTATGCTTCGAATTGGCAGTCATGCGCCTGACGAAACAGTTGATCTTTCCACCCAAATACTCCTTGTATCTAGACAAAAAACAGCAAATGAAGCAAGTGACATACTATAGTGTTCCCGTTCAATGAACCGGATACACTAGTTTGTGTCATTTGCTTCATAGACCTTTGTTTAGGGACTTTGCTATTTGGTTTATAGTTTTAGCAACTAAAGTAGGTGCTAGGATAGGCACTTTGTTTAGAGACCTTGTAGTAATAGTATTACAAAATTCAAGGAAATTTTAGTACAGAAGTTCAAAAAAAAAGAAATTCCCAGATGGATAGTCGCTCACCGAAGAAGTCAGCTATGTCGGCTGCTCACCGAAGAATCTGGAATGTCTTTTTTTTGCACTTTTGTAATAAAATTGACTTGAATTTTGCGGGAAAAAGAATGACTTGATGGAACAAGGCTATATACCTTGATTCTCTAAGTAAGAACAAATCCAAGTACACAGCTATCACCCAAATACTCGATAGGTACGTACATTGTACATTGTACTCTTTCTTTCCTTCCGAATAACGAAGGCCGTTCGCCACATACGTTCAACAAACACGTGACTCGACGACAGGCTGCGTCCATCTCTACATCTGCATTGACACAGCCGGATTTTGCAAAAATTCGAGGAGAGCTCATTTGGTTTTTGTGGACAAAAGTCGTAAGATCAGATGGAGAGTTCCACTGCCCAGAATGATTTTTTATTGTAATTCTAAGTGCAAATACAGTGTCAATTGTGTATTTATATATGTTTGTGAAATGTGTATTTGTGTATTTGTTAATGGATATTTTATTTCAATTCAATGAATTGATTTGCGAAATGGATGCTTTATATATGTTTGTGAAATGAAGTGCGTTGTCAATTGGATGTTTTATGTCTGTGAAATGTATCTGAAATGAAATGAGTGTGTGAATTGTATATGTTTTATGTTTGTGATTATCTGCTTGTTTCAGAGGGCATGGCTAGCATTTCCTGAGGCTAGCCAATAAACAGAAATATATTTAGGGTTTGAAGGGAATATCACAGACGGTTTTGAGTTAAAAACCGTCTGTGATAGCTGATAATCACAGACGGTTTTTAGTTAAAAACCGTCTGTGATAGCTGATAATCACAGACGGTTTTGAGTTCAAAACCGTCTGTGATTACCAGCTATCACAGACGGTTTTTAACTCAAAACCGTCTGTGATTATCAATTATCACAGACGGTTTTTGAGTAAAAACCGTCTGTGATAGCCCATAATCACAGACGGTTCGAAAACCGTGTGTGATGACCTTCGATAATCACTGACCCATAAATACAGACGGCTCACAAAACCGTCTGTGATGACGTTTTCGAACCGTCTGTGATGACCTTTTCTATAGTAGTGATACTTCGCTCGATCTTATAGTGGATTACTCAACTGTAGTTGACTCTTCAACCACATTCGGCAACGCAATGCACTGCCCTAATCCAACCACATGGGGAGCAGATATATCTTTCCCATTAAATACGAGGGCAAATTCCATCTTAATCACTCATATTCCCACACATGTTTTATAGTAAACCTGAGAGCTAACTTTATTACTACCCAGTTATGAAGTAGCATTTGGCAATCCCTAAGTAAACTATTTACATATGTAGAAGGGAACATATATTATGCACTCACCCTTACGGTGCACTCAAATTTAAAAAGTTGAGAAAAATTCTGAAACAATTTCTAGATGTACTTCATAGTTTACTCCACTTGTGTATAAAATTTCAAGTTCAAGTTCATTTTATGCTCATAATTTTCTTTTTTTGGTAATTTTAACATAGAATGAATTTGAACTTAAAATTTTATACATAGATGGAATAAACCATGATGTACATCCAGAATTGTTTTTCAAATTATTTCATAACTTTTTTAGTTTGAATACACCGTAAGTGTGAGTGCATAATATATGTTCCTATGTAGGAAACTATGATGATCTTAGGTCTAAGAGGATCTCACATATACTATATATGAGACCAACTGATGACACTTAACAATATAATAATCCCCGTAGTGTCTCAAGGTGAGTCAATCCAACATCATGTTTACCAGCATATGTCCATATTATTGATTTAGTATCTTATATCTATGATGCATGAAACACGACCATCAAGTACTTACATGTGCTGATCTATAAATCATAAGCGGCCTACATAATGATATGCGATCAGGGATATTTAGAATAATATCGTAACATGAACAAAAGAGTTTCACAAACAAATGACATATTTGTTAATCATATATATGATAGTTCGTTAAAGGAACAAAATAACATATAGTTTAAAAGTTCATAAACATAGAAGCAATATAATTAGCTCTATGATTATCTCTAGGACATATCACTAACATATGTATGATGCATGCTGTCTCTTAAAAAAAGTATCATCACCAAGATGCATGGAATTCTTAACGGACATCAAATTAAAGAACATTATAATACCCACATCAAGAACCGTCCAATACACGTGTATGATTGATAATTTTTTTGAGTTTGGGTATGAAAATATTTTATACCCTTGATATATTTATGGTAAGTAAGTTTTGAACTCAGTTCAAACTAGTTTGAACTACTTTTGAGTTCAATGCGACTACAGTGAGTATATACCATAAAAATAGTTCAAACTAATTAAACTGAAGTTGAATTTAATTTTTTTCGGAGTTTGACATCTCAAATATACTTTTTATGGGTATATGAAGATACCCACATCAAACGTTGCGAATCTTAAAGCAAATCAACAGGTATTGATATGGGTGCCTAGGCACCAGGGTGCATGAAACTATATATATATATATATATATATATATATATATATATATATATATATATATATATATATATATATATATATATATATATATATATATATATAGTATAAATAACAAGGGCACCTAGGTGTCTGGACACCTAGTCTCCTTACCTTTGGATTGCTTTTAGATGCGTGCTAGTGTGATTGAGACTTTCCTTCCATGATTGATTTAGCATGCCTAATATATTACATACCATACATACCATTGCTCTAGCACGTATCTAAAAGCAATCTAACGGCAGGGAGCCTAGGTGTCTGGGCACCTAGGTGTCCCATTTCAGCGTCCTATATATATATCTATATATATATATATATATATATATATATATATATATATATATATATATATATATATTAGTTTATGAGTATACCTAAAGTGATAAAGGAGTATTTCAAGTTTGTTTAGGCGGTATATTAGAGGTGGGTGTAATTACACCCGGGAGTAAAAAGTATTTTTCATATATATATATATATATATATATATATATATATATATATATATATATATATATATATATATATATATATATATATATATATATATAAAATTTGTGCGCGCGCGCGTGTATCTATATACACACTATTCTCCGTGCAGATATATGTAGAAACACTATTCATCGATTAGAGATAACCAAATGAACCATACTTCAAACTACTATATCTAGCGACACATGCACGTCAATATACTACTCTGCATGAGCTATGCACTGCACATGCATGTCATATATATATTCGTCACCTCATACTCGACTCATTTTACCTTTAGCTATACATGTAATATACTAACCATATACTTATCACTACACATGGCATGCATATACTATATCTGTCACATACTCTATTTATCCGTGACATCTCCCGAGTATGTTCTCACATGGGTATATACTCTATTTGCCCGTGGCATCTATGCCTTGTCTTGGTGCTCTCTTTTTTTTAAAGAAAGAACTCATACTCGCCTTAATTTTTTAGGAAAGAAAACAATCACTCTCACTGGATATTCGCTAGTTTGTTTCCATATCACACCCGTGATCCTCTTTAAATGGAATGTTCCACACGGGTTATCAATGGAAAGGAATCCAAAAATCAGGGGACAATGCTATTTAACTTAACGGTTAGCAAGTTCATATTTTGCACAAATTATAAAGCAATCCGACGGCCAAGACTATTGGAGCCTAGGTACCATAGTGCCCCTTACACACACGGTAGCACTGCGTCTGCATGTTCTGTGCACGTAGTTTCGCGCTGCGGAAAGTTATCACTGGCTATGAGAAAAGTCATCATTGGCTGTGAGGAAAATTACCACCAGATGTGTACTGTAAGCGTTTGGTAGTAGCTTCACTCGCTACCGATAGTAACTTTATTCAGAAATATCAATAGCTTCCCCGCATATTTTACACCTACGCGCTGCTTAGTAATTATATACACACACGCACGCACGCATACGGTAGCACTATTCTTTTTTTATGTGCTCCTTTTTTATGTACGAATATGAATATATTAGCAAAATATGCCTAAAACTATGTGCTCTTCTACAATTTTTTTCATGTGGTTGGAATTGAAGTATCTTAGAATTAATATATGAGTATATTTAATATGATAAAGAAGTGTGTTAAGTTTGTTTAGGTGGTGGAAGTAACTATACATACATACATACATGCATACATACATACATACATACATACATATGTGTGTGTGTATGTATGTATGCGGCAATGTTTTAAAAGTTCGGGTACCTTATATAAAAATCTGTGTTTATTTATAAGGAGAGGGATATATGTATTTTTCATTGACGAACGTTGGACACCAATGCAAGGAAGCTACATGATAGCATGCATGTCTAGGCTGCTCAGTTCGACTTATATAAGCTGCCTTATGACTTTTTGGTAATATATCTAATTTATTTTATACTATAATTATTAATGACGTTTTGACGTAATTAAATTCAAAAAATTCAAAAATAAAAAAGATTATCTCATTACATACAATATAAAGAAATATGAAAAAGATAAAAAAATCTAAAAAAACAAAAAGAACTAGAAAATGACGAAATTAAGAAATAGTGAACTGAAAGCGAAAAGCTAGAAGTCTGAATATATAATATGGATCCATATCTGGCCAATTCAAATGGACGCCGGCGATCGATCAGTGGCTAGCTATTTGCACGATTGAATTGGCAGCTGGCTACTAGCAGTCATGCACGCCTCGGATCGCTAGCTTAATTTTAACACGGGCGGACCACCAAGTATACTGTACAACATTATACTTATATTTTTTTATCGCCTTTCATATGCATGTAGGCATATATAAAAGGTCTTAATTATATACTAAGTTTGAGCTTGAGCTTCTGGCTTATTTTTTACTATTTATAAATTTTGTTTTTTTTCTAAACTTTTGACTTTTTTTAGCTTTTTTGTCGGTTCTTTTTTCTGTATTTGTTTGCATTATCCGTGATGAGCTAACATATTTTTTTCCCATTTTTTAAATTTAATTACGTCAAATAAGCCATCTTCGTTTACAGTATAATTTCAGCTAGCTATAGTGCAATTTTAGTCACTAGTAGTGTGCCCGTGCTAACGCTACGGTAAAATACAAAACAAGATAAAATTTGTAAAAAAAATAAAATGAACAATAATTCCTACCTCGCTTAGGAGGATGAAGGGGAGTATATAAATCCATAAAAGGTGGCTATAAAGAATCCAAACCATAAGCCAACTTATCCTAAAAAGAGGCGTACAAAAAGATTAGAAGTTAAGTTATTATGTAGCATTCAATTCTTGTATAGGGCAATGATCCAAGAATCCTAAAAGTTTCAAGAGAATTGTGAGAGTGACAATCCCTCATACTCTTTTGAGACTGCGTTTAAGAAATTTACGATCAGCTTTACCAAAATTTTTTTCCTCGTCGTGATTGTTTCGTCATCATTATTCGGTTCTCTCTACGAGATTCATATACTTCATTCTTAATACCATGCATATTTGTGCCGTACCTCACAAACTTTTATCCGATTTGAGAGCTACTATGTATAAGGAGGGATATCAAAGTATAACAACACAAATTCAATATTATGTTCTTTTCTTGAAATGTAATTTCCATTCTCCGTCTGTAAAAGATGTATCCGTTCATGTACACAAAGAATAAATGATATGTTACAAGGAAAACTCTGGGAATCAGATTCTGCTAACTGCAAAGCTGTTTGCAGAGTTCGTTGATCTTATCATCTGTAGCATCAGCTATAATGTAGCTCCGGTTTATGCCTGTGCCTTCACAGGTTAAGTTCAAGGTATTCGCTTGTTGAGCTGCCTGTAAGGGAAAATAATTTAGTAATATGCATAGCCAAGCCAAGAGAACAGCAGCGTGCATGTTGAACTGTAAAGGGGCATCTCTCAGCTGGCTTCAGCGTTTAGCCAAAGCAACATTGACACTACATTAAATATTCTAGTATTTATAGATTTGGGTTTGAGTCAAATCAGTTAAAAGGGTAGTTCATTAAGTTTATACTGATCCAAAAGTACATTTTAGTTCACTACCTAGTGGATTTAACTTGCTTGTTATCCTTCTAGAAACAGAGAATGATAACTATGAATCGTTACAAGCAGCATACATAATCACAAATCTGTGGGCAGCAATAAGCAACTGCTTCCACTATGCTTATAATTTCTTCAGCTTGTTATGTTTCATTTTTTGGCAGCAATAAAAGCAATTGGAGAGGCAAGCAAGAAGGCAGTTTGGACTATCATACCGTGCAATATGTTGGCGATGAGTTGCACTTCCATCTTTTTGTAGGAACACAACTGAGATAGTGACACCAAGAACAGTGATCGTTTGCATTATATCCTCGGAAAAGCAGAACTATAGCCACGGTAAACCTGTCAATTTTAAATAAGAGGTTTCATTAAGCACAAAACAGGTTATAAAATACCTATCCAGCAGAGCCTGAAGAGGAAGACATGTGAACTTACCCGACAATAAGCATAACAGCAGCAGCTAACCACAATATGTATTGGTATGTCTTGTGCTTGCGTTTCACAGGAGCAGTTTGTTGTCCAGGTGCTGCTCTTTTCTGATTGATCCAAGCAAACTGTGGGCGAATAAACACAACGAATCCAAGAAGAAACCCAGATATAAGCCCCCCAATATGAGCAAAGTTATCCACCATGGGAAGTATCCCAAGAGCCAGGTTCACCACGATTACAAATACCAGAGTTAACAGTGCTGCCACCTGAAAAAGTTAAAAACAATCACGCCATTTATTATGTTATACTCTAATTCCCCTCCTTACGCATAGCAACCCCTAGATTAGATTAGAGTTTGTGAGATACGGCACAAACGTGCATTATGTCTAGAACAAAGTAGATGAATCTCGTAGAGATAAGTAGATAACCGAAATAATGATAACGAAACAATCACGACAAGAGAAAGATTTGATGAAGCTGGCCGTAAATTCCTTGAACACTACCTCAAAAGAGTACAAGTGATTGTCGCTTTCTCATGATCCTCTCGAACCTTACAAGAATCGCTAAATAATAACCTAGCATTTGATCCTCTTGTGCGCCTCTTGCTTTAGATGAGTTGGTTTGTGACTTAGGCTCTGTATGGCCACACCTCATGACTTTATGCAATCTTCCTAGCCCTCCTCTAAAGTGATGCAAGAATTCTACGCCAAAGAGAAGCAGGAATCCTTGTAGCACACCTCTTCAAGTGCTAACAGGACAGGATATGAGTCACTATACTAAGCATAATCGGATGAACAAGACCTCCAAAATGGAGAAAACATGAATGTGTTGACACTATTACACTGCTTTTACTACTATGTAAAGAGAAGGATAGGGGGGGGGGGAACCTTATTCGCATAAAGTGACCAATTTGTTATGAGTTCAGAAAGCATAGATCCAATCAATCCAAACAAAGCACAGATGCACCAATAGAAATACTTGATCGAATGAAGAGGGCGGACATCAAGCTCCCACCAAAACCAGAAATGAGATAAACCAGACCAATCCTCACTGCATCATGAGCAGACAAAATGCTTCAGTAAGTCATAGAAGCAGGGTGGAGATGATGACAGATGCCAAGGGAGCACAAGCTGAAATCCAGAAAAGCTTTGGCCATCTCATGCTCTGCATACACAGACAGTAAGATGAATATATATTACTACAGGAGTTCAAATCAACAATTGCAAAAAGGAAAGATATGTGCAGTCCTCTTCGATGTGCTCCTTGGTTTCATCCTATGTGCAGTATTCCTCCTTATGCATTTGCACAAATAGCTGGTGTGCACATCTGCATCGGCAAAGCCAACAAACATCCAATTATACAAACACACATTTCTTAAGTACAAATACATGTGCTAATATGCTAAGAACAAAGCGAAGTACTGAATTTACATGGCTCAGAAACACTTACCCCGAGTCGATGTCACTCAAACCGGGACGATCCACTACGTCATCCTTCCCCCACTGCATCAAGACCAAAGCACCAAAAATCACAATAAACCATCGAACTGAAACTGGCGAGTGTAGGAGGTGCTACTGTCTGGCTGTTGGTTGGCTCTGTATGAATGTGCGCTTGGAGACTGCAGCGTAGCCAATGAGGTCAGGAATGTGGGTTGTTCACTGGTGGCTTGCGAATTGAAGCAGATTGATACGGCCTTCCTCGAAGACAACCGCGCAGGAATATCGGAAGAGCTGCCATTGCCAATGGGCCTTGAGCTACTATTGCAGGTGTGCTGGTTGAAGTAAGTGACTGAGTACAATGGAGGATCATTGGTGTCCTTCTGCTGGATTTGTTTTGTGGCAGGGCACTTCATGTCGTTCTTGTAGGTGCATCTGTAATAAAACCTGCAAATATAATCATATGAAACCAAAGATCCCCTCAGAAAGGAAAGAGAAGAAATCTTCACCAAAGTGCTAATTACATATTACTGTACATTTAAGAAAAGTTTCCAGGTAGTTAGGCAATACAAGTATACAATGGTTGCATTCAACAGAACATACGTTTTGCATGTGCTTCTGAGGTACCTCAAATATAATGATGGTGAGAATAAATTTTAGAATCAGACGATTAGGTAAGAGGATAAATCTCCGCACCAGTTTGTTTATCTTTGTTTAGAATAATAATAACTCCGCTAAAGTTTACTCCTAACTGTTCCAGAATAACATAGGGGTGTTTTTTTGTTGACAGCAGAGGATCTTGAATTCCTTTGTTGCTATTACAAAAAATAATATTTTCTTAGATTGTCGCTAATTTTCTATTTTAGAGCTTAACTAATCTACCTCACAGTTAGTGAGTAAAGCAGCCACTATCCTACTAAAAATTTCAAGTTGGATGGTTGAACAACACCCTACTCTTTTCACACCTTTGGTGCACCAACTTGCCTTATTCTTCTAACAGTTGTTAAATTCTAGCACTTTACAGTAAGCATTCATATGTGTAGTATGATCATTCCCCACAACGTACATTTAAGGAAGCAGAAAGAAAATGTTTGGAAGGTTAAACAGCATCTTTTTTCCAGTTTATAAAAAAAAATTTATTTTTTCCACTCCCCCCATCAACATCCATCCATTCTACCTAAATTAGGCGGAATGTTGCCAGTACACAGTTGACACCTCTTCATCTTCTACCTTTTCAAAAAAAAAGAAAAGAGAAACATCTACATCTATGAACACGCTCTAGATGGACTACCAAGATAAAGGAGCGTCACTTGCGAATTTTCTATTCATATGGTGAGCAGCACTTTCCCGAGTTTTTATTAGTCTTGTTGAGTTGTCGATGACCAAAGAGATTTAATTTGCTGCTGTGAAGGTTCTTTTCTTACGGTCATTACATAAACATTTCCTTAGTATACAAATATGATTACGGACGATGTGATTTTCCATATGAAAAACATTTGGCCCGGCAGCTAGCTGCACGGACAATGACTATATGTTGACCCCCTAAAAAGAGAGCATTGCTTTATCTATAAATATTACAGGCATTAAAGATTATTTACATGAACACGTACAATATCTGAAAGATATATTCTCCACTTAGACTGGTGGACCTATGGTGCTCAAACTCCAAAGGCAGCAATTCCTTGGTGAATTATTTACCAGGCATTGAACCTGTTGTAAAAGGGCAGAGCTTCTAAATTCTGAAGGTTTGAGAAGACAATCAAGAAGAAATTGGTGACCACCACCAACGCGTTGTTCTGGAAGAATCATTCCAAGACTAAAGAGATGATACTTCATATATTTGGATAGCTTTCTCTAGACAATCAGATATCAAGATTTGCGCCCACGAATTCTATTTCTTCCTGTTAAAAAACGGGAGAAGTTGTAAATTCCAAAGGCTTGAGATCAGAACCATCAGTTCCCCCATCAACTACAGGTCCTCCAAATTCACCAGCAGATCTACTAATACCTAAGATTAACCGTTCTTCTTGAAATTACAGCATCACAGCAGTAAAACAAGCAAGTTCTTGCACAAGAGAAAAGAGAAGAGACATGCATGCATGGACTGAAAACATGTAAATTTGGGGAATGGATCGAATGGCGTAGGAATGAAGCCAAGAAGCAACCTTGGGAAGCTGGAGTTGGAGAGCTTCTTCTCGCCGTACTTCCTCCACTGGTGCCCGTCGTCGTACGGCGCATAGGTGTCCGTCGTCCAAGTACGCTCGTCCTTCCCGGTGTTATTACACACAGAAATAGCGGGGGGCGCATATCAAGAAAGCAAACTTGAAGATCTTTGATGTAAGGTATAGAGGGAGCCATGGAGTGCATACCTGATTCTTTGTTGGGTTCTGGTGGCCCTGTTGGATCCCAAGCCGCACGTCTGTTGGCTCGGCGTCCACGATCCTCACAAAGTGCTCGACCTCCATCCGCCCCCCTCTCCTCCTCCCCTGCCTCTCCCTCCTCCTCCTCCTCCTCCTCCTCCTCCTCCTCGCCCCAGGGCTCCTCCGGTTGGCGAAATGCATGTACATCTCCTCCGGCGGCGATCCCCCATCCATCCCCTCCTCCTCGTCTTCCCCCGACGCCGCCTCCACCACAATGTGGTTGTCCCCGATGAAATTGACACAGATCGGCACATCCCCGAGCGCCGCCACCGTGTCACCGGAATCCGCGATGGAGAGCGTCACGAAGGGGGACTTGGAGACGGCGAGTCCGTGGTCGGGGGAGGGGGCGAGGAGGGAGGCGGCGAGCGTGGCACGCGGGGCCCACTCGAACGCGGCGAGGGAGGGGGGTCCAGGGGAGGCGGCGGGGCGGGAGGAGGAGAGGCGGCGCCAGAGGCCGAGGAGGCGACGGAGGCGGTGGAGGGAGCGGAGGAGGCGGCGCGCGGCGGTGGGAGAGGGGAGGAGCGGGCGCGGGGGCGGGAGGCCGAAGCGGAGCGCGAGGGCGAGCGGGAGAGCCTGGGAGGACGCGGCGGCGGCGAGGCGGCGGCGGCGTCGGGCGGCACGAGGAGGGCGAGGTGGTTCGCTGCGTGGGTGCGTGGGTGTGTGGTGGGGGGTGCCGCTCACGCGTCACGGGGGCGGAGGCTGCGAGGAAACCTGGGCCGAGCGCTGTGCGTGGGCGCGGGGTGCGTACCGGTTCAATGATGTGCATGATCCAAATGATTTTGGCCTTAGGATCTTCAATGAGTAAGAGAATAAGGCTTGAGGAGAGATCCAGGCCATTCATTTGTATGGAGTTGGATTACTTTGGTACACAAATCTGGGTGGACTTAGATTAGGCATGACTGTGGGGGTGGTTGAGGGGGTGGATGTAGTAAAGATAATTTTGGTGTATTATAGAGTAGGGTAGATAAGCTACTATTTTTTAGCCAAATCGAGCGGCACCTAATTTACGCGAGATTGATCGTGTGTATAGTAATCGGTTCGATGATTATTTGAATTGCATGCTGCGCCTGCATGTATAATTCAAGCAGCAGCTAGCTTTTCACGACTATACGGATGCATGCATATAGATGCTCCAAAGTTTGCTTCGATCGACATATGCAGCTGATTGACGCGGTAGGAGAGCTAGCGTGCGGTATAGTGCTAGCACCACACACACATGGCAAGATCGTAAGCATGGTTCAAAATCCCGGCGGTTACCGATTTTACCGGTGGAGACCGGTAACCAAAAAACCGGCCGGTATAAATTTTTTGATTTTTCGAATTTTGACCGGTTTTTTTTCCGGTTTTTCGGTTACCTGCCGGTTTTTCCGGTTACCGGTTTCAAAATATCTCAAAATTCAAATTTTAATTTTCAAATTGTGACCGGTTTTTTACCGGTTTTTCCGGTTACCGTTACCGGCCGCCGACCGGGATTTCTTCCGGTTTCGGTTTTTGGAACCTTGATCGCAAGTAAGGATGTGTTCTTTATGATTTGATTTTCTACAAAAAAATAGTTTTTAAATGTTGTGTTTTTTAATGTAGAATCTATGAATTGATTATATTAGTTACTATCTCGATTTCATTTATATCGATCAAAATCACATATATATATCTCATAAACATTTAGAATTCAAAATTTTAACTAAAATCGTAAGTTATGGTCAAAAAACCCATCCTAATTCTTACCTCGTTCTGCATGCCGTTGAATTAATTCAATTCGATCTCTGGCCGTGCGTACGTGCTTAATGACCTACTCAATTTATTGGGATGTGTCCTAGATCATCTCCAGGACCGCAGTCTGTAAGCCCCGTGCAATTCTTGTGGCTACGCGCTACGATACTGTGAAATGTGGAGGTGATCTTATATTTTGTTATAAGTATTTAATTTTGTTTATGTTTTCTTACCGAAGTTTAAGTTTAATTTTATATCACTCGCTCTTTAGTTTTTGCTGTCAGGTTGAGAGCGGTCTGATTGGACTGCAGAGGAGGTCTGACCGCTATGTTAAAGTGGTTTGATCGGCCATAGATGACGGTTTGATTATGGTCCGATGTAACCGACCGAGACAGTGGTCCAACCGAAAATATGGTGCGACCGATTTCTAGTTGTCGACCGTCAAAATCGTGACGCTTCGAAAAGTGATTTAGGTCAAGAAGAAGATGAGAAGTTCAAGTTGGATCAAAATCTAAGGACTTAGCCGATTCGATCTCATGTACTTTGAAAAGTGTAAATGAGTATAATGTGTGGGTAAAACCCATGTTGTGTGGGTTAACGGATTTTTCCCCCATATGTGCTAGTGCATAATATCTATTAGGGTTAGATGTGAGCTGGTTGCCTCATCTATTTAATTGGTTGGAATGGAGGCTTGTAAATTAACCATCCATATTTTAGCTAAGTGTTCTAGGGTTAGGGTTTGAGAAGTGTAAGTGTTGTGATGTGCTCTCTTGTTCTTTAGGTAGAGTGACTATAAAACCTTCATCCTCAAGTAGCAATACATCAACTTTGTTCATCTCTCATGAAGTCCTCATGTTTTGGGTTGTTTTGCACTTAATCTTGTTGGTTTTAATCTTCTCTATCCCCTTCTTGATCTTGTTGTGTACCAAGGATATGTAAGTGATAGATATGACTCGTGGAGATCAATCTCCATCCATCTAAGCATCATGTCTTTCTAGTTCTTAAAGTTACCCAGTTTTTTTAAAATTTGACCTTCTCGGGAGATTCTTCATCCAAGTGTTTTTGCCTTAAATCTTAGGGTGTCCTTGTTTGTTGTGACATATGGGAATGATCTAGAGCTATCTTGCCCATCCTCCACCCACGAGCAAGTCATATTTTGAGTTTTCGATTTTTGCCCAATTTGGTGCAATCTTTCTTGTTCTTTAGAAAGATCTAAACTTTGATGAGGATTATTGCAATCCTTGGTTGGGTTCTTAAGACCTCAAGTAAGGTGTGTGCAAAATCTCATCTTATTTGTCCTTAGATTTTTGGAGTTGCACCAAAAGTGGTTTTGGCTTGGCCTGATTTTTCTGTTTTAGAACAAGGGAGCGATCAAACCACCACCCCCACCAGTCAGACCACCAAGGGTGTACAGTTCATACCACTAGGGGCATGATCAGACTATCGTTAAGCCATCGGTTAGACTACCCAATGTCCACCGGTCTGACTTCCAGGGCTTTAGACTTCGACTCTTGGATTTTTGAGTTGCTTGCTTTGGTCTTGGCTTCTAATCTTAATATTGATAGCTCAGTAGCTGCTGGAGTGAAGGATCAGTGAATACTTGGAGGAAAATTCTAAAGGCACCATTAACCCCCCCATTGCCATACCGGTCTTACAAGTAGTATCAGAGGCCACTTAATTTTTCTCATAGATCTTAACTGATTTTAGGAGCCATGCCGTCAGACAAGTATTCAACCAAGCTACCCATTTTTGATGGAGTTGATTTTCTTATTGGAATGCTCGTATGCAATTCTACATTGAGGCTCAAGAGCATGTAATTTGGATCAAAATCAAGAATCCTGATGTTGTACTGGCCGATAATCAGGTGAATGCACCAGATGTAGAGGCAAATAATAAGGCTTATAATTTTCTGATTCAAGAGTTTAGTTGATCTGAGTTTGAGCGAGTTGCTCACTTGAGCTCTACCCGTGATATCTAAAAGACCCTCACTAACTATCATGAGGGATCTACTGCGATCAAGAAAATGAGACAACCAATTGAAGAAATAATATTCAAAGGTTGAGCAAAAGCCTAGTGAATCCTTGGATGAGTTGTGGGGAAGATTTATCGAGATCATTCATGATTTGCATGTTGTTGGCTTGGTTTTTCTGATTATGAAAATACACGCCAACTGTTGGGTACACTTGATGTGAAAGTTTGGAGAATAAAGATTACTTTCATCAATGACAACACTGTCATGAGTAAGTTTACTATGGATAAGCTCTACTCGAAATTGAAGACGCATAAGATTGACTTCATGTCGTGTCTCTCTAAGATAGAGTCGATGGCACTTATAATTGACCCTTCTCAGAGTAGCTCTTCTGTTTCTTTGGATTTTGGTTCTTCTGGATTTTCATTGTTTGCTTTGCATTCTTTGAGCGATGAGTGGCTAAAGAAACTTCTTGATGATAACTTAGACTTCCCATCCACAAAATTCATAAGAGTATACAACAAGATGGGGAACAAAAGAATGGATGTCCCTGTCATTTGCTTTGAGTGTGGTGAGTTAAACGACATTCGGATCAAATGCCCTAAGCTGAAGGGCAAGGAGAGGGACTTCCGAAGGCGTCCTCAAGCTCATGACATAAAGTCCAAGAAGCCTAACTATTGTAAGTTCATCAATCGTGTCCTTACTGTTCTTGAGAATGTTATTATGAGCGATGTAGACTCGGGGACGGATGACGACGAGGACAACTCCTGGGGCAAGAAAAAGACCCCAAAACTTCACCAGCATGTGCTTCATAGCCAAGGGCAACATCGATGTCGACTTCTGACGACGACGAGCCCTATAGTGATCCCGATGAGGTATGCCCCTCCTCTAAAGAGATAAAACATCCTCTTGTTGTTGCTGAACAAAAACTGAAGAAATAAGCTAAGTTAATCAAGAACTAAGACATTGTGATTGACAACTTAAACCTAAAAGTAGTTAGGCTCAAATCCATAAATCATGATGATAAAAACTATGAATCTTGCTTATGTTTGCATGATCAATTGGCTAATCTGTATTTTATGCTGAAATTATGGCAGATTTAGATGAGATGCACACTTTTAGAATTAAGTTCAAAGAGCAATTAAATAAGGTTAGAAATTTGGTTTATGTGTCTTGTGAAACGTTGAGACTTGAAGTAGCTACTGAAGTGAGATCATTCCCTGATGGCACCCACTGATCTAGTTTCATGTAAACTGTTGGTTTTCATTCCTTTGATGGTCAGAGACCGTCTCTGTAAAAAAAAAAAAGTTCCCTGTGCTGTGCGTTTCTGTCGTAACGACTTAAGCCTGTTCTTTAAGGCTTTTGACTTTTGTTACAGTACCTAACTTTCAAACGGACTATTTTCTCAAGACGGAGTCTATAAGTTAAATAATCTACACGTTAAAAGCCCAACATCTGTACCAGCCAAAATCGTAAGTGAGTATCTGTCTCTCCGTAATCTGTACCGTAAACAGCCAAAGTTCAAAAATTTCAGCCAAAAATCATAAACCGCAGCCAAAAAAATCAGGCCCTTAATAGGTAGGCTGCGCTACTCGTTTGTATACGTAGATCTTTTTTTTTAACTAGCCTCCGAGAGGCGTAATGGTTCTACTCGACATCGTTTTACTTGATTAAAATGCGTGTGCTGCATGACATATGGGTTCACACTTAAGCAGGTTTGCTTTTCATCTAATTGGGACTAAATTGCATGGCCCGCAGTTTATACATGGGCGGGCCGTAACTGGGGCATTGTTTATATTGATAGGCCCACATTATCAACATGGGCCTAAAATTGGGCCGGACGCCTTCCCGACAGGCCTTAACTCGGCCGTTTATCTCTGGGTCTTAATTGGGCTCGAGTTGACCGGCGTAATAGGCCTGGGTTTCATCTTAATGGGCCTTTATTAAGCCTTTAGTCATCTTGATGGGCCACAGTTAGGACTGGATTTCTACCAGATTGCCCGACGCTTATGTTGGGCCTCCAGTTCGGGCTACAAGTGACCTTTCAATCGCCTTACAGTTCTTCTCCAAGGTTCTGGAAAGGAGGGAAAGAACGTTTTTCTAATTGTTGCATATGCTTCTGTTTTTGCCAGGCTACTTATTACAAGGAAGAGTGCTTTGTTCCCAGGATTTACGAATTCTCTCTAGAAGCAAATGCTAACTTGGCTGGCAACCTGCTGCAGCTCTAGTTGCTTGAGCCATCCATATTCCGGGGCTAGAAGCTGGATAATACGTCGCTGCAGCACAAGTTCCTGGCCGTTAATATTACAACACAAAAATGACAAACAACACACACTTTTACAAGGTACTCCATTATAGCTAAAGCAATTAGCCTAGGACACAAATGACAGAAACTATCTTGTGCGATTTTGTAAGTCCCTCCGGAACCAAATCCTCGCCGTTTCTGTTTCTGAGGGGACAGCAACCATCTCCACAAAATTAGGTGACATGGAAGAGCTAATAGTCATTTAAATTTACGGTATTAAGAAACATACCTTCCAATACAGCTAGCATTCTAACCACCTAAATAGTCGTCTAAAACCACAGGCACTCAAAATCTACCATGCAAAAATATAATCACTGAAAGCGTACCTCTAAAAGTATGATAACAGCATATATCAATGCTTCAATTTACAGCCTATATTCAATATTGCATGATTAGCTGAGACCAATACAAACAAATGGTGCTTCAGTGCCATTGTATTCTCATTATAGATAACGGCAGTGACATCCAATAACCCTCTCGGCACATAAACCCTAAAACCCTCAACAGCCATGCAAGTATTGAACTTTGCCGTGTTTTATTGAATATATTGTTATATAGGCAACATCTTTATAAGATAATTTTTATATATTTGCATAAAATAAACATGTTGTTTTCCTATTCACCGTTAACCGTTTAATTACGACTGGTTACCGGACGGGTAACTGGTCAATTCTCAAAATATGAGTTTGCGCTACATGGCCGGTGTAAAATTGGTAACCACCGGTAAAAGGGTGGTAACTGGTACCGGCTAGGGTCCGATGTTTTTACCGTAACTAGTTTTTGAATCCTTGCTCCCAATACATGGGAAACTTTTCAGCAAACAAATGTGTCAAATGTTATGCGAAGTCTGGCATAGTCCACAGATCAGATAATAGCCAACAAATTACATTGAAGAATATGCTTTGTATTAAAGGGAAACAACAAATACCTGTCATCTAGGTACACTCTCATGTCAATTGGCTTTCCCCTTGCTTCGAACTTTCTGAACAGGCAACCAGAAGGCCACGCTCGATGCACTGTCAAGGAAAAGATAATAGTCCCATGTTAAGAACAATCAAGTGCAAAACTGATGACCACTATATATTATATGTTTTTTTTATATAAATGCAAGTCTAAAACACTTCACGCAGTATCAAAATTAACCAGGTCGTATACTCATATGGCAACTTTATCCACCGGAAAATATTAGCAAGCTTATTACTGATTCAAAGGAGCTGGACCTTTCTTATAACAGGGTTCTATATTTAGTGTTAGCACCATTCAATATGTATAACCATTTTCGTTCAGACATATTAGCGCTTATTTCTACAAGTTGAAAATATTAGCATGCAATAGTGAAGAAAAATAGTAGATGGAAGATACGATGGCTGTCAAAATAATACAGCAGGAGCTTAGAACAGTTCTCCCACATGCACATGGACGTCCATGTACTATCGTCACCATCAAATATGCCTCGAGATTGATGCAAACTTTCAAAATTCATACCAACATCCCATTTTCTAACAATTTTAATGTCTTTGCATAAATCTCGGAGAACTTTGGATCGATAGGATAGTGCATGGATGTCAATATACATATGGTCTTGCATTTCTCAGCAGGATCTGCTTTTCTTCTTTTTTTCAGGTACCTGAAGAAGATAGCTATGAAGCCAATCTAATGTTTGAGGAAATGTGTTGGCTGAAATGTCAACAATGGTCAATCCCTGAGTCAGATTTAAACAATAAGTTAGAAACACATATACTGAAACACTAAACTAGATCAGATGGTAATTCAATACAAGCAGAACATGATCCTGAGTAAAGCAGCTTTCGTTCAACAAAGATGTCTTGAAGTAAAAACCGAGCATCTTATTGGGCAAATACCCCGTTGGGGGATGTATGGCAGTTTAAACATGAAGAACTTAATAGATGATTAAAAATTTTCAAGGGACAGATTTCATGCTTTTGAGTAATCAAGGAAAAATTACCTGCGCTTCAAAAGAGCAAAGATAGTCCTGAATAAGTTTAAGGTTGTCTGTCAGCTTTCGATGATCCTGAATAACACGAGAAATTAACATCAACTAAAAGTCAGATGCTACTAAAATGAACAAACCTGCAAGTGAGTTTTTAAAAATACAATACTCAGTAGTTAGTAGGCATAGCATCACTTAAAAGTTCAACCATTGTATTATGCATCAATTTCTTGCTTCATATAATTATCCCCCTAGGAGGACCCAAAACTTAAGAGGAATGTTAAGGTGTAGAATCACATGTCAGTTCACATTTCATTAAGCGAGACAACTTGAAATCTTGTACATTTCATTAAGCGAGACAACTTGAAATCATACAAGAAAAATAATCTGCAGTATTTTTCATATGGTGTTTCAGTCTCAGGATACCTATGCTTTATACAATATCTATGATAGAGCTAGATGGTCATTAGTAGTAGTCGAATCATTCAAATGACAGGTGCTGATAGGACTTCATACAATAGCATCACAGATAATAACCATCACCTACATACCAACCCATGGTTTCTGGAAAAGCTACAGAACATTTGGTTGAAGTTAAATAAAGACTAAGCATGCTTACAGGTACAGCATCAAAAGGACCATGGACTTCTCGTCATCAGCCAATGGCTAGTTTTATATTAGCTGGCAGGTAGACCTTATCATACAGCATTCTTTCCATGATAAGTGATAACTATCCATTTAATATCAATTACAACAATGGTATGCTTGAGCTTGTTTCTTTATATTGCATGGTTTACAAGCATCCAGATTACAGGACAATTTCCCAGGTAAAACAACAATTTATTTGTGTACTAACTTTCATGAGTACCTGAGGAAGGCAATTATCCCTGAAAGCTCTAGTGGCTATCCATTCCTCTAACAACGCCTGGACAAAACAACAAAGCAAATCTGAATGAGAGTGAATATGAACTAATAAACCAAATAATGAGTGCAGAAAATACAGAAAATATGATAGCCAAATATGAGTCATATATATATATATATATTAGAAGTTCTAGCTGGGAAGATGTGTCTATTCATGGCCAGGGGTGGTATAATTTCAGCTCAATAATTTTCAGAGAAGGCACCAATATGAAACAATAATAGATAAATTGGCTTTCAACTTGGTGGTTTTTAGAGGTTAGCAACACAAAACAAACCTACCACAGAGGTACATTTAATGTATTAAAAAAACCAGAAATATGTAATTGAAGTATGCATTTAAATTTATAAGCGAGAGAGAACAGACCTTGTGATCAAAATCAGACATCCTCAACACGATTGGGACAACTATCGGTTCAGTTGTAGGTTTGTCTTTCTTGGCGGTGTTGTTCTTCTGTTGGTCCAAATCCTTATGTCCATCACCTACGAGCCAACAAGAACAGTGATATCCTCCCACCAGTGCAACAGGAACTAACAAAATAACCTGCCTGTGTACGGTATTCTGGAAGCCTGGCTGGGAACCGTATAGGATTTGATTATTTACTTCCTCATTTGCTTTGTTCTATGGCCATGCTAACAACTTGCAAGTAAAGATTATATTGTCCTTAAACTAGTAACACAAATAGCATTTAGTTTGAGCATGCTTTAACCTTGTTGTATTATACTGACCTTACACTAGTAACATAATTTAAATTGACTTGTTTTTGACTTACCTTCAACTTTTGGATTTTTCTCTTTAGAATGTGCAGAATTAGAAGAGTTAATCTCATGGCTGTTATCATCAGATCGCCCTTCATTGATTTTACCCTCCTCAGGAATGCATTGCTGACTTTGAGCAAAATCTTCCTTTACAACACTTATTCTGTTCTCAGGTAGTCCATTTTCAGATTGGTGTTCTGTCTTCTTTTCTACACAGTCAGCCAAACTTTCAGATTCTGCTACCTTTTTCTCCATTCTGGAATTATCATTTGTCTTTTCCTCATCCATCAGATAAATGCTTGGATCCAAATGTATTCCCTGCAGTGAAGATATGTGTTAAGATGAGATATAATTCAAACATATGGGACACACTATAAACATATATATGTTACAGGTCATTTGGCTGCCGTCCCACCCCACCCAACAAAACTCGTCTTCTGCTTACTACTCAGGCAATGCTAACTAGTGCCATATGCGACAAAGTGCTAACGAGTAAATATAGCAATAAGGACCTATGCAATACCGATGTTCCTCCAGACATTTGTAACCATGTCGAACACCGACGTGTACTGGAGCTGTGTGGTCTGTCAGATTATTGCCAACCAAAAGAAACAATTTTTGCTGACACAGTTCTGCCACGCCCCAGACAGACAGCCCAAAAAATTGAACTTGATTGTGCCCTCGAAGAGCATTTTCAGTACATAATACATATGTAGTGTGCTATACTGTAAACAATAGTACATATGTATGTATGCACATTTCATTGGTCATGCAAATCTGTGACAGATGAAGCAACAGGAATTAAGTGCAGTCACCATATTGAGCAAATACACAACGGGATCCACTTACAGCAGAAGGCTTCTGCAGGCCTATCAATAGATAGCTTCAATCTATGTAGCACAAACCTGCCTCTAAGCCTTCATACAGGTTTCAAAAAACCATATTGAACAATCATCTATAATGATGTACATACTTACCAAACCCTAAACCTTCTGTTCATAAATATTATTTCAGGAACAGCACACGTATATACAAGCTATGCTACAAATATTTGACTTTTTAATATATAGCAATGTCATTGTGTTGGCGTGTTTGGGAAAATATCGCATCGGTGTACCCATGCAACACTGACAAGAACAAAGGTAGCATCCAGAAGAAAATAGAAGGAACCAAAAAGGTTGGAATCAATTTACTACGTCTGGCCCAAATTACTTGTCGTTTTGGTTATTGAAACACAAAACAAGATAATGATTAATGTAGCACCATATGACATGTCCACACTCATTAATTAAAGGAAATGACCATCTCTCTTTGGCATTGATCCATTGGAAACAATTGAACTGAGGACATATGCTGTTAATACATCATACGCATTGTAGGGGAAAAATTTTCTAGCATATGCAATTCGTCAGGTATTTGAACACCAAGTTTTAGTAGCTAAAATGACAAGCACTTTAGACCTGAGGCATTATTGCATAGTTACTTTGACAGTGCGTATCAATTTATAGAATAACTAATTTGACAGTGCAACCAACAAAGAGGTTTTTCTCTTCTCAGGTAGAAGCATGTATGGAAGACAGCATACCTCTATTATAATTGGCTTCCCATCTTTCATGGCCTTCTTCAAATCACCAGCCAAACCTAGTAAATGATAATAGGTAGGAAAATAACTCAATGAAATGCCTGCAGCTATTTATCTCCAAAACAAGTAATAATTTCATGTGTATGGTACAATACCCTTGTTTGCCACAAAACATTGCATACCTTTGCGAACAACTCTACATTCTCTGCAAAATTCTGTGATAAGATCTTCAGATGAACTAAAATCCCGAGCCCACACAGGTACTGAAGTTAGCGGGGCACTGCATGTGTTATTTGGATTAGTAATTTGTTCATGAATTACAAATCCATGATGGTCGGAAAAAGGGGGGACCAAAGGGACAGTAAACAAATCATATGGTAGACAGTAATGGAGACAAAAACAAAACAACTTACTCTGTTGATGTCCGCAGCAACTCATACACCATGTCTGTCTGCATGTTATAATCAGGAAATGTGGTGGTAAGGTGAAAATAGTAGAAGAATGGCACATAAAACATGACAGATGCAACAGCAAAGGAAAATAAACCTGCAAAACATTTGGTAAATTGAGCCTTTGAGCTAGTTGTGTAGCAATTGTTGATTTTCCCGTGCAAGCAGTTCCGCACACTAAAATTACTAGTGGTACTCTTTGATGATGGAATCTGCAGTTGAGGACAAACAGAGGATAAACATATCTGAATGCCACTGAAGTAAAAGTTCTGCAAAGTAGACTTGACATGAATATATCAAATTATCGGTGGGAACTTATTCTAGTGAGGTCCTAAACATAATATTATATGAAATAGAACAGCCTTTTCCAACAAAATACCTGGTCATCATTTTATACCGATTAATATAGTCTTCACCGTATCCACGTTTCTCCATAAGCTGTAAAAGAACTAGTGTTTCTTTAGTTAAGAAATTAACAAGCAGCAATTGATGATACACATGCGCGCGCGCAACTAATAAAAATAAAGTCAAAGAAAGTCACCTTGAATAGGTTAGCCTCTAAGTCACTCTGTGAACTGCATGATGATTAAATATGTGTTGACATATTAGTCTCAGGAATCAATGGTATACACATTAGATTAGTCTAAAAAACTAGGAATGTTAAGCCAAGATGATGGGAAGGGCAAGGAGAATGGCATTCCCAAACTATGTTACGCGGATACTTCACAAAACTCACGTACCGGTATCGGATACTGTACCGGATACGGATACTGCCCCGATACGCGCCGATACGTATCCTGTAAGTATCGGTGATTTATTGATTTTTCAAAAAAAGAAAATAATTCCGATACTTTACCGATACTTCCCTGATACTTCTCCGATACTTTTGAACCTAATATTCCCCACCCTACCCCAGAGCCCCCCCGATCCAATCTACCCCCGACACCCCACCCCCAGAGCACCCCCAGATCCAATCTACCCCGACCCCCTCGCCTGCACGCAAGATATCTCGCCGCCGCCGCCTCAGCTCGCTTCGACGCCGCCGCCGCTCGCCCGCCGCCGGCTAGCCCATCGCCTCCCTCCGCCCGTCGACTCCTGCCGCCTCCGCCTCGCCCGTAGTCTCTCCCGCCGCCTCGCCAGTTGCCTCGCCGGCCGCCTAGCCCGTCGCCTCCCTCCGCCCGTCGACTCCTGTCGCCTCCGCCTCGCCCATTGCCTCGCCGGCCGCCTCACGCCCTCACCCGTCACCTCCGCGCGCCACCTCGCCCGCTGCCTCGCCCGCCGCCTCGCCCGTCGCCGTGCCTCGCCTCCGCCCGTCGCCTCCGCCGCACCTCCGGTAGTCTCCTCTGGCCGTCGCCTCCCGCCGCGCCTCCGGTGGTCTCCTCCGCCCGTCGCCTTCGGTGGTTGTCTCCGGCCGTCGCCTCTGGTCGCCGCCTCCGCCCGTCAACTCCTGCCGCCTCCGCCTGGCACCTGGGCCTTCGCCGACGCTTCAACTGCTCTAGAGCCTCCAGACTCCAGTATTCCCCTCTACTCAGCTACTCTGTGTCTCTGTCTGCTGCTAGTGCTAGATGCTACTGCCTACTTATATTTAGTTGCGGGAGATTGGAGCATGTGCAGGAGATTGGACTCTTTACTGACAATCCTTGGGTGTTTTTCTTTTCTCCCGTATGAATCATCTTGGAACCCTAGAACCAGATCAATACCAGGGGTGCTTTGATGTGTTGCACTGTTTCTCTTTTTTTTCCGGTTGCATTTCATATGGTCTGTTGCACAAGTCTCGGTGGTATTTGACTGCCTAAACTCTAGAACTAGAATTGAAGGGTTTTATTTTTATTTTATATATATATCCACGTATCGCCGTATCTGTGTTTTTAGGAAAATGGCGAATCGCGGTATCGCGGTATCGCGTATCCGTATCCGTATCGGGGTATCTGGGTAACATAGTTCCCAAATACAACATCATTAATGGCATGGCACACTAATAGGTTGCCTTAAGACAAAAAATGAAAAAAAAACCTACTTATTTTTTTGACACCATAAGGGGGAATCAGCCCCAAAAAAATAGTGTTAATCCAAGACTGCCCTTATAAGTGTTTAGGTGCTTGGTCATCTTCTTCCTATATGCTAGGTAGTTGTTCACTACGGGAGAAGGCATAAAGATGACATAATTGAACCAGAAAAGCAAAAATCAATTTTCCTCACGCCATCTATTCTCTCTGATAAGTTAAACTGCAAATATTATTAAAAGCTATGACTGTACTTTAAGTGCCTTTAGTCCTGTAACCCTTATCAGTGACTAGAGAAATATCTATCAGTTCCACCTCAATGATACACGTATTGAATAACCATAGTGCCAGGTGATTCTATTATATAGTGAGAGACGACTGAGAACCAGAGCCAGTTACAAAATTCCGCTACCCCTTACATACTAAAAGGATTCCTCTTTGGCAAACCACTCAAACCTACATCCCTAACTTGCATACACTATTCTCATGGTAATTTTATCAGTACACAGATGTTGTAACTTGCAAGTCCAGTGCGTGCACTGAAATTCTTGTCAACAAAAAATCTCTAAACATGATGTATTGGCAGTGTTCAATTTATTATCATGACAACATAATGATTCGCCAAGGTTCAGTCTGCAGCATTTGCACCATTGGAAAACATCAAATTAAGTACGGTGAACGATAACATACACATCAAGGAGGCTGTTGTCGACAAGCAACTTCTTGAGCTCGAGGGCAATCTTGATGGCAACATGGTTAGGAATCTGAAAAAAAAATTACATAGCAAAACACGACTACCATCAAAAGGAACCTTGGTGACGGCCGAATCATGGTTTGGATTTGTTAGAGAAGGGCGGGGCGGGGCGGAGCGGACCTCACCTTGGTGACGGTGAGCATCCTGCTGAGGAGGAACCTGGAGAGGACATAGTAGTGGTCGGCGTTCTCCCCGAGCCAGACCTTGACCTAATGATTGATCCGAGAGAAGGAAACGAATGAATCCGGATCCTCCGAAACATATCTAGGTGAGGTAGGGGTTGGAGGGGAGGGCGAAGCAACCTTAACGAAGTCGTACTTGGAGGAGGCGTTACGGGAGGGGAGCCTCGCGGAGGAGGCGCCGTGCTCCGGCGGATCGGCGGCGGCGGGCTCCTGCATCGGGAGGGTGGGGGGGCCGTGGATTTGGCTGCCTACGGGGGATGGCTTCGATTCCAGCGAGCGATTCAGCTCGTGTCGTGTCGCGTCGTCTGCACGCGCGCCGCATCCACACGTGTCCCATGGCTCTGCCCCGTTTCTTGGTTTTTCTTTTCTTTTGCCTTCGGCTTCTTGGCAAACTGGAGTAAACGAATAATAGTTTCCCTAGATGACTTTTTAAATGTAAAATCATCTGTATCACTTATGCTCATATCTCTAATATCTCAGAAAACATAAATTAGAATCATCACCGTAACTATCGTAGGGATGGTCCCTACCTAAGCCTAACCAGCCTGTTAAAGAGTTGTAAAGCCCAAAATAGGATACGTATAATGATATAGATGCCTCTATCGAGGGCACATAAATATAAAAGTAAAATTGTAAAATGCACTTCATATATATATATATATATATATATATATATATATATATATATATATATATATATATATATATATATATATATATATATATATATATATATATATATATATATATATATATATATATATATATATATATATAAACCCTGGATATAGGGAAGGAGCGAGCATTGTTCATCCATCATCTCCATTACACTACTCTCTTACTTTATTGTTTGACCAGTAGCCATAACAGTAACATCTCTAACATCTCAAAAAAATATATAAATAAAAACTATCACCTTAGCTTAGAAGAACATGACCTTTAACTTTTACCTATGGCTTTTAATTGACAAACCATCCCATTTGGAACCTCATGTTGGTTGGAGCTCTGCTGTGCTTACCTGCACTGCACTCTTTCTGTTGGCAAACAGCAATCTCATAAGTAGTACATACATATATTCTCTCATGCATGACATGCGTTCAGACAAAAACAGTACATGAGTAAATAGAATTTCTGATTCAGCGACACATTTGGAGATCGAAGGAGATGCCGTCCTTACATGCATTGCGTGTTGCTCCATGTGGCCTGCCTGCCTTCTTGATTCCATTCCATCAGCTAAGGCCCCACTTGTTTCGACTTCAGTTTCTAATTTCTGGCTTATTTTTCACTATTCATCAATTTCATCTTCTCCTGAACTTTTAGCTTTTTTGAGCTTTTTTGCCGGTTCTTTTTTCCTGTATTCGTTTGCGTTGTCTGTGATGAGGTAGCATATTTTTTTCTATTTTTAGATTTTTTTAAATTTAGTTACGTCAAATGAGCCACCTTCAACTACAGTGCAATTTCAGCCGCTACAGTGCAATTTCAGTTATAACCACAGCTTTTCAGCCCAAGCCGCTACAGTGCAATTTAGAGTTGTATATATTTCTGTTTTTAACTACTGTTTACAAAAAATAGAAATAATATAATATCCAATTTAGCGAAGTGACTTTTCCACTTCTCTCATTTTGGAGACAAGATAGAAAGTTACAAACGCATCACGCAACCCACTCTTCTCGCTTCTGTCTCGCATACATATTAGCACCGCCAAGTACATCGGGTTCAATCCCTCCTCCTAGAGGTGGATCTAAACCTATGACAATTTAGGTTAGAGCTGGCAAAAAAATTCGTTAAGGCTCGAATCAAGATTACTTCGATTACAGTAGTTAATAGGTTTAAAATTAAAATGAGTCAATTTCAAGTGAAAAAATGTTAATGAGGCTCGGCTCGATAGTGGCTCGTTAGCGCGAATTTAAATAACCACTTAAACGATAAATAAAATGATTTTATGTCGAAATATGTCAATTTCAAATGAAGCTCGATAATAACTTGTTAAGCTCGATAGCCAGCCCTAGTTTAGGTTTCAGCCAGGAGCATGAGATATTTACTAGTACAAAATTCAAATAAGCTCAGAGCACAACCTTTCTCTCAGTCTAAGTAGCAGTGGTCTTCAATCCTCCACAGCTCAAGATGTGACAAAATTCTAGACCCGCCACTGCCTTCTCCACGTGGAACCCAACCTTGAGCCCAGGAACTCACAGGGACCCTGCACACATACATCCTTCATGCTCAAGTACTACTATCTTAGCATTAGAATAGGAAAAATGCATTCTATTTTAGATGTGGTTACTTCCACTTATGATATATCACTTAAACAAATTTAACTTACTCTTTTATCACTTTAGTTATACTTATATACTAATTCTAAGATAGTACAATACAACCATATGAAAAATTACAAGAGAGTGTATAGTTTTAGCATATTTTGCAAATACCTTTGTATTCGTGTATAAAAAGGAGTATGTTTAAAAAATTATACATACCACCTTAAAAAAAGTATACATATTAACTAGATGGTCTTATATACTCATATACTATACGTACATACCCTTTATTGCGAAGATAATCCCTATTTTATGAGATACGATATAGAGAGTAACTACACTTATGAGTAAAAAAGACTTACATGTATGTATGTATATGTATATGTGTGTATATATACTTGTTGACGAGTTTACATTACTCGCTCTGACTCCTACTTGCACGTTGTGGCCATGTTCTTTTTCAGCTTTTGGCTTCTACTTTTGACTTTTTTTACAGTAACTAACTTTTAAACGGAGTGTCATTTCAAGATGGGGTCTACTAGTTAATTGTAATATATACTGTAGCAACTTCATTTATATCGGTAAAAACCACACATGAGTTTCTGTTACTCTGTAATCTCTCGCACGAACAGTCCAAAAGCTACAAGCCACAGCTAAAAGCCATAAACCTCAGCCAAAAAGAACAGGCCCTATGTCCGTTGTTTTGCTTTTGCATAGTATGGGCTAGGGAGAGTCTTTTCATGCATGTTAGTACTAACTCGATGCTTTGGCCCTGTTTTTTTTTTCAGTTTTTGGCTTCTGTCTTTGACTTTTGTACACTAACTAGCTTTTAAACGGAGTGTCTTTTCAAGATGGGGACTACTAGTTAATTGTAGTACATACTATATTGACTTCATTTATATCGACACAAGCCGCATGTGAGTTTCTGTTACTTTATAATATCTCACATGAACAGTTCAAATGCCATAAGACACAGCCAAAAGTCATAAGCCTTACCCAAAAAGAACATGCCCTTTGTTTAGTCCTAAGTATCAATTAATTATTATTATGTTGATACCCATAGATGTACGTATGGCGGGGGACTAATCATTCACTAGTCAATAGTAGTAAAACACAGTAGCCAGAGGTAGCTAGTGGAATGGCACTTGGTGAAATGGATGCGATGATGCCTGTAAGGACCCTATTTTTGGAATAAGGCCATCGTATTTTCCACAAAAGTCTATAGGTTTAGTTATAGATAGAAAGAGAATTATGTCTACTAACAAGTATTTAAAAAGAGTTAATTAAAATAATGACATAACAGTCAAACTTTAGTAACTTTACAGGAGTTCAATCCCAAAGCTTAACTTATATTTAGAAGATCCAAAGAAATCCCATAGAAATGCTTGAGTGTGGCCGTAACACTAACACGATGGCTGATATATCCTTCATTCCTCTATTATTTGTTCTGATAAAAATAAGTAAGATTGAGTACACTAGGTACTCAGTAAACCACATGGGAATACTACGTAACTAATATGTAAGAAGTTCAAATGAATAGTCACTGATTGTAATGTAATATCAGTGGATGCAAGTTTATTAGTAAAGAATATTTGCATCTAAAATAGTAAACCAATATTTAATCAACAAGGGTTTTGGTTATCCACAATTTTTCATATCAAAATTCTCCAAATTCTACTTATGCCTTATTGTTGGAATCACCCATGAAACAAAACTCTATTAACCGGGAGTACGGCATATTCGAATACCATTTATTATACTATGTAGAGATGCCCATCTTTACTCACAAGATTTCTCAAACTCTCATGATTAAGTTAAGAAAATAAGGTCTTTCACTGCTCTCTTCTTTCTAACCTCCACCCAGTAGACTAGGGGTCACACTTTGTCGGGAATTCACAGGCCAATGCGAAATTTAATCTCAATGGCAGTAAACCTGAATTTAGAAATGAAATAGATGGATATGGTAACGACATACCTTTATGGAAACTTGGATTCAGATATTTACATGAAGGTACCTAAAGGTATCCCAGTCCCGAACCAAGACAGCAAATAGAATTTTGTGCAGTGTGAAACTCAGGATATCATTGTACGGACTTAAGCAATCAGGCAGGATGTGGTACAATCACTTAAGCGACTTTCTATGTAAGTAAGACTACACGAACAATGAGGATTGTCTCTGTGTATTTATACAATGATCTCAAAATGGATTTTGTATAATATTAGTATATATGGATGATCTGAATATCATTGAAACCCTGGTAGATATAAAGGAAGCAAGCTCTTACTTTGAGTCAGAGTTTGAAATGAAAGATTTGGGAAAAACCAAATATTTCTTAGGTTTGCAGTTTGAGCATACCCCTAAAAGGATATTAGAGCATCAGTCAGCCTACACTTAGAAGGTGTTAGGAAGGTTTGGTTTTGAAAAGGTATACCCATCGAAAGTGCCAATGGTTGGAAGATTTTTTACAGCAAGACAAGGATCTATACAGACCTAGAGAAGAGGGGGAGGAAGTCCTGGAACCAGAATTCCCATTCTTAAGTGCAATAGGAGCACTTATGTATTTAGCAAACTGCACTAGACCAGACATTGCATTTGCCATAAACCTATTAGTAAGGTATAGTATAGAACCTACCAAAAGGCATTGGCAGGGAATAAAGGATATTTTCTGATACCTCCAAGGAAGCAGAGATCTTAGACTATTCTACAAAAAGAACCAGGACCTGAATATGACTGGCTATGCAGATGCCGGGTACCTGTCAGACCTGCATACAGTTAGGTCACAAATAAGCTATGTATTTCTGTGTGGCGGAACCGTATTTTCATGAATATCATCTAAGCAAAGTCTTGTATCAACTTCGATGAACCACTCAAAAATCACAGCACTGTACGAAGCGCATGAGAATGTGCTTGGCTTTGACACATGATTCACCACATCCAGCAATCATGTGGATTGGACATCGTGCAAGCTCCCACGATTATCTATGAAGATAATGCAGCTTATGTTGCACAAGTACAGATGGGTTACGTGAAGAGTCATCTCACTAAGTATATCAATCCTAAGTTCTTCTGTACTCATGAATTACAAAAGATGGACGAAATTAAGATACTGCATACTTAGTCGTGTGAAAATCTTGCAGATTTATTCACTAAATCACTTCCAGCATATAACTTTGAAAGATGTGTATGTGAAATTGTAATGATGAGACTTAGAGAAGTGTAGAACTCAGAGGGAGATTCTTCTCAAGCTCGCTATTAAAGCTTGATCACGAAGATCGAGTACCCAAAGAATAAATCTTGCGGATTAAATGAAATTGGGTGAATTGTACTCTTTTTCCCTTGACGAGTTTTTTTAAGTTTCTCACCCAAGGTTTTTAATGAGTCAATTCGTGCAACACAACATAACATATACCATATATTCTTTTTCCAAATTTTTCCATTGGGTTTTTATGGAGTTTTGATGAGACATGAACGCATTGATGAGTGTCTAAGGGGGAGTGTTAGGAAACCTGGGCCTGAACTTGTAGGCCTGGTCCATTGGTGGGCACCTTTCACTTAGTCTATAAATAGGGGTCTCAATCATTGTAAAGTGTACTTGTGAAGGAGTAAAGCTATAAAGAAAGAAAGGAGTTCTCCCCCTATCTCTCTGTGTTCAATTTATTACTTTGCATTAACTGTGTTTGATCTATCTTTTTTGTCTAGAAGGAATCGTTTGGATTGGACTCGCCAGTGACGGTTCCCCAACAAAACAACAGTAAACATGCTAGTTGAGTTTTTAAGGACAATATCGGGTTCGAACGGTAAACGGGTTGAATTTTTGGGTTCAACTGCGTTTGGACTTTTAGTTAGCAGTGGGTTTGGGTTTTGGACAACACTATGTTTTGGTTTCTAAGCTCAAATTGGCCTTTTCGTAATATTTTTAGGCTAGGCTTTTCGGGCTAAATTTATCTCTTCTGGCTTCTAAGCTTGGCTTATATTTTTCTACTGACTTTGGGCTGGTTCTACTGTTTTCTTAATCTTTTTTATCTAGACTGGGCTTCCTTCAACCGGAGCCTAATTAATTGAACTCGCTCTTCAGCTTCCTTTATGATTGCGGGGCCAAATGCTTGTCTCTCACCTCAGCCTGCATTGTCTTTGTCGGCGGAGGCTGAATCCGGCCTCCTCTTCAGTCTCCTATCGAATGGATGCAAGCTGAAGAGGAGGCGAGAACCTTAATGCAAGCTGGTGGATATTAATCGTGGACGGAAATGTGAATTAATTAGCCAATCAGGCGCCTGATGTGTGACGTGGTGCCACATACCCGCGCGCGATCGATGCTAGTACGGGTGAATCTGTACTAAGCCAATCCGGGTGAATCAGTGGCTCCCAACGCAGACGTGGCTCATTCTCGTCCATGTCTAACTCCATTATCATCTCTGTTCTTAACCATCTCCGGTCTTTTCAACTATTTTGGGTTAATATAGTACATGCATAGTAAAGTATACTCCATTATTGGTGTGCTACTTAAAGAATGGCCGAGTTTACTGATATTTCTCAGCTAGCTTGGGTGACGATCGGCATGGCTGCTCACGAGCTAGCAGTTCCCTCGCAAGCAACAGCAGCAGCAGGGCTGCTTCTCTTTGTCGTCCCTCTCCTCTTCCTCCTACGCTACTACTTGCTGGCCACAACAACCACACCAGATCACAAGCATCCTCCTCTGTCCCCTCCAGGTCTGCCGGTGATAGGTCACCTGCACCTCATCGGCTCCCTCCCCCACGTCTCCTTCCGCGACCTCGCACGGAAGCACGGCCCCGACCTCATGCTCCTCCGCCTCGGCGCCGTCCCCACCCTCGTCGTCTCCTCCCCGCGCGCAGCCGAGGCCGTCCTCCGCACGCACGACCACGTGTTCGCCTCCAGGGCGCCGTCTCCCGTCGCCGACATCATCTTCTACCGTTCATCGGACATCGCTTTGGCCCCTCTCGGCGACTACTGGCGCACGGCGAAAAAGCTCGTCACCACGCACATGCTCAGCGCCAAAAAGGTGCACTCCTTCCGCCATGGCCGTCAGGAAGAGGTAACTAATTGAACATGTACATGCATTCGTGCGTGCATGATAGCTAATTGATTTCTGACATAATCAATATAGGTGCGCATCGCGGTGGCCAAGATCCGTGAGGCGGCGGCGTCCGCTCCTGGCACGGCGGTGGACATGAGCGAGCTGCTAGGCTCGTTCACGAACGATGTCGTGTGCCGCGCGGTGGTGGGGAAGCACCTGCGGGAGGAAGGCCGGAACAAGCTGTTCCGCGAGCTGATCGAGATCAACGTGTCACTCCAGGGGGGATTCAACCTCGAGGACCTCTTCCCAAGGCTGGCAATGGTGAACGTGCTTGCAAGGGTGGTCTGCGCCAAGGCCAAGAGGGTCAGCAAGAGGTGGGACGACTTGCTCGACAAGCTCATCGATGAACATGCCGCCGCCAAGTCATCGTCGTTGGTAGCACCGCATCATCACATCGACGACGAGCAGCAGGACACCGGCGATCTCATAGATGTCTTGCTCTCTCAGCAGGAAGATTACAGTCTCACCAGAGACAACGTCAAGGCCATCTTGATGGTGCGTAATTAATTGATTCTGATATATATATTAAGTCTTTTTTTACTCTCAAGTACAATTATACTCTATGTCGTATCTTATAACGTAGATAGTATTTTGCGTAACGGAAGATATGTACGTGTAGCATACGAGTATTTAAGACCATCTAGATAGTATGAATAATTTTTTCAGAGATGGTATATACATTTTTTTCGACATACTCCTTTTTATGTGTGTATATGTATAAGAAGGTATTTACAAAATTCGTTAAAAACTATGGACTTCCTTATTTTTTTCATACGGTTCACATTGAAGTATTTTATAATTAGTATACGAGTATACCTAAAATGATAAAAGACTATTTCAAATTTATTTAGATGGTATATTAGAGATAGATGTAATTATACTGGGGAGTAAAAGGTATTATATATATGTATATATAGTGTACTCACTACTCAAGGAAAAGTTTTGATTTGTAGGACATGTTTCAAGGTGGCACGGAGACGGCATATTTGACGTTGGAATTCGCCTTGGCCGAGCTTATGCGGAACAAACACATGATGGCCGAGCTACAAGCCGAGGTGAGGGAGAACACGGTGCCTGAAGGTGAAGAACTAGGCATGGTCACTGAGGAGGGCATCAGCAAGATGACCTACCTGAAGGCAGTGGTGAAGGAGACGCTTCGGCTCCACTCGCCAGTGCCACTCTTCGTCCCGCGCCTCTCCACCGCCGACTGTGAAGTGGACGGCCACGCAATCCCCTCTGGAACGCGTGTCATCATCAATGCGTGGGCTCTCGGGAGGGATCCAAAATATTGGGACAGGCCAGAGGAGTTCACGCCACAGAGGTTCATCCATGGGGGTAGTGCATCCCTTGTTGACTTCAAAGGGAATGATTTTCAGTTCTTGCCTTTTGGGTCTGGACGGAGGATCTGCCCTGGGATAAACTTTGCAGTGGCTGCTATCGAGATCATGCTAGCCAACCTTGTGTACCATTTTGATTGGGAGCTGGCGGCTGAGAGTGGTGGACGGATTGATATGACAGAGGTGTTTGGGTTGACGCTCCGCCGGAAGGAGAAGCTCCTCCTTGTTCCAAGACTCCCAGATAACTTTTCTTTTTCTGCCAACTACTAGAAGACGCGCACTCACACACCATCATGCACATACATTACACACGAATACACCCTATAGCATACCTCTAGAAAGACAGATGCCAAAAATAAATCTGTGACCTCGCAATTTTTCTACTAGGAACGCACTCCTTAGGGACTCAGGTTGCTAGCCCAGCCCAACACATGGTCACAAACTAGTGCAGTCAAAAATGGCATTTGGCCCAGCCTAAAAGGCCCTATATATGTGTGAAACATGCATTTGGTGTGAACGAATCAATTAGTTCTTGGGCCGTTAGTCCGGCATATTAGGTTACTTATATGTGCAACATATGTATATGTATGCATTTATATTTCTTTGCATGCATGCGTGTTAATCATGTTTGGAGTCCAACAGAAAGTTAATAAAATCTTTGCATGTGATATTTTGCTTGTGGGTGTATATATCTTGCTAACTTATGCAATAATTAATTGAAAATGTTTTTACTCAGAAAGGAGAATGAAGCTCATCTCATTCAGTTGGAGAGTATTCACTGTGAAAACAACATAAAAATTATTTCTGGCCCTGTCGGACCCGGATTTAGCTAACCAAGAATTCTCTACGAAACTACTGCACTATAACCCAATGTACCATGCATTAATATTACAAGTCATCAAAGTTCAAATAGACCACATCAGGACCAATTTACAATAGGGTCGTTTAGGCCAAATGATTACATTACATAAAAGCGGAAGCGGTAGCGAAAGCAAAAGAGGAACACATATCTCGCCATAGGCAAGCAACTGGAAGGACCTGTGTACGACCGATATTACCCAACGACGTGGACATATTGGTGTACGCAAACATTGACTTGGTCGGCCTAACTGGGGTGAAAATGCTATTACTTAGCATTTTAATCAATCTTGTTTTATTAAAGAGACAAAAAGTGTGCAATATTTATAATAGTGCAGGTACTATCCACCTGTTACGTGGTTCCATCCATTATATGCTTAGTTTTGATCATTAAGGTTACATCCACCTAATTAACAACAATGGGTTAATTACATCCACCTAGGAAAAAGCCAAATACAAGGTTACATCCACCCGTCACTCGGGCATGGGGGCTCGGCCTGAAGGGAAAAGGAGATGGGGGAGAAACGGGGAAGAAGGAGGATGTGTAGAGAGCCACGGGGAAGCTATGAGGTTTCTTATGGCCGCAGAGGGCGGGAGAGGCGCGGAGGACCGGGCGGCAGGGGGTCCGGCGTGGGGCTCGGCGCGTAGAAGCGACGGTCGAGCGGAATTCACGGTGGCAGACAGGGCAGCGACGCTGCGGCAGGATTCGGGGAGATTTGAGCTTGACAACACGGTGCCTGCTTGCCTCGAGGACCGAGCAAGACAGAGAGCAACGAGAGAGAGAGAAGAGAGGAGGTGACGTAGAGCAAGCTTGGCCATGAGACGGAGGAAGAGACGAGCTTCAGCGCAGAGTGAAGGAGAAAAGAAAGAGAGGAGGGTCAGGGTGCTTGGGCCATATGGCAGAGAGGTAGGAAAGGAGAGAGGGGAGAGAAAAGAAAAAGTAGAAGAGAGAAAATGAGAAGCTCTTTGATTTTATTAAATTTTTGCAATGAATTGTGTATGTATAAATCAACTTTTTTGAATGTCCAAATTTGGGTTTCGTATGCTAATTAAATTAAAAGGAGGAATTTCTAGCTCAACCTTTTAGAGATATGTTTTAATATTCTTCTCGATGTCATTTTTTTAAATCTTTAATTCAAATTCAAGATTTTAGTATTTGGATTTATGATCTGCCATGTCATCTTCCATTTTTATTATTTACATGATCTTATTTCTTTTCGAGAGTATCCTTGATTATTATTTTGCATGCCTCAAAACTCAGAAAGGTTTCAAATAAATATTCAAAAAGAATTTGAACACCAGCAAATTGCATGAGAAAGTTTTAAAATTTTCATATCTTTGAAAACCCAAAATTTGGGATGTTACACACAGTCCCACTCCATTGCTCGGCGTACCGCATACAGCGTTTACCAGATATCCGGTAACTATCCGGAAAAATAATTGGATAGCTCTGTATCCGTCGGATAATGTCTGTTTCGAATCCGTTTTCGTATCTGAAAAAAAATATCCGACTACGTTTTCGTATCCAGCAAAACCTTCGAATATCCAAGAATATGCTCCGAATTATATCCGAATTAAAACAAACGGACGATCGTCAAAAAATATCCGCTATGTTTGTACATCTACTCGTGAACCGCCCATGGCAAAGGGGGCTAAAGATGGTGCGAGTGCCTCCATCCGCATGTGAACCGGCCCTGCTATCGTCCATCGGCTGCAGGAGCCATACATCGTTGCATTTCCATTTCCCCATTCATCCACCCACCCATGTGGGTTAGAATTATATTATAGTAGTTAAAAATACACTATACCTACTGGTAACTTTTTTAGTATAATTATATTTAAAAAATATAAATCATCACAGGTAATAAAAAAGAAATAAGAGAAAAAAGCAAGAAAACCAAAAAAAAGACATGTCACTAAGAAAGATAAAAGTTAGAAGTCAGAAGAAGAGAGGCTCTAACCAGCACATAAACCAACCAATTAAGCAAGCGCAAGCGCACTCCATCTCTAGCTAGCTAGATAATTACTATGTACGCGGCGCCGCGATGGCCTCCTCCTCCATTGCCGTTGCGGCTGCTCTCTTCTGCCTCCTCCATTCCAGCTCCAGCTCCAACGGCACCAATTCTGCCAACGCCGCCGGCTGGCTCAATGCCCGGGCCACCTGGTACGGCTCTCCTCAACGGTGGCGCTTGCGGCTTCAAGAACGTCAGCCTGCCTCCTTTCTCCGCCATGACGTCCTGCGGAAACGAGCCACTCTTCAAGGACGGCAGAGGATGCGGCTCATGCTACCAGGTAATTCACTAGCTAGCAGCATTTTCTTCGACACATATATACGACACTGCATGGCTAATATATCAACCTGCCGATCGATCGATCGATCGATCGAATTAACCTGCCTGAACTGGAAGACTACGTACGTCAATTCATTATGAACTGTAATTCAAATTCGCTCGATCCACCGATGTTGGTTGGATTAATGTTGTGTGCGTGCAGATAAGATGCGTCGCCCACCCCGTCTGCTCCGGCCTCCCGGAGACGGTGATCATCACGGACATGAACTACTATCCCGTCTCTCTCTACCACTTTGACCTCAGCGGCATGGCCTTCGGCGCCATGGCCAAGGACGACCGCAACGATGAGCTCCGCCAAGCCAGCATCATCGACATCCAGTTTAAGAGGCCGGTCATCGTATGCTTTTCCTTATCTTAGCTAGCTTTGCGTACACCGACCATAACACACACATACATGACGCTGAAATAAGGTACCAGGATATTTGGATACCAAGCCTCCCTGCCTTTAGATTGCTTTTAGATACGTGCAAGTGCGATAATATATAATATATCACGTAAACTCGTTAATATTCATTAATTCGAAAAACATCGATTTGGAAAGAAATTTATTAATTTAGTATGTTGAATCAAACATGGATGAAAAATCTTAATCATGGATAGAAATTCTCAATCATGGTGCCTGGGCACCATGGTGCCCCTATTATATATATATATATATATATATATATATATATATATATATATATATATATATATATATATATATATATATATATATATATATATATATATATATATATATATATATCTCGCAAAAATCTATAGCGCACCTACTCACACTATTATATCTTAGAGTGCACCTACTTTGAAGCTGTCCGATCTGAGCGCGTTCGATTGAGGCGCATTGTGGGACAACTTCTATTGGAGGCATGTCTGACGTTGTTGGATAATTGGCATAGTGTATGTGGGGGCCGTGGCAATATATGATGCATGATATCTGCCACTTGAAACCAGTGGGATCCATCTATTAAATTTTGTTAGCCTTCATTCTCGTCAAACTCGATAAAAACAAATAGTACTTTGGGTGTGCTAATTTAATGAAAAATGCATGGTAACGTATACGTCAGCTGATGGTAATTTTGAAGTTTTCAAATTCACAAAAGTGATGGTTAGTAATTTTTGAACTTTAGGTCGATAGTTTGTTGAATTTGCAGATAGCAACTTAAGTGTAGCTTATGGCTGGTAAGCTTTAAAATTTTTCATGTTAATAGAAACGATGGTAATTTTGAACTTAAGGCCGTTTATTAAAACTATAATGATAACTTAGGATTTGAATAATGATAACTTTTGATCTTTTTCAAATTTGCAAAATTGATGGTAACATTGAAATAATGGTGGCAATTTGTTACTTCGATGGTAAATTAGGGTCCAATTGGTGGTAACTTATATGACTTTGGTTTGGTAATTTATTTTAAAACAGATGATAATTTTTTAGTTGTATTTTTCTTCCTTGAGTTACTTGAGATGATTTAGTGATAAATATCATGAATAGAAGGCAAAAAAATTCTAAAATTATTCTATAAAAAACGAAAAAGTAGATGCTCGATAAAACTAATGTGCTCTATAGTCGTTTTCTCTCTCTATATATATCCATCTTTCCTTGTACGTACGCCGTTGGTTTCTTTTGCGTCGACGGCAGCTAGCTAGCTTGTGTACGAATCGAAATTAAGCACCAAATTAAATAAGAGCGTGGTTGCCTCCTGCGCTGCATACATTTTACCTCGATCACTAATTCACCAGCTTAGCTAATTGCAAGCCAACAGAACCTCATTTTGCCTTGTTGTGACTAGGGGTGGAAACGGATCGGATACGGTCGAATAGTCTCAAATACAAATACGGATTCATGTTTTTAAAACGGATACGGATACGAATTCGAACATTCTCGAATACGAATACGAATCGAATGTCTTAACGAATACGAATTCGAATCGGATATATGCTTAATTCGGTCGAATACGAATATCCTCCTATGAATATCGTAATCGACCGGTTTTTCCGATTAGCGGTTTTAAATTCAAAATTTTGACATTTGAAATTTTCTCAAAATATGATTTCCACAGTTCATATTTCTGGCACCATTGTTTATTCACTTTCCGCGGCAGATGGATCGCAACTCAAACAACAAAATTGAGAGCATGTACTGAGCGATAATTACCATGTCGTCCTTGGGCTTCTTCTTGTAGCAGGCGGGCAGCTTGTTGTCGAGGACGAAGTAGCGCGTGTGGAAGAAGGACCTCCCGATCTTCCTCCAGACGTACCGCACCATCCACCCCTCGTAGCGCACCGCCGCCGGTCCGCCCCAGCTCACAGCTCCTCGAAGCCGACGAGCTCATCATCTTCTGCGGTACTTCCCGAGTCCCAACTCCTCCGGGCCCGTCGGCTCGTGAAGGAGCCATCCCCTGGGTGAGGAGAGGCGTGGGTGGGGGTTTGTGGGTGCGTGGCGGAAACAGGAAGCCCTAGGTGATTCGCGGGCTCCGCACGGCGGCCGGCGAGGTGGCAGACGAGGCGGGGAGAGGAGGCCATTCAATAGTCAACATTCATTAAATTAATAGTAATGATACATCAAATTCCGGTTGACCATTCAATAGTCAACATTCATTAAATAGTAATGATACATCAAATTCCGGTTGACCATTAAATAGTAATGATACATCAAATTCCGGTTGACTATAAATGGTACTCTATTCATTATTTCATTAAACGGAAACATTTTGGTTGCGATAGGATTAGGGGAGAATTTACCACAATTTTGACCAATTCCGCATGCTTATTATTTTGAAGTTTCAACTCCTGTTCAATAGCATTTACGGTGGTAAATACATTGATGTATAAGGTCCTCAGGTATGTTGGGAGCTGCTCCGTTGCTTGCTCATCCCACCTAACAGAAAGGGAATTATCGATGATATAATTAACACTAGCTAACTAACTAAAATAAGGCATCTGCAAAGATAAATATATACTGGAGGCAAAATTATCATTGCAAATTCTTGGTCATCGAAACTTTTTTGGTATAGATATTGAAATGGTTCGAATGGATGAGTTGCAGCTTATGTGTCAACTGTAATACAATGGGTGATACTTGAAATGTCCATTATCTACAATATCTATTGAATAATGTCTATGCATGTTCTTTGTTAACAATGATTAATTTGTGATTATCAATAATTTCTATGTTTACTCCATTTCTTCATAGTCCAAGATGTTTATAGTAGAACTAAACACATTTTGATGAATCAAAGAGTATTCAAATTTTCAGCTGGGAGCAACATAACAAAGTTGAACAAGTACTCAAGAAGTGAGGTCAAACCTTTCCAATGCGGTAGTGAAGAAATAGCTTTCCTCTGTGGTGCTATAATTGTCATATAAGTCATCAAATAGTGATGTAATCGTAACCAATTTTGTAAGCATTATACGTGAATATGAGTATTGGGGCTCATAGAAAACTCCTAGCATCCAAAAGTGCAACTCCACCATCCTATCTCTTGCAAAGTATTTTATATTTGTTTGGGCTTGAAATTCTTTCCACCATCTGTAATTCAAAATGTATAATTTAGCATGTGACACAATACTGTTGGTAATGCAAGTAATTATTTACAACTTCGTTATGCTATATATGTTAGTGAGTCTTCTTACTTACAGTGTAAGATCTTTTAGCTCCTTGCAATACAGAGTTAGCAGAATATTGAAGTCCAGCTTTGCAAGCTCCAGCATGGTCTCATTCCGTGTAGTATTTTTCTCGTATACTGAGATACGTACAACGCCTTGCTTCGACTCTTTCCAACCTCCTGAAAAGAGGTGTTTCTAATGCATGATGCACCTCTTTTGCTAACTCTGGTTCCAAATATTCGATCATAGTATGGAGGCGATTCTTGGTGAAAGCGATAGCATCGTCAAGTATTTCTTCCCCATGAATTCTAAGATGTGCAGCATCATAAAGACTCAGTAAACATCTCGTATCATTGCTTGCGATATTTCCTTGGTTATCTTTGAACTTCAGAAATACATCTACAATATTAGAAAATTTAAGCACCTCAAATAGAATTGGAAGCAAATGCAGAAAATAATGCATATAAATCAAAGGGCATGATTTTGAAATAGAAATGCTGTTTTGTATATTCATAATTGAATTAACGGTACGGCTAATGCTTAGCATATATAAGTCCATATATCCTGCAATTTGGAAGCGACAAACACCACCTCATCCTCTCTGCCATTTTTTCGCAGCGGTGTGTTCAAATTGTCATTCTCATAGTGTCATTATGATGATAAAAATTGTTTTTAGCATCTTACCTGACGAAATATGATATCCATGCTTCCTAAGCAAATAAAATTGAAGTGCTGTCGTAGGAAGATCACAATCTTGATCCCTAGCATCATGAATATCCTGTAGTAAATTATCGATCTCCTTTGCATAGTGATACTCCAGCCCAAGCCGCTCCAATGTATCGACAAGCCCTAACTTACGAGGCAAATCAGAAGATCTGGAATCCAGTATCATTTTCCTCAACTCCTCCTTCTTAACTTCAGTATCGTCCTTTGAACGTACGATAGTAAATTAGATATAAATAAAGGCATTTGTATCACTCGGACATGCATATAGCGCGCGCACATCGTGGAAATTGCAAGGATGTTTGGAGATTTGTGGAGAAAAAACACTCCTAATTCTTTCCGGATTTGAATCCTAGCATTCCTCCAAAGTTGATGTGTTAATACGTACTTGTGCTGGAGTGCATGGCGTATAGTCAAGAAAGAAGTCACCCCACAAACATGGATGGTAGGGCCGGGGCCGGTGCAAGTCCTCTTGCGAGGGAGGAATCTCGTCATGATTAGTTGCCATGGCCATGGGTTGGGATTGATCTCACAACACACACACTACTCCTTAGGGTCTGTTTGGGACCGCTCCACTCCACGTTTTTCAGCTCTGCTCTATGTTTTTTAGCCAAACAGGTTCAGCTCCACGCACTCTGTTCGAGAAAAAAAGGTGGAGTTGTGAGAGCACCTAAAGGGGTGCTCCACAAACTCTAGGTTTTTTGTGGAGCTGCTCCACGGTAGAATTCGTGGAGCAGAGTTTGTGGAGCAGTCCCAAACACGCCCTTAGCTTTATATAAGAAGAATAGGTAGCTATATATGTTAATGTCCACACTCGTTTGGCAATTTGTTTTTTTTTTCATCTTCCTTGAGATGAGCATCAATTCTTTTGAGCTTAGCAAACAATGTATCCAGCCTATTTTTTTATTCTAGCATGAAATTGATGTCTGAAAGTGATTAAAGTGATTTAATTGGCAAATTAATCCTCAAGCGCCAATCAATGAATTGAGTAGCATTTGCACCCCCGCCACACACACCAAGGTACAGACAAGCTAGCTAGTTTTCGCCGTCCAAGCACTGCTTACCAATCCCATGTGGCGTGCGTTCGTTCGTACGATTCGAGTATGTGCATGCATCTTCCATATCGATTAGCAATCGATGGATTAGTTTGTGGTTGTGGCGTTTCACATTTTCACTACTGATCTGATCTGTGGCTAAAATTAATTTGCATCTTTCTCGAAAGCTAGGGGGCTGAAACTTGTAACATTTTGCCCATCCTCTGGTCTAGAGTGCTACCATCAATACATACTTTTACCATTTTTTTCTTTCAACTACCATTATTTTAAGCAAATACTACTTTATTTATAATGCAACAGACACTTTACAACATATCATTCTAAACACTTTACAACATATCATTCTAAGTCACTATTCTAGCATACCAGTAGAGTTTAATCATACTACTAAAAGCTGATATGCTAGTGCTGCTAGTACTTGAAATAATTCATGTGCTACTCCGTCCGTGCATGACGTCCTCATTGATTATCTAAAAAAACAAACAAAGTAAGGGTGAGTCCAGATACTCAGCAAGCACACGATAAAACAGTGTTACCACATCACTTTAACAATCCCCATTTCTATAAACTGTACATCACTATCCTGATAATTGTTTTACTATTATCACTTTCCATTTCTGTGATCTATACATCACTATCTCTGTAATTGATTTACTATTATCACTTTCCATTTCTGTGACCTGTACATCACTATCTTTGTAATTGACTTACTATTATCACTTCCCATTTCTACGAGTTGTACATCATTATCTCGGTAGCTATTTTTCTGTATCACTTCCCATTTCTACGAGCTGTGCATCACAATCTCTATAACTATTTTACTGTTATCACTTCCTATTTCTATAAGCTGTACATCACCATCTCTGTAACTATTTTATTTTATCACTTCCTATTTTTGTGAACTGTATATCACTATCTCTGTAACTGTTTTACTATTATCACTTTCAAGCAATGTAATGCATCTGTAACTGTATCATTGTTCTGTTCTGTTTCATGCAATGCGATAGGATGTGTCTGTAACTGTAGCTTATACTGGTATAGCGGAGTGTTCACCCGTCGATGAACCACTCTCTACTCCTTAGCTTTATATAAGAAGAATAGGAAGCTATATATGTTAATGTCCACTCTCGTTTGGCAATTTGTTTTTTTATCTTCCTTGAGATGAGCATCAATTCTTTTGAGCTTAGCAAACAATGTATCCAACCTATTTTTGTATTCTAGCATGAAATTGATATCTGAAAGTGATTAAAGTGATCTGAAAGTGATTAAAGTGATTTGATTGGCAAATTAATCCTCAAGCGCCAATCAATGAATTGATTAGCAGATGCACCCCCGCCACACACACCAAGGTACAGACAAGCTAGCTAGTTTTCGCCGTCCACGGACCGATCGACATGGCTAACTACTGTACATCGTATATATACATCGTTCGTTGGCTTTTTAGACTGAGATGGACGTCAGAGTCAATTCTGATATATGTCGTCATAGCCCACGTACAGGTACGTAGACTGTACATAGGCACGCAACAGTACTACCACTGTGCAAATCGTACGCACATATATACGTACGTCCTTGTGCAAGCATGCGTAACACATGACTAGCAATGAGTTGCATGTGCACTGCTTGCTTACCAATCTCACGTATTGGGAGAGTGGTAAATAAGGAGACCCCCTTCTTAAATAAGGAGCCGCCTGCAATATCCATTCCGTGCAATCCGGACATTCATCCGTTAATTCTCCAAGCAGTTCGAGCAACCAAGCAATGGGTGAGCAGAGGAATCACTAGTTACCTTTGTCGTCTGGTCCGGCGCCGTTGGGCTGGCCGTACCAGTCGGCGGCGCCCCGGCAACCGTGGAGGCCGGAGAGCACCACCATCACCAGCAGAGCAGCTGCAGCCTCCTTGAGAAGCATTTTATGCTTTGACTCTTCGCTCTTGTTCTCGTAAAGATGGATCTTTCAGCTGTATGTGCTCGATCGGTTGCTGATTGCCAAACCACATGCATGCAAGAGACCGACACATCAACTTATTTGACGTACGTAGTATCATATATCCAGTGCATCGATCCCGGCCGGCCACCCTTGGGGTGTTTAGTCTATCTGGTTCTTTCTAGCTAGCTAGGACGTAAGTGCAAGCTTTTATTCTACATTTGCACTAGCTCATACATCACCATCTCTGTAACTATTTTATTTTATCACTTCCTATTTTTGTGACCTGTACATCACTATCTCTGTAACTGTTTTACTGTTATCACTTTCAAGCAATGTAATGCATCTGTAACTGTATCATTGTTCTGTTCTGTTCTATTTCTTGCAATGCGATGCGATGTGTCTGTAACTGTAGCTTATACCGGTATAGCGGAGTGTTCACCCATCGATGAACCACTCTCTACTCATTAGCTTTATATAAGAAGAATAGGAAGCTATGTATGTTAATGTCCACTATCGTTTGGCAATTTGTTTTATCTTCCTTGAGATGAGCATCAATTCTTTTGAGCTTAGCAAACAATGTATCCAACCTATTTTTGTATTCTAGCATGAAATTGATGTCTGAAAGTGATTAAAGTGATTTAATTGGCAATTTAATCCTCAAGCGCCAATCAATAAATTGAGTAGCACTGTAGCAGATGCACCCCCGCACACACACCAAGGTACAGACAAGCTAGTTTTCGTCGTCCACGTCGTATACATCGTACGTTGGCTTTTTAGACTGAGATGGATGTTAGAGTCAATTCTGATGTCATAGCCCATATACAGGTATTGTACATAGGCACGTAACAGTACTACCACTGTGCAAATCGTATACATAGCAGATCAACATGTACATGTATACATACAATTCACATCTCAATTCATTTCACAAACATAAAACATCCAATTCAAATCTCAATTCATTTCACAAACATAAAACATCCAATTTACATCGCACTTCATTTCACAAACATAAAACATCCATTTCGCAAATCAATTAATTGAAATAAAATACAAATATCCATTAATAAATACACAATTACAAAAGATCTACATTGCATTTGCACTTAGATGGTAACATTGCATTTTTTTATTACTCTATCACTCCGGAATCGAGGTCTCGCGAAAGGAACAGATCCATAATCAACGAACTTGTCAGGCTGCACAAGCAATACTTGGATGGTGCATGCTTGTGCAGCCTCACAAGTTCGTTGATTATGGATCTGTTCCTTTCACGAGACCTCGATTCCGGAGTGATAAGAGCAATAAAAAATCATTGTGCGCAGTGGAACTCTCCATCTGATCTTATGACTTTAGACCACCAAAAAAAAGCGAACTCTCCTCGAATTTGTGCAAGGTCCGGCTGTTTCAATGCAGTTGTAGAGATGGGCACAGCCTGTCGACAGGAATATCAATGTGCGTACATATATAACCTAACAAGTATGAAATAAATGTGGAAAGATTGTAAACCTTAGAATTAGTGATCTTCGAGGAATCGAGGAGTAGTCTCATATGGTGGCAAACGTAGAATTCACACGTGTTGCCCGGCTGCTGCTGGTGGCACTGCAAAAAATAGAATGTGTTAATTCAAGAGGCATTACTACCAAGTGTTGTATAGGATTAATTAATGTGTACTAGCGAATACCCAAAAATTGCGAACATGTTGGAAGGGCTTGGCCCCTTTCGTCGAGCCACGTGTCTGTGCCACGTACGTGGCGAACGACATTCGTTATTCAAAAAAGTTAGATTAGTTATTCGGAAGGAAAGAAAGAGTACAATGTAGTTATGTATGGAGAAAATGTACTTACCTATCGAGTAATTGGGCGATAGCTGTGTACTCGGATTTGTTCTTACTTAGAGAATCAAGGTATATAGCCTTGTTCCATTTTGGTATAATTACAATTAAAATCCAATGCAAGTGCTCATTGTATGGCATAAGAACAAATTCGTTATCGCGGTGAGCCAGCAGTGTTGATGTAATATAGCTCTCGACGAAGGATGCATCCTCGTTGATGGTATCAATGGCGACCAAGCGTGGATCTAGGAAACCAATTGGTGAATTCGATGATCTAGCTTGGGTCAGCATGAATCTATATATATACACAGAAAAGCAACAAATTATATATGACATATATCGGTATTACATGAACAGAGACTGTGATTGTACAGACTTACAACGTCTAGCATCGAACGAGTGAGCCGTCGAGAGCGTTGAGCGTGAAAAGATCAAATATATCCTCAAAGGTCACCGCGAAGACACAATCTTGAATTTCGTGCTGGAAATGATCCCGCTTGAATTTGACAGTGATACCTGAGCGTCGTTCTGCTTGTGGCTTATTGGACTGTTCCATATACCAAGCGTGTAATGTTTGGCAACTAAGTCCTAGGGTTAGGAGGTGCTCTTCCGGAATTATCATCGGCTCACCTAGCACGAATTTGCGGGCTAATGGCAGGTACGGGATATTATCATTGACCTTCTTTGGTTTGCCCCTGCCACTGCCTCGGCTGTAGGTCGACTTTATGGTAGTCGACTGTAAAGGTAGCACCGGTGCAAGTTGCTTTGGCGAGAATAGCACCCGTGGAGATAGCACCGGTGCAGGTAGCAGTGGTGGAGATAAGTCTTGTGGAGATGGCACCAGTGCTTGTATCAGATCCGAAGGACTGGCTTTTCGTTATGCTCAAAACTCTGTCCTCAAATGAGACGATTAAACTAATAATTACCTGTTGGGCAGTCTGGCATGCAAGAAGAAAAGCACTGAATGAATGATGAAACTGAATTCAGATGCAGCGGTGTCACAGTCCGGTAACAAAGCAAGTGTTACGTATCATTTGTAGAGATAGAAATGGAAAGTTTTTAGGAGCAAGTGCAGTTGTATGGGAAAACTTGAATGACCCGGCTACGCTGGAAGCATTGGGTTGCAATGAATCGTTGTGTCTCGCTGCAGATTATAGTGTGAATCAGGTGTGCATCGCAACTGATTGCCTCGAGGTGCTTACAAATATTAAGAAGATGCCTAACTGCCAGTATATTTCAGTGTTCAAGGAAATTAAGGCTCGTAAAGGTATGTTTGTGAACGCTGAATTTAGACATGAAGGACAAGTGTCTCGAAATTAATGGAGAGGAGTTTATCTCCTTGTTGACAGCCTTAGTTAAGGTAGGTCATGTCAGTTCACCTTGTCTCCTTGACGACAATTTTTACTGTACATTAGTTTAGCATGGCTTATTTACTTGCATGTATAAGACCATGCACGCTCTTGTTGGAGATCAAGAGGGAGCAACACATCTATGAAATCGTTCTCTTCCTATTCATCATCATCCTGATCTTGAGTATTTTATAATTATCATTAGAATATACTTAAATAAATAAAGAGATATATCGATACCATTAAAAAGGTATATTAGAAGTAGGAGTACATACTCTCAGGAGTATTGAACTATTTTCCTATATATATGAAGCCTTATATACACACATACACACACATGCTCTAGCCACTTCACTCTTGAGCCGATGGATCGCACCGAGCGCGTGGGACCCGCTCATCTCCACTCTCTTAGCCATACCATTGTCTGACCGGGTCGATCCCAATATATACGGGACACGAACCCATGACCCCCAACAATGACGTCACATGGCCAGTTGTGCTACGGATAAGTTTGGTAGTAAACTCTAATGATACATCTAGTAAATGTATATGTACTGTTAGAGTTAGTAATCTTGTTTTTAGTTTGGTGGTCGTAGTCGTCTATGAGTTGGTGGTCGTAGTCGTGTACGAGTTGGTGGTTGTAATCGTGTACGAGTCAGTAGTCATAGTCGTGTACGAGTCAGTGGTCGTAGTCGTGTTCGAGTACGTGTACGAGTATGATTTAGTTCTTCGAGTTTGTGTCGCAGTCATAGAAGTCGAGTCATAGTCAAGTCTGTTTCTTAGTTGTAGAGCTGGGTATAAAAAAACATTGTAATGAGAGAAATTGAGAGAGAGAAGCGATCAGTGTGATCGAAGCGATTGGTGTGATCAAACAGAGAGAAATAAAGAAGAGAAGAAGGAGCGGTTTTGGCTCCAGAAAATCTATCGAGTATCGAGTTCGACGTGGTTCACAGACATGGTTGTAAACGAAGTTACGACCACGGCGATCGAGCGGAGGTGTCCACAGGAGAAGAAGATGTGGTCGTAAACGAGTTACGACCACGGTCACGGAGCAGAAGACGTGGTCGTAAGCTTACGACCACAACAGTCGATAGAGCCTTCAACGTGGTCGTAAGTCACAACGTGGTCATAATCATGTTACGACTACGGTGATTGACCAATACTACGTGGTTGAAGGAGCGGTTATGAGGAGTGCAACACAACGTCAACGTAATCATAACTTTCTCAGCTGAAGTTACGAGTACGCAGTCGGAGCAAGAAGGCGTGATCGGAGCGACTACAATGCGGTTGTAGCGAGACTCAGAGTGGTCGTAATGACTCCAGACATGGTCGTAACGACTCCAGACGTGGTCGTAACGACTGCTGGGTGGTCGTAAAGGCTACAAAGGTGGTTGTAGACTGCAACATGTACAATAAAAGGTTTTCACTGGTAGTAAATTAGAATGTATTTGGACATAAACATGGTATCCATCCTATGCTCCAGCCACTTTACTCCCAGCTGATCGAGCCTGTTCCCCAACCGAGCGCACACAACCTGCCCATCCCAACTCTCACATCATACCACCATCCGACTAGGTCAATCCCAACATATACGGGACATGAACCCACAATCCCCCCAAACGATGATGTCATATGGCTAGTTGCACCATGGCTAAGTGTGGCAGTAAACTATAACGATGCGCCTAGTAAATGTGTGCATACAGCAAAAGCTTGTTCATCTCGTAGTAAATTATAATGTATCTGGACATAAATATGATAGCCATTTTACTGTTGTTATCACACAGGGGTTTCAGGGAGAATGGTATCCGTTTATTTAGTCTAGTTGTTGTAATATTTCAGAAAAAAACCCTCTTGGGGACCTATACGTAAATAGTGAAAAGGGATACGTGAAAATAGAGTGTTGACATTTCTAGAGGAGAAGCTGTTCCTAGAGCCAAGATAAATATGGATAGTGGGGTGAGAAAAAACCCCTAGCCTTTTGTTATTTCCTGTAGCGCCCATCGTCATAGAAGAAAAATCCTTCACTGCGGCCCACGCGTTACCCAGCTGCCGCCCGCCGTCGCTTTCACCCACCGTGGGATAGCGCATGCGTTGCCATCTCTAGCCGAGGAAAAATTCTATTGTACCCCGATGGCACAAAAATTCTATTTTTTTACTGTTTTGCTACAGGAAAAAACAGTACAACAATATTTTTTTTATTAATTTGCTACAGTACAAAAACAGTAAAAAATAATTTTTTATTACTTATATGCCACATGTCAACGATCGGTTGGTTCTAGACACAACCGCCTTCGTGCCACCAGGGTACGATAGGAATTCTCCTAGCCGAGGCCCTAGCTTACGCTTCGCATTGCTCGCTGTGGGTGTGTTCGCCAACGCAAGACCGCATTAGAGCAAGGCTAATAATACAGCCTTCAGCTGGCTGTATGGACACTTACAACCCACTTATCAGCCCATTCATATAGTAGTTTACAGCCAGCTGAAGGCTGTATGACCCACCCCTTTCTCTCACAAAGTTTCTTGGTTCTTGTGCTTCAGCTGGCTGTAAACTTACAGCCCACCTCTCTTCTCTCTCCTCCCTCTCTCTTCTCCACCTCAGCATACAGCCTACTAACAGCCTCTTATTATACTTGCTCATGCGACATCGGTCAACGCGCATGCAAGCAAACGCTGCCATCTGTGAGCGACAGGGAGCCGGGGGGAAAACCGAAGAGAAAAGGAGTAACAGAGGAATAAAAAAAATATGAGAAAGACATCGAAATTTTGGTGTTCATCTTGTGGGTAACATCTACTTTCCCCGCTGTTGGTTATTTTAATTAGAGATTGAAAAAAAGATTAGAGAGGGATTTAGTAATTTCTAGTCGGGAGAATCGAGTTGTAGATTGGTTTGGTCTGTTGTAATATTATACTATTTTTAGGGTAGTGTAGATGCATAATTCGGGAATTTCATCTACTAGAGAGTTGTAGAAAATTCCAATAGCCTTCCATGGAATTTTTATTCATGTCGATCGGATGAGTAGATTGTGAGATATGAATTTTATAATTCTGCTGTCCGGTAGGTTTTGTCATGTTTTGGCAGCATGCGTTAACCTTTAGAATAAAAATAGAAAATGAATTAATATGGGAATTTGGCCAACATGAACATTGTAGGTAATTTCTTAAGGTTTTCAGAAAATCTAAGAACACAATTTTTAGATAAGTAGATTAGAAGTTATGAATTTTGGGATATGCTGTTGTCCGCTATATATATATATATATATATATATATATATATATATATATATATATATATATATATATATATATATATATATATATATATATATATATATATATATATATATATATATATATATATATATATATATATATATATATATGAAAATTACATAATGCACCATGGTGCCTAGGCACCAACATCCGATACACGTGTATGATTGATAATTTTTTTGAGTTTGAGTATGAAAATATTTTATACCCTTGATATATTTATGGTAAGTTAGTTTTGAACTCAGTTCAAACTAGTTTGAACTACTTTTGAGTTCAATGCAACTACAGTGAGTATATACCATAAAAATAGTTCAAACTAATTAAACTGAAGTTGAATTTAAATTTTTTCGGAGTTTGACATCTCAAATATACTTTTTTATGGGTGTATATATATATATATATATATATATATATATATATATATATATATATGCTTGGGAGATGTTTGTTTCAGCTATTGGATATTAATCGTGGACGGAAATGTGAATTAATTAGCCAATCAGGTGCCTGATGTGTGTTTCAGCTGCTATGGTAGTAGGATAAGTATGACGTGGTGCTACATATGTTGTTGATCTCTGCTGCTGCTTGTTGTCATATTAGTAGGATAAGTATGACGTACGTGGTGCTACATATGTTGTTGATATCTGGTACTGCGTGTTATCATAGGACATCATTTCACTAAACAGATATGTACGGAATCGCTACTAAGCCAATCCGGGTGAATCAGTGGCTCCCAACGCAGACGTGGCTCATTCAGCAGCTAATATTGGCAGGTAACTAGGTGCTATGTATCTAGCAAGCAGACAACAAGTATTGGCTGATTGATGGTGGCCGCTAGAAAACAGGATTCAGGACTCTGTGCTTGCATCCAACACAGTACAGTGTACCAGAGTGGCTTGCATAAAACAGCTTAAATTCATACTATATGGACCTTCACAAACAATTTTAGCACCGTAATGCATTCTCAATGTAGTGTGTATCAGCATTGCTGACGTCTGCCTGCATATATGTTTCAATTTTGCAACTTGTCAAATCGCATCGCACACTACGAAAGTACTAATGTACTGTTATTCATATTTCACCGATCGTTCGCCTGTCGTAACCAAGTACACTAACCTCATAGTATTGACTTCCTATCAGCAGCCCGCGCACCGACGCTGCACTTTTCTCTCTACTCGAGCTGTCCCCTACTGCAAATAATTCCTACTGGTTTCGACAAATAACATGGCATATCAATTTAAATGCCTATATATATCAGTTACAGTGGTACACATGTTTTTCCAACGTACTAACGACATTACATTCATTCGTATTTAATCATAAATATTACGTATTATTGTTTTTTTACAAAGCAAATTATGAAATTTTTACAAAAATATTGACTGAATTTTGTAATATCTAAAAATTTCTACAAACGATTAATTTATACGTAACATTGACTGAATTTTCTACAACTACAATTTTGTACGCATGCCAATCTGCTAACGATGCTAATTTTGTACAACTATGTTCACTAAATTATATACAACTACAGACTATTGAACGGTCGAAAGATTTACGATTAAAATCTATATTCGATAATTTAGATTGCTTTTCTTCTGGTTTGATATTTTGTTTTTAGATATCAAAAGGTGGAGGCAATCATTCACCCTCTCTAATTGTACCATACAATCCTACAAGTGATATTAGAGCCAAGTTATAATGGCATCAGATCGAGATCGGTTTTCAGGTAAGCCACCGTTTTTTATATATATCAAACTATCTCTATAGAAAACACGCATGGAGGTGTTTCTACATGCACAAGATAATACTTTCTTCAAATCTTAGTCAAGGTTTAGTTATTAAAAAATTCAAGAAAATGTTCTACTTTGAATTATTATCCTGTCAGGTGTAATCTTTTGTCAAGAACTTTTGGTAAAATGGTATGGTAACATCTCAAGGCATGCATATATATGTTTCAATGAACCGAGCATTAATGGATAATTGTTACTCCCTGTTTTTTATTTAACTTCCCTAAAATTCGTGCATCAAATTTTTTAAAATTTAACCATCAATAAATTTAAAACTATCTAGCTAGGTTTACTATACAAAAATTATATAATTAGATTTATCGTTAAAAATACTACGATAATATTATAATTTCATTATATATCCTAATATAAAGCTATAAAAAATTATATAGATAAACGTCTAGTCGACACGCCGATGGCCCTATCTTCAGCGGTACATCAGCAATCTACCAATATAGGGCATGTTCTTTTCCTCCGAAGCTGGCGGCTTTTGGCTTTTGCTACAGTACCTAACTTTCAAATGAAGTATTTTCTCAAAACGGGGTCTACAAGTTAAACAATCTACACGTTAAAAGCCCAACATCTGTATCAACCAAAATCGCAAATAAGTATCTGTCTCTCCGTAATCTGTACCGTAAACAGCCAAAATTCAAAAATTTCAACCAAAAGCTGCAGCCGAAAAGAACAGGCACATAATATTCCGACAGGGAGAGACTAACAACAGTAATCAACTTGTTTAATTTCTCACGGCTAATTCAGCAGCTAACATTGGCAGGTAACTAGGTGCTATGTATCTAGCGAGCAGACAGCAAGCATTGGTTGATTGATAGTGGCCGCTAGAAAACAGGATTCAGGACTCTGTGCTTGCATCCAACACAGTACAGTGCATCAGGAGCAGCAGCACGTGACGATCTTTTCAAGAATATAGTACATGCATAGTAAAGTATACTCCATTGTTGCTGTGCTACTTAAAGAATGGCCGAGTTCACTGATATTTCTCAGATAGCTTGGGTGTAGATTAATTAACAGACGATCGACATGGCTGCTTCCGAGCAAGCAACAGCAGCAGCAGCGCTGCTTCTCTTCGTCGTCCCTCTCCTCTTCCTCCTACGCTACTACCTGGCCACAACAACCACACGAGATCACAAGCATCCTCCTCCGTCCCCTCCAGGTCTGCCGGTGATCGGTCACCTGCACCTCGTCGGCTCCCTCCCCCACGTCTCCTTCCGCGACCTCGCACGGAAGCACGGCCCCGACCTCATGCTCCTCCGCCTCGGCGTCGTCCCCACCCTCGTCGTCTCCTCCCCGCGCGCAGCCGAGGCCGTCCTCCGCATGCACGACCACGTGTTCTACTCCATGGCGCCGTCTCCCGTCGCCGACATCATCTTCTACCGTTCATCGGACGTCGCTTTGGCCTCTCCCGGCGACTGCTGGCCCACGGCGAAAAAGCTCATCACCACGCACATGCTCAGCACAAAAAAGGTGCACTCCTTCCGCCATGGCCGTCAGGAAGAGGTAACTAATTGAACACGTACATGCATTCGTACGTGCATGTCGCGCAAATTAAGCACCATGCATGGTAGCTATAATTGATTTATGACATAATCAATATAGGTGCGCATCGCGGTGGCCAAGATCCGTGAGGCGGCGGTGTCCGCTCCTGGCACGGCGGTGGACATGAGCGAGCTGCTGGGCTCGTTCACGAACGACGTCGTGTGCCGCGCGGTGGTGGGGAAGCACCTGCGGGAGGAAGGCCGGAACAAGCTGTTCCGCGAGCTGATCAAGATCAACGTGTCACTCCAGTGGGGATTCAACCTCGAGGACCTCTTCCCGAGGCTGGCAATGGTGGACGTGCTCGCGAGGGTGGTCTGCGCCAAGGCCAAGAGGGTCAACAAGAGGTGGGACGACTTGCTCGGCAAGCTCATCGATGAACATGCCGCCGCCAAGTCATCGTCGTTGGTAGCACCGCATCATCACGTCGACGACGAGCAGCAGGACACCGGCGATCTCATGGATGTCTTGCTCTCTCAGCAGGAAGATTACATCCTCACCAGAGACAACATCAAGGCCATCTTGATTGTGCGTAATTAATTGACTGTGATACATACTATATATATATGAAGTCTTTTTTATACTCTCGGATGCAATTACACTCTACATCGTATCTTACAACATAGATAGTATTTTGTGTAATAGAAGATATGTATGTGTAGCATACGAGTATTTTAGACCATCTAGATGGTATGAATAATTTTTCAGACGTGGTATATACATTTTTTTTCTATATGCTCCTTTTTATGTGCGTATATGAAAGTATTTACAAAATTCATTAAAAACTATGGACTTCCTTGCATTTTTTTCATGCAGTTCACATTGGAGTATCTTATAATTAGTATACGAGTATACCTAAAATGATAAAAGAGTATTTCAAATTTATTTAGATGTATAAGGTGGTATATTAGGGGTGAGAGTAATTACACCTGGGTGTAAAAGGTATTTTTCCTATATATATATATATATATATATATATATATATATATATATATATATATATATATATATATATATATATATATATATATTGTACTCACTACTCAAGGAAAAGTTTTGATTTGTAGGCCATGTTTCAAGGTGGCACGGAGACGGCATATTTGACGTTGGAATTCGCCTTGGTCGAGCTTATGCAGAACCAACACATGATGGCCAAGCTACAAGCCGAGGTGAGGGAGAACACGGTGCCTGAAGGCGAAGAACTAGGCATCATCACCGAGGAGGGCATCAGCAAGATGACCTACCTGAAGGCAGTGGTGAAGGAGACGCTTCGGCTCCACCCGCCGGCGCCATTCTTGGTCCCGCGCCTCTCCAACGCCGACTGTGAAGTCGACGGCCACGCAGTACCCTCTGGAACGCGTGTCATCATCAATGCGTGGGCTCTTGGGAGGGATCCAAAATATTGGGACAAACCGGAGGAGTTCACACCACAGAGGTTCATCCATGGGGCTAGTGCATCCATTGTTGACTTCAAAGGGAATGATTTCCAGTTCCTGCCATTTGGGTCTGGACGGAGGATCTGCCCTGGGATAAACTTTGCAGTGGCTGTTATCGAGATCATGCTAGCCAACCTTGTGTACCATTTTGATTGGGAGCTGGAGGCTGAGACTGGTGGACGGATTGATATGACAGAGGTGTTTGGGTTGTCGCTCCGTCGGAAGGAGAAGCTCCTCCTTGTTCCAAGACTCGCTAATAACATGCATTTGGTGTGAACGAATCAATTAGTTCTCGGGCCGTTAGTCCGGCATATTAGGTTACTTATGTGTGCAACATATGTATATGTATGCATTTATATTTCTTTGCATGCATGCATGCATGTTAATCATGTTTGGAGTCCAACAGAAAGTTAATAAAATCTTTGCATGTGATATTTTGCTTGTGGGTGTATATATCTTGCTAATTTAAGCAATAATTAATTGAAAATGTTTTTACTTAGAAAGGAGAATGAAGCTCATCTCATTCAGTTGGAGAGTATTCACTGTGAAAACAACACAAAAATTATTTCTGGCCCTGTCGGACTCGGATTTAGCTAATCAATAATTCTCTACCAAAACTACTGCACTATAACCCAACGTACCATGCATTAATATTACAAGTTATCAGATTTCAAATAGACCACATCAGGACCAATTTACAATAGGGTCGCTTAGGCCAAATGATTACATTACATAAAAGCGGAAGCGGTAGCGAAAGCAAAAGAGGAACGCATATCTCGCCATAGGCAAGCAACTGGAAGGACCTATGTACGACCGATATTACGCAACGACGTGGACAATATTGGTGTACACAAACATTGACATGGTCAGCCTGACTGGGGTGAAACCTAGACTACTAGAGACTAAGCTAATCTCCACCATCTTGATCACTATCAGCTACTTGATTTTTGTAGTAGACATAGTGATCTTGATCCACAGGTTCTGAAGGGTTTTGAGAGTGAGGGTGATCACATACAACGTGCTCTGCAAGCCAACGCGGAAAATGCAAGTATTTACATATGCAAGGTTTGACAATGATGTCTCTCATTCTTTTATTTGCTAAAGTAACATTTTGAATTACAATAATTAGCAAATGCTATTACTTAGCATCTTGTTTTACTGAAAGTGTGCAATATTTATAATAGTGCAGGTACTATCCACCTGTTACATGGTTCCATCTATTATATGCTTAGTTTTGATCATTAAGGTTACATCCACCTAATTAACAATAATGGGTTAATTACATCCACCCAGGAAAAAGCCAAATACAATGTTACATCCACCTGATGAGTTTTCACCCACCCATAAAGGTTTTTGAAATAGAAACTAACTCGAACAATTTCTCATGCCAGCCCTTGACCATGGGTATGGCTATTCAAATAGTTTACACTCTGTAGAGATTGTATACTTTACCCACAAGATATAATCAACTTGCTATATTTCACACATTTTTATAGACATGTGAATCAAGGAGATCATCATAAGGTCTTTACAATGCATTTCTCAGTATAAATTATACCCGCTAAGGTTTCATCTGAGGGTGGATAGGTCCGCCACACCAATACCCCCCCTCTTGCGCCACATGGCGGCTTACGCCAGCGGCACGACCCGTGCCCATGACGGCTTAAAACCAGCGACATGACTCGTGAGTCACTCCAATACTGTAACTTGCACCGGTGGATACAAATTATTTAGTTAGGTTGACACCATTATAGACTTGTGGTTGCACTATTTTATATTGGAAGGTCATCATAGGATTAATTTCTTAAATCATCTGGGTGGTACATGCCATAATCCACATGTTCTCATTCTACATCCGTACCATCATACCATCTACCCAGATATGGTAACAGCATGTTTTAATGTTTTTTGAGAAGCACAAACTTAAGTTATCCCAAAATACCAGCCATTTACATCTAATGACTGTCTAAAATAAGTTTCATTATTTGAAAGATGATGATCAGGGCAACTAATGCCCTGGTACTTAAGCAAGACTAGCATGGCACTTAAGCATGACTTATAGCTTGTGAAGTTATCAAATAGTTGTCTAGGGTGATAGGAATCAGGTAATTCAAGTGTCAAAGATGGCATAATAATACTATGATACCAAGTGGATGTGTATCTACCTTAAGCTTAACATACATTTGCATAAGAAATAAAGCATGCAATTTGATAATTTAAATGAATATAAATTTGCATAAAATGTAGGTTCAATATGATCAAAATATTGACTCACCTAGGTCAAAAGTAGGTTGATCTTGGTACTCTTGAGTTTGCTTGATCTGGGGCTCGTTTGCGTCCTCGTACTCTACTCGGACGATCGCATTGAAAAACAAACTAAACATAAATGAGAATAAATAAATACCAAAGAAAATTCAAATTAACTCCAACTAGAATAAAACCAGCACCATTAGATAAATCATGAATTTCCAAAAATTTAGAAATAAGTTTCATCAAATTTGGAGCTAAAACGAGTGAGAATGGGCTCTTCAAATTTTAAATTTGGATTAAATCTAAAAAATAGAGGAGAGCAAAAATCTCTCTAAAAGGTGGGGCCTAACTTTTTATTTAAATTTTGAATTAACTGTGTTTGTAAAGCCACAGAGGCTAACAGCTGGGGCCATATGCTTTTAATTAAATTTTAATTATTTGTTTAGAAGGAAACGGCCCGAAACTGACATGTAAGTACCTCGTAGGGCACAAGTGAGTATTTATTTGAAAGAGAAATGAGAAAAATAAAGTTGTAAGATATAAAGCAAGACTTGTTGTACAAGGTTTTACTCAACGTTCAGTAGTTGATTATGAAGAAACATATTCCCTGATCATGGGTGGTATTACCTTTAAATATTTAATCTCAATGACAGCAAACCTGAATTTAGAAATAAAATTGATGGATGTGATAATGGTACACCTTTATAAAAATGTGGATTCAGATATTTACATGACGGTACCTGTAGGTATCTCAATCCCGAACCAAAATAGAGTAAATAGAAATATGTACAATGTGAAACTCAGAAAATCACTGTACAGACTTAAGCAATCAGGCAGGATGTGGTATAATCGCTTAAGCGAGGATTGTGCCTGTGTATTTATACGACGATCCTAGAAGAGATTATGTATAATCTCAGTATATGTAGATCTTAGAACCCCGGAAGATATAAAGGAAGCAAGCTCTTACTTAGAATCAGAGTTTGAAATGAAAGATTCAGGAAAAACCAAATATTGTTTAAGTTTGCAGCTTGAGCATACCCCTGAAGGGATATTAGTGCATCAGTTAGCCTATACCCAGAAGCTGTTAGAAATGTTTAGTTTTGAAAAGGCATACCCATCAAAAGTGCCAATGGTCGGAAGATCTTTGCAGGAAGACAAGGATCCGTGCAGACCTAGAGAAGAGGGGAAGTTCTGGACCGGAATTCCCATACTTAAGTGCAGTAGGAGCACTTATGTATTTATCAAACTGCACTAAATCAGACATTGCATTTGTCGTAAACCTATTAGTAAGGTATAGTGTAGAACCTACCAAAAGGCATTGGTAGGGAATAAAGGACATTTTCCGATATCTTCAAAGAAGCAAAGATCTTAGACTATTCTACAGAAAGAACTAGGATCTGAATATGGTTGGCTATGCAGAGGCGGGTACCTGTCAGACCCGCATACATCTAGGTCACAAATAGGTAATGTATTTCTATGTGGTGGAACCATATTTTATGGAATCATCTAAGCAAAGTTTTATATGAACTTCGACAAACCACTCAAAAATTATAGCACTGTATGAAGCCGCACGAGAATGTGCTTGGCTTCGATGGATGATTCACCACATCCAGTGATCATGTGGATTGAACATCGTACAAGCTCCCACAGTTATGTATGAAGATAATGCAGTTCGCGTTGTACAAGTATAGATGGGTTATGTGAAGGGTCATCTTATAAAGTATATCAACCCTAAGTTTTTCTACGCTCATAAATTATGAAAGATAGACGAAATTAAGATACTGCATGCTAAGTCATGTGAAAATCTTCTAGATTTATTCACTAAGTCATTTCCAACATCTAACTTTTATATACGTGGAATTGAAATGATGAGACTTAGATAAATGCAGAACTTACCAAGATATTTTCTCGAGCTCACTATTAAAGCTTGATCATGAAGATCGAGTACCTAAAGAATGAATCTTGTAGATTAAATGAAATTGGATGAATTGTTCTATTTTTCCCATGATGAGTTTTCCTGAAGTTTATCGAACTAAGATAGAGCAAATAGAAATCTGTACAGTATGAAACTTAAGAAATCACTGTACAGATTTAAGTAATCAGGCAGGTTGTGGTATAGTCGTTTAAGCGACTTTCTATGGAAGAAAGGTTACATAAACAATGAGGATTGTGCCTGTGTATTTATACCACGATCCTAGAATGGATTTTGTATAATCTTAGTATATGTAGATGATCTGAATATCATCAGAATCCTGGAAGATATAAAGGAAGCAAGCTCTTATTTAAAGTCAGAGTTCGAAATGAAAGATTTGGGAAAAACCAAATATTGCTTAGGTTTGCAGTTTGAGCATATCCCTGAAGGGATATTAGTGCATCAGTTAGCCTATACCCAGAAGGTGTTAGAAAGGTTTGGTTTTGAAAAGGCATACCCATCGAAAGTGTCAATAGTTAGAAGATTTTTGCAGCAAGACAAGGATACGTATAGGCCTAGAGAAAAGGGGAAGGAGTCATGGAACCAGAATTCTCATACTTAAGTGCAGTAAGAGCATTGATGTATTTAGTAAACTACACTAGATCGGACATTGCATTTGGCATAAACCTATTAGGAAGGTGTAGTGCAGAACCTACCAAAAGGCATTGGCAGGGAATAAAGGATATTTTTCGATATCTCTAAGGAAACAAAGATCTTAAACTATTCTATAGAAAGAACCAGGACCTGAATATAATTGGTGTTGCAGACACTGGGTACTTGTTAGATCCGCATACAGCTAAGTCACAAACAAGCTATATAATCCTGTGTGGTGGAATCGTATTTTCATGAATATCATCTAAGCAAACTCTTGTATCAACTTCGATGAACCACTCAAAAATTATAGCACTGTACGAAGCCATATGAGAATGTGCTTAGCTTTGACAGATGATTCACCACATCTAGCAATCATGTGGATTGAACATCGTGCAAGCTCCCGTGATTATCTATGAAGATAATGCAGTTTGTGTTGCACAAGTACAGACGGGTTACGTGAAGAGTCATCTCACTAAATATATCAACCCCAAGTTCTTTTATACTCATGAATTACAAAAGATGGATGAAATTAAGATACTGCATACTTAGTCGTGTGAAAATCTTGCAGATTTATTCACTAAGTCTCTTCCAGCACATAACTTTGAAAGATGTGTATGTGGAATTGTAATGATGAGATTTAGAGAAGTGCAGAACTCAGAGGGAGATTCTTCTCAAGCTCGCTATTAAAGCTTGATCACGAAGATCGAGTTTGTTGTTTGATGCAAACAGATCAACACATCAGGAGATACTACCGTCTACATATAAAAGGTCGGGTAAAGTACCGACAACAAAGTCGGCCATGGGCATGAATTGGCTCCCGAGCTCATGGCCCGTTTGTAATGCAAAAATTTAATTCTGGATTAATCTCAGGCTGACACGTGTCATGCCCGGATTGATTTCGCCCTACCCCTTGATCTAATCTTGGCCGCCCACCACAACTTACCCTTTCATTTTGTCTCAACGGCCGAGATTTCCTTCCTGGACACGTGTCCACCATTCGGCCGCCCATCCCTTCCTCTCCCCTCCTCTCTCACCGACAAGCAGGCCTCAGCTGTCATATCCTTCTTCCTCCTCTCCTCTTCTTCCACCTTCTGCTCGCACGCCATAAATGCCATGCCCGAGCTCTGATGCGGCCGCTTCCCCTCCCAAAAAAAACATCGCCTCGTGTTTTCCCCTCGCCGCCGCACCCCTGCTGGCCATTAATGCCCCTCCCCCACTCGCGTTCGCACCGGCTAGCCGGTTCTTCTCCGGGATTTCCGACGAGCCGCGCCGGCCTCCTCCCCTGTAAACCCCCCGAGAGCCCCATTTCCACACTACCCCTCCCCTCTCTCTCTTCTCCCTCCTCGGCCGAGCCCCTAGCCCACCGGAGTCCCGTCGTCCCCGAGAGCCGCCGTCGACCATCTCCGGTCTTCCCCGAGTCCGGCGCCGGGTAGGATCCGAACCGCCGCCGCATCCTCTCCCTCCTCCACCTCTCGCTGTCCGCCGCTGAGCTCCGGAGTTCCGGCGAGCTCGTGACCCCATGCGCCGCCGCATCCGCTTGGCCACGTCAGCGCCAACGTGGCCACGTGGCATGCCACGGCGGCCACGTCAGCCGGCCTGCCACGTCAGCATTTAATTCACAAAAATAATTCAGCCGAAAATTATTTTTCCCTGGTGATGTCATAATTAGCATTCAGTACAAAAAATAATTCCCAAAAATAAACCTTTTCATTCTCTCTCTTTTCAAACTTCCGAAAGCCCTTATTTCTTCATTTTAACTCCGATTTGACCCGTTCAAATTTCTAAATTCTTCTAAAATCCTAAACTACCCATTTCTAGACTCTTTTTGAGTTTTTGAATTTTATTTGAATTTATTTGTTTGATTTGTTGCGCGTAGATTACGACGATCTCGGGGAGCACGACTTCGATGACCCACACGAGGACCCTGAGCAAGGCAAATTACACCCTTGACCATCTTGATTCCATTAATTTAAAATTATTTATGTTGTTTTTTGAAACTTTTATGCATGTGTAAATTATTAGATTCTGGTTGAATGGTGTAAATTATTGAAAAATATTAAATTCACTAATCAAATTGCTAAATTTATTTTATTTTTTATTCTGAATTTCGATTATTTTGTTGTTGGAATTCATATACAAATCTGATTGTTATTTTTTGTTTAATGTTTATTATAAATTATTTTTATTTAATTTTACTTAAGAATTCATATGAAAATCAAATTGTTAATTTATTTTAATTTTTATTCTGGATTTTAGTTATTTTTTGGATTGTATTTAACATGATGTCTTTCTTTTAATATAGACTATTTGGATGTTTCTCTTTTTTTCCAATTAACGTAGAAATTTCTACTTTTTAAGAGTAAACATGCATGGTGGCTGTTTTTTTATCTTTACTTTAATAATATATATAATAGATATGGGCTAGCTAGCTTCTTGTGTCAATGGTTGTGGTTATTTGGTCAATGTAGTCGATCCATCATCGATGACGTTCACATGTGGCGGCGGCCTGCATGAGCGAAGTGCAAGTCATGTGATGCCGCGTGGAGGTTTCTGACGCCATGCATGCATGTATGAGCTAGCTAGCTAGCGAATGGTACGTCTTAATTAGTGACACTGTTTATAGTCTTTGAGAAATTCAAACCCCACTGAACTGGTGGATATATATATATATATATATATATATATACCTAGCTATGCAATGACGTGGCCATGAAGCACGAGCACATGCCAAATATGCTCCTAATTAATTGAAGCTGCATATTATATATGCTGACACGTACAATTAGATCGATTAGCTAGACGCGATGGCACCTAGCTAGCTAGGTCATTAATTATCAATTTCCCGACCCACCGCCATGCACAACTAGCATAGAAATTAAATTATCTCTCGCATCGCACTGTATATATATATATATATATATATATATATATATATATATATATCTCATCCAACAAATATAACTCATTTGGACCGTCGTCGAGGTGCAAAGTCACCGATTTCGTTCATAATGATATGCGATCTCTTAAGGCAGTTATGAAAGTAAATAACTAGCTAAATTTCTCGTGCAACTAGCTAGATACTATGATGCATATGATTTTATTTTAATGTAGCTAGACTTGTATTTGTTACATAGCTCTAATGCTCACTATAGAAAATAAGGCTATATTTCTTATAAAATTGTAATAGTTCTAATACATATCTAAATGATCTACGCGGTATAAAGTGAACTCATCTAAATAAGTGGTATACGTATTTCATTCTTCTCCAATTAATACGGGAATTTCTAGCGCGAACATAATGGATTCTTTTTCTACCATTTTAATATCATATCTAGCCGAATTTCCTGCGCAATTGTATTGCTATATATAGAATACATATGTTTATATCTAAACATAGAATTGTACTTAGGCCCCGTTTGGCACAGCTCCACTTCACAAGTGGAGCTGTTTTTTTTACTTCACAAGTGGAGCTGGGTGGAGCTACTTTTTTCAGCTCCACCCAAAGAGCTACTTTTGTCTCAGTAGGTTTTAAGGGACTACTTGGGTGGAGCTATTTTGTTCTACCCCGTTTGGCACAAAACGGCTCCAAACAGCTCCCAGGAGCTGGTGGTGGAGCTGTGCCAAACGGGGCCTTATTATACAACTCTAATACTTATGATGAAAATACAGTTGCATTCCTTATATAACTGTAGCATCTCTCATATTTATACATATTTAATATGCACCATTATAATTTGGATCTACTCAAATCAAGGTAGATTTTTCTATTTTTATTTAATTAATATGGTAATTTTCAATTCTTAAGAGTGAATGTGCTGGCCTTTCTCGAAAGTGTTAATAGTGTAACAGATAGATGTATGATGACTACTCGATCCAGACTAAAAAGGACCATGTATATTGTTGCTCACGGCCAGCCTAGCAATTATCCGGCCCACGATCATCGACTGCAGCCTTACGTCGTAAGACTTTTTTTTTCCTTCCAACTGGATTATGTGACCATTATTAAAGAACCATCGCTAGCGACCAGTCCGAGCGATTCCCCTGCTTAGAACAAGAACGAATCAATCACAGAATCACAGAAGAATAGATTAAACACAAAGAGGTAGAGAGAGCTCCTGGTCTTTCTTTATTGCTTTCAATTGCATCGGTGTACATGAATTGCCAGTATGGCTCCCTACTTATAATCTACGGTAGGGTGCCCATCATGGTCAGGACTCTCGGCCATGGGCCTGAGTTTCCTAACACTCCCCCTTGGGCACTCACCCAACACGCTCATGCCTCGTCAAAACTCCATAAAAACCCAGTGGAAAAAATTTGGAGAAAGAGTACATGATGCATGTGATGCTGCGATGCACGAATTGCCTCATTAAAAACCTTGATCAAGAAACTTCATGGAAAACTCGTCATGGGAAAAAGTGTATAATCCACCCAATTTCATTTGGTCTTCAGGACTTTATTCTTTTGGGTACTTAATCTTCATGATCATCCCACACTGTTCAAATTTCCCGCAAAGAAAAATGGCTCGCCGCCGACGATCGCTGTAACATCCCAAAATTTTAATTGCTTTTTATTTGATTTTCTAGGATTTATTTGGAGTTATGTAGATTTTATTTTTAAGCCTAGAATAAGAAAATTTACTTTTAATATTTTATTAAATCCAAAAATAGTTTATTTTGCCTTTCCTAAGCTCTCCTGAATTTTATAGAATTTTTGAAAAATTTCTGTATTTAAAAATCAATTTTAAAAACAAAAAACATATTATTGTAAAATTTTAAAGGCCAAATTTAAAGTAAAATTATTTTTCCTAAGTCTGAAACAGCTCTAGGAATTTTTTATGAATTTTCTAGAATTTTTAGACATTATTTACTATTTTTTAAGTATTTTAGAAGCTTTTTGGTATTTCTGAAAACTTAAAGCAAAATTTAATTCTGGATTAATCTGAGACTGACACATGTCACGCTCGGATTGATTTCGCCCTACCCCTTGATCTAATCCTGGCCGTCCACCACAACTTACCCTTTCATTTTGTCTCAACGACCGAAATTTCCTTCCTGGACACGTCCACCATCCGGCCGTCCGTCCCTTCCTCTCCCCTCCTCTCTCACCAACAAGCGGGCCCCACCTGTCATATCCTTTTTCCTCCTCTCCTCTTCTTCAACCTTCCGCCCGCATGCCATGAATGCCACGCCCGAGCTCTTATGCGGTCGCTTCCCCCTCGCCGCCGCACCCCCGCCGGCCATTAATGGCCCCTCCCCCGCACGCGTTCGCACCGGCTAGCTGGTTCTTCCCCGGGATTTCCGGCGAGCCGCGCCGGCCTCCTCCCCTGTAAACCCCCTAAAAGCCCCATTTCCGCATTGCCCCTCCCCTCTCTCTCTTCTCCCCTCCTCGGCCGAGCCCCTCGCCCACCGGAGCCCCGCCGTCCCCGATAGCCGCCACCACCGTACCTTCTCTCCCGCCGCCGACCGTCTCCGGTCTTCCTTGAGTCCGGCGCCGGGTAGGATCCGAACCGCCGACGCTTCCTCTCCCTCCTCTGACTCTCGCCGGCCGCCACCGAGCACCAGAGCTCCGGCGAGCTCGCAGCCCCGTGCGCCGCCGCATCCGCCCGGCCACGTCAGTGTCCTCGTGCCCACGTGGCAGCCGCGTGGCAGCCCAGTGGCATGCCACGGCGGCCATGTCAGTATTTAATTCATAAAAATAATTCAGCCGAAAATTATTTTTCCCTGCTGACGTCATAATTAGCCTTTTATCAGCCTTTTCTTTTTCTCTCTATTTAAACTTCCGGAAGCCCGTATTTCTTCATTTTAACTCCGATTTGACCCGTTCAAATTTCTAAATTCTTTTAAAATCCTAAACTACCATTTCTAGGCGTGTATATACAACCATGGAGGCTTATTTACACGTATGTCCTTATATGCTTCTACCTTTATAGGGGTGCATATGTCCTTTATATATATATATATGCTTGGGAGATGTTTGTTTCAGCTATTGGATATTAATCGTGGACGGAAATGTGAATTAATTAGCCAATCAGGCGCCTGATGTGTGTTTCAGCTGCTATGGTAGTAGGATAAGTATGACGTGGAGATGAACATGTGATATTTTGCATGTGATATTTTGCTTATGGGTGTATATATCTTGCCTGATGTTTGGAGTCCAACAGAAAGTTAATAAAATCTTTGCATGTGATATTTACTTATGGGTGTATATATCTTGCTAATTTACGCAATACTTAATTGAAAATGTTTTTACTCAGAAAGGAGAATGAAGCTCATCTCATTTAGTTGGAGAGTATTCACTATGTAAACAATGCAAAAATTATTTCTGGCCCTGTCAGACCCGGATTTAGCCAATCAAGAATTATCTATGAAACTACTGCACTATAACTCAATGTACCATGCATTAATATTATTACAAGTCATCAGAGTTCAAATAGACCACATCGGGTCCAATTTACAATAGGGTCGTTTACGCCAAATGATTACATTACATAAAAGCGGAAGCGGTAGCGAAAGCAAAAGTGGAACGCACATCTCGCCATAGGCAAGCAACTGGGAGGACCTGTGTACGACCGATATTACCCAACGATGTGGACAATATTGGTGTACGCAAACATTAACTTGGTCGACCTGACTGGGACCTAGACTACTAGAGACTAAGCTAATCTCTACCGTCTTCATCACTATCACTATTTGATTTTTGTAGTAGACGCAGTGATCTTGATCCACAGGTTTTGAAGGGTTTTGAGAGCGAGGGCGATCACATACAACGGTGCTTTGCAATCCAATACGGAAAATGCAAATATTTACATATGCAAGGTTTGACAATGATGGCTCTGGTTCTGGCGCTACCTAGGGACGTAGCTTGGGTGGAGGCAGTGAACGCTGTGGCACCACAGGAGAGGGGCGACGGGGACACGTGTATGGTGGGGGTAGGCCAGGCAGGTGCGATACTTGCATGGCATGAGCAGAGCATGGCTGGGGCGCGCTAGGCGGCGCTTAGCTGGCATAGGCCAAGGTGGCTTAGCTGGAGGCCACGGGCCAGGGGAAGAAGAGGCTGGGCTGGGCAAAGCCCAAAAAGTGAGTTCAAAATTTTGAAATTTAGGAAAATTTGAGAAACATAATTTAATTCATATTTAAAATTTGAATTTTGCCACAAAAATTTTAAAAGCCCCAAAATGGGGTGTTACATATCCTACCCTCCTTAAACAGAATCTCAACCCCAAGATGCAAGCTACCCAAAAACAAAAATGGGTAATATATCCTGAGCTGATCTTCGCATTCCTAGGTGGCTTCTCGCTCCGAGTGGTTGCTCCACTAAACTTTGCAAAGACGGATGAACTGGTGCCTTTTTGCTCTTTCGTGACATCAAGGATCTTGATTGGACTCTCTAGATACGTCAAGTCTTTCTGGAGCTTGATGGTCTCTACTGGAGTTTGTTTGTTGGGTATTCTAAGACACTTCTTAAGTTGAGAGATGTGGAAAACATTGTGGACATCTGCTAGGCTTGCAGGGAATTTGAACCGATAGGCTACTTCTCCACACTTGGCAAAGATTGGTACCCACATGCTACACTCAAAACAAATCTCAGAGGATTATGAAGGTTAATAAGGGGATTACGACTTCTTCACGTGTAGATACAATGAAGGCTTTCTAGAGTACTAGGTTGCGCTTTCCCTGTCAATTGCTTGTAGCGTATTGATGAGTCTTCGTCATAATTTTTTGCTTTTGCTATGTTTTGTGAGTTCGAGAGGTCTTGAAACCTCAATTTTAATAAAGAGGCCATAAGGTATGTACTCTCTATTATTGTAATAAAGTGTTGTTGGTTATGTAATCATCACTATTTGACTATATGCACTAGCTTTGATTGGTACTAGTGCAGTAATACATAGAGGGTTCAGATTCGGAAATCCAGAGTCCTGACATCTCGAATCTGCTCCCATGAATATATAGAGCCGGGGGGTGATGGTGAAGAACCAAGAGAGTGCCACATCCTGGAGGGCGAGGGGCAGTCCCTTGGCTTTCATTGTATCATCACCTCCCGCTGCTTCAATTGCCATCTTGTAGACGTGCAAAAATTCATGGGGTCCATTTCGCCTTTGTATGGCTCCATGGTGGGCATCTTGAAATCCTCCGGTCAGGCACTCTGTTGCAACCCTATGGAGATGGGTGACTCCGGGTCTAAGCGGTGAGAGGTTTCTGCACAGGTTTGCTAATCCTCTATCCTGGCCCTAGTCACCTTCTCTACTGCCACGATGGGGGTCGCGGGGTTCGAGCCCCCTGCATTTCGTGCATGGCCCGACACAAGTCCGCCAGCTCCTACTGTATCATCTCACAAATTGCCACAAGGGCGTCTCTGCTAGTACCTATGGTGGAGAGGGTCCTCTCCACTCCTTACGCGACGAAGTCGACGGTGCCAATGCCAGCACCGCCTTTGGGGCTTGTGTTGGCCGTCACCTCCATTCACCGCTCTTCCAACCCCCTTGTTGGGGTAGTCATCAAAGGGCCTCCACTGCTAGTTGTCGTTGTGTCCATTGCGGCTACACCTGTATGTTGCTACTCCAGGAGCTCCTCACGAGCTACCTCTGTTGCAGCTGTGCTGAGCTTGGAGGTTATGCTTTTTTTTTCGCTTGGTGGATGATGACGTCGCCTTTTTTGGGGTCGAGGTCTTGTTTGGCATCAACACCTCCGCCTTCTTCGGTGCAATTGGCTCCAACCGCTCTTTACCTTCGCTTGCAGCTTCTATGCCATCCCCATAGGCAGCACCAACTGTTGTGGTTACTCACCAAACAGTAAAGGACAGGGGCTACAAGGAGGCCGTGAGAGGCTGCCTGTAGCCTAGAACAATCTGGGGATGACACTAGAAGTATATGCTAATATCTTGGAAGTTGGTAATGTCTAACTCTTTGCTAAAAAAAGAGTACTCTGGTCTTCCCCATGGTGCACTTAGGCATGTATATATATAACCATGGAGGCTTATTTACATATATGTCCCTTTGTGCTTCTACCTTTATAGGGGATGCATATGTCCTTTCTCCAACTTAAAGTTACATAAACACCCCTATCTAAGTCTATTCTTCTAGGGGCATGTATGCCCTTTTCCTGGCCTATGGGCTTCTATGAAGCTGTCGGCTTGTCTTGCTAACGTCGCAGGCCATTTGGGCCAAGGTGGGGGCCACTCCCCCAACAGTATTGTTTAATATATTTGCACATGTAGATTAAAAGATATAAAATTATTAATTCTACTATCCAGAAGATGATGGATATATCTTCTTGGTTAAAAAGGGGCTTAGATGGTTTAATATGAATATTTGGCCAACCAAGAAAACATAGAAAATTTTGTATAGATTACAGAACTGGTATGGTTTGCTATTTTATGAGGCAGGAGCTGAGAGTTATGATCTTTTTAGTACCAGGACAGCAAGAGGGACTATTTGATAAAAGGGGAAAATGGCGGATTTGGGAGGCGTGTAGGAGCGTTGTCGATTAAGAGTTGTCTTGTATTGCTATGGCTGGTATTGAGATTGAATATTTACTATAGGAGGAATAGCTTCGAGTGTGTTGTCACTTTCAAATCATTCCATTCGTCATAATTAAGAAAAAGGCAAGTGCATGGTATAATGGTATTCGAGTGTTTGGAATGGTCATTTCTTTAAATAAATACTTGCCATGAATATTTATGTTATTATGCTTTTTTATATTACTCACATATTTATGATAAATTGATGATGTTGATTATGGAGTAATGATGATTATATCAAGTGCTAATGAGGAAAGATATTAATCATTGTATTGCATGTTGAGCATTCATGATGGAAAGGTGTGACCCATGAAAGTAGGGTGAGGTCCCCATATATAAGATGTGGGCAATGAGGTCTCCGTATGTAAAGAACGGGCAATTGGTCCTCACACTAAAGAGTGTGGGCAAAAGTGAACGCCGATGGGTGTTACAATCCGCTATACCGATATAAGCAGAAGATGAGACATGAGCATGAGCATTGCATTGTATAAATGAAAAATGAATAGTGAGTTGAGATAATGAAGCACGTGAATGAAAATTGATGGGAATGAATATGAGAAATTGAGTTAATGATAATTGGATATGAATTGTCAATAAGTTGATGCCTCATTTATTATTATGCTTTGTACCTGTTGAATCGTGGATTCACCCTTGCTTATCTATTGTTTTTAGGTAATTGTTGAAGACAGCATGCATTAGGTGGAAGTAGGACATGGATTAATGCACTTTTATATTTCTTCACTCCACCTAACTATTCATCACTTGATCATGAACAATTTAGTTTGTCCATATAATAATTAGATGCTTAATGGTTTTCTTAGTTCCCTATAGTTCTTAATGTTGCTACTTAATAGTTTATTGGTTTAGTTTATCAATTGATTTATCTTAGTGATTATTTGGTTTATCTGAAGGCCAATTTATGGTCTATCTTGTTGTTGAAATTTATCCTTATTATCGTGTAGAATTCTTATTCTTGAAGTCTAGATTATGTTGATGCTTGGCTATTTGTTAACATTGGTAGAGATAGTAATTGTGGGTGACATCTTGGGGTTTTGAGAAGCCAGGGTATTACAGTTGGTATCAGAGCAGGCTTTAGGTCCGTGGTGAATAAATTAATAACTTACTTGTTTAATCAACTAAAATTAATATAGGTTTGGTAAATTGATGAAACTAGTAACCATAATAATAACTTACTTGTTTAATAAACTAAATTTTGATATAGTTTTGGTAAATTAATGAAACTAGTAACCATAATAATAATATAACTTAGAAAAAGTTAATGTTGAAATTTGACTTAGGATTGCTTATTGCTAAAATTTGACCTAGGAAAATTAAGTTACTTAAAACAGGAATTTGACATACTTGTGCACAGTAGGATGGGATTGAGTCATGCATTGCATTTACGCTTCCGTAGGTTGTTTAATTATTAATGAATGTTGAATTATTGTCTGTTGTGTTAGATGATTGGTTAATTGAGATGGACAACGACTCCGAGAGATAGAGGTTGTGGTTGTAGCCGTGGGATGGCTAAGAGGTGCCACTGTAGAGGGTGCAAGATTGATGATGAAAATTCCTTGGATAACCTTAGTTGCAAATGATCGGGGCTGGGATTGTATTGGTCATTTTTGTTCTTTGGATGAGTTATTATTCTTTCCATGAATTTTCATTGGCTAGTTATTTGTAGTGTTGGCAAGGTGCTTTTATTTGCTATTTTGTTCCTAAAGAAATTGTTGTTCTTCCAAATATTGAGCTATTCTTGCTACTCATGAAAGTTGATAGGTTACAAGATTAGCCTTTTTTAATGGAAGTTTTGCCATTCTATTAAGGAAGATAATTTGATTATTTACTCAATGTTGTGGATAATAGAAAATGTCTTTTGCAAGTTCATTCTCATGAGTAGGGTTTAAATGTTGGAGGAGGCAACATGCGGAGATGTAAGCTCGATGGTTGAGCTGTGCCTATTCAACAGTGGTGTGGCAGGACCCGAGGAGGGGCACAAGGGAGGAAATAGGGGCAGCAATTTTTCAGAGGAGGGAGTGGTGGGATGAGGGCACAGTGCAAGTTTGGCGGTGATGGCGATGCCGATGCAGTGGCTGTGCCTGCCGGCCTCTCTGAAGGCACTAGCTGGGCAGATCCGGCCCATGCTGGTGTGCTCCTTTGGCTCCGGTGCCGATGTGCGAAGTCACGGTTGCTGTTGGCCAGGTGCATCCTCGTCCATGTCATCGGTTAGATTAGGCGTAGATCTAACTATGATGGTGATGTCGAGGCAGTGGCTATGCACTTTAGACCCCATTGATGGCGCTAGCTGGGTAGATCTGCATGTGCTAGTGTGCTCCCCACCTCTCGCATTGATGTACATAGTTGCGGTTGTTGTCAGCCAGGTGCGAGCTCAGTGGCAGAACTGCACCTAGCGGATGGCAGTGCGGCAGGGCCAGAGCCCAGAGGAGAAGGGGCACAAGGAAGGCAATATGGGCGACTGATACTAGTAGGGAATCGCTACTAAGCCAATCCGGGTGAATCAGTGGCTCCCAACGCAGACGTGGCTCATTCTCGTCCATGTCTAACTCCATTATCATCTCCGTTCTTAGCCATCTCCGGTCTTTTCAACTATTTTGGGTTAATATAGTACATGCATAGTAAGGTATACTCCGTTGTTGGTGTGCTACTTAAAGAATAGCCGAGTTTACTGATATTTCTCAGCTAGCTTGGGTGTAAATTAATTAACAGACTATCGACATGGCTGCTCACCAGCTAGCAGTTCCCAGCGCTGCTTCTCTTTGTCGTCCCTCTCCTCTTCCTCCTACGCTACTACTTGGCCACAACAACCACACAAGATCACAAGCATCCTCCTCCGTCCCCTCCAGGTCTGCCGGTGATCGGTCACCTGCACCTCGTCGGCTCCCTCCCCCACGTCTCCTTCCGCGACCTCGCACGGAAGCACGGCCCCGACCTCATGCTCCTCCGCCTCGGCGCTGTCCCCACCCTCGTCGTCTCCTCCCCGCGCGCAGCCGAGGCCGTGCTCCGCACGCACGACCATGTGCTCTACTCCATGGCGCCGTCTCCCGTCGCCGACATCATCTTCTACCGTTCATCGGACGTCGCTTTGGCCCCACTCGGCGACTGCTGGCGCACGGCGAGAAAGCTCGTCACCACGCACATGCTCAGCGCCAAAAAGGTGCACTCCTTCCGCCATGGCCTTCAGGAAGAGGTAACTAATTGAACACGTACATGCATTCGTACGTGCATGTCGCGCAAATTAAGCACCATGCATGCATGATAGCTAATTGATTTATGACATAATCAATATAGGTGCGCATCGCGGTGGCCAAGATCCGTGAAGCGGCGGCGTCCGCTCCTGGCACGGCGGTGGACATGAGCGAGCTGCTGGGCTCGTTCACGAACGACGTCGTGTGCCGCGCGGTGGTGGGAAAGCACCTGCGGGAGGAAGGCCGGAACAAGCTGTTCCGCGAGCTGATCGAGATCAACGTGTCACTCCAGGGGGGATTCAACCTCGAGGACCTCTTCCCGAGGCTGGCAATGGTGGACGTGCTCGCGAGGGTGGTCTGCACCAAGGCCAAGAGGGTCAGCAAGAGGTGGGACGATTTGCTCGACAAGCTCATCGATGAACACGCCGCCGCCAAGTCATCGTCGTTGGTAGCACCGCATCATCACGTCGACGACGAGCAGCAGGACACCGGCGATCTCATGGATGTCTTGCTCTCTCAGCAGGAAGATTACAGCCTCACCAGAGACAACGTCAAGGCCGGAACATTTCGTGCACGAAGCTCAGGAATGTGTCTTCGCGGTGACCTTTGACGATATATTTGGTCTTTTCACGCTCAACGCTCTCGACGCCTCACTCGTTCGATGCTGGACGTTGTAAGTCTGTACAATCACAGTCTCTGTTCACGTAATACCGATATATGTCACAATTTGTTGCTTTTCTGTGCATATATATAGATTCATGCTGACCGAAGCTAGATCATCGAAATCACCAATTGGTTTCCTAGACCCACGCTTGGTCGCCATTGATACCATCAACGAGGATGCATCCTTCGTCGAGAACTATATTACAAAAGCACTGCTGGCTCACCGCGATAAGGAATTTGTTCTTATGCCATCAATGAGCACTTCCATTGGATTTTAATTGTAATTATACCAAAATGGAATAAGGCTATATACCTTGATTCTCTAAGTAAGAACAAATCCAAGTACATAGCTATCGCCCAAATACTCGATAGGTAAGTACATTGTACATTGTACTCTTTCTTTCCTTCCGAATGACTAATCTAACTTTTTCGAATAACGAAGGTCGTTCGTCACATACGTTCAACAAACACGTGGCTCGACGACAGGGGTCAAGCCCTTGAAACATGCTCGCAATTTTCGGGTATTCGCTAGCTACACATTAATTAATCATATACAACACTTAGTAGTAATGCCTCTTGATTTAACACATTCTATTTTTTGCAGTGCCACCAGCAGCAGCCGGACAACACGTGTGGATACTACGTGTGCCACCATATGAGACTACTCCTCGATTCCACCAAGATCACCAATTCTAAGGTTTGTCAATCTTCCCATATTTATTTCATACATGTCAGGTTTTATATGTACGCGCGTTGATATTCCTATCGACAGGCTGTGCCCATCTCTACATCTGCATTGCAATAGCCGGACTTTGCAAAAATTCGAGGAGAGTTCGTTTGGTTTTTGTGGACTAAAGTCATGAGATCAGATGGAGAGTTCCACTACGCAGAATGATTTTTTATTGCTCTTATCACTCTGTAATTGTGAATTTGTTAATGGATATTTTATTTCATTTCAACTAATTCATTTGCGAAATGGATGCCTTATGTCTGTAAATGAAATGTGATGTGAATTGGATGTTTTATGTTTGTCAAATGAATTGAGATGTGAATTGTAAGTATACATATACTTGTTTAAGAGGGCATGGCTAGCATTTCCTGAGGCTAGCCAATAAACAGAAATAGATTTAGGGGTAGAAAAGAACATCACAGACGGTTTTTAGTTACAAACCGTCTGTGATAGGTGACATCACAGACAGTTTGTAAATAAAAACCGTCTGCGATATATCAATATCTTCTGTGATAATCAGCTATCACAGACGGTTTTCAGTTAAAAACCGTCTGTGATATTGATATATCACAGACGGTTGTCGAACCGTCTGTGATAACCTTCGATTATCACTGACCCATAAATTCAGACGGTTCAGAAAACCGTCTGTGATGATGTTTTTCAACCGTCTGTGATGTCCTTTTCTGTAGTAGTGATTGCTCTTCACTTTGGTGTGTGGTGGAGGAGAATGCGCAAGGCAGCTAGGGTTTTCGGCACTACTTTGATTCAATCTTCAACTCCTCCCGTACGAATGTTACAGGAAAACAACTCTTCTAAAATTTCAAAACATCCCGTCTTTACATATACCCTTTTCTCTAATATCCTCGAGAGATTTCTTTTTAAGTATTACGTGTAGCCTAATTGGTGTGCAAGTCATTTTTTCGGTTGATGGTCAGAGTACACGCGTTTGATTCTCACCAATTACAGATTGGATGAGACATCAACTTGTGTTGGATGTTCCGCTTTAATTTTTCTGAAATTTCATCCATTGGTATGACGTGGATCACATTTTCTAATTGGTCTAAGGTAGACGGAGATGAATGTTATCGGCCGTGACAAGTTAATTCTGTCGGACCTCGGGTTAGCAAACCCAGATCCTCTGTGATTCTACTGCACTATTCCCTGGATCAGTAGATAGTGCTCACAGATACATTACTGTATATCAAAAATATATCATGCGGAAGCATAAATAATACAGTAATACTTACTCATGGGCCGGTTATGCCGAAAATGATAAAATGCAGCAGCGGAAACTTCACATAGGTGGGACCCGCAGGATTTGCCCACAGACAGCCAACTAGGGTTCGCGACCTAGTCCATGGCCTCTTCGTCTTCCAGCTCTGTCGACCCTTTTTAGGCATCGCAGGGTTTGACTTTATTTCCTTTCTGACTGAATGATGGTAATTAAGCAATAGTGAGTACGACGGTACTCAGCAAGCCACCACACAGGATGCAATAATAATAGATGCAAGGCTGTCAAAGGAGACTTGAGGTTCTTTTATTTGCTTAATACGACATTTGCAATATTCATAATTAAAATTCCTATGACTTGGCATTTTATAAACATGCTTAAAAGAGTTTGAAATGGTGCAATAAATATAGCGGTGTCGGTTCCATCCACCGATTACATGGTTCCAACCACCTATGCTAGCTTTTGATCATTATGCCACTTCCATCTTATTTACCACGCTGGAGTACGTCGCTCCAGGAGAAATTCAAAATCAGAGTACCTTCCTCTGATAGGTTTTTGTCCCACCCACAAAGGTTTTTTTTGAAATAGAACTAACTCGAGGAGAATCCCATGTCCGCCCTTGACCGTGGGCACAGCTATTCGAATAGTTTTGACTCTGCAGAGTTTGTACACTTTCACCAGAAGAGACGATCCGCTCGTTGCTCCACACGATTCCTTAGTCATGCGGTTGAGTAGATCATCACAATAACTGTTCAAAATATCGAGCTCCTTTTGTCATCTCACTTTATGGGCTGCTCCCACTTGCGGTGGGTCCCATACTTTGCACGGGATGTAACCATGGAAACTAGCGCATTCGGACTGCAACTCTCCACAATGCTAGCACGGCTGGAAACTTCACCCTGCACTCGGTGTCCCTTTAAGCCTTCTCTTGCCCTTGTAGCATCCTCCTTTCCCTTACCAGTGAGATGAGTTCTGGGGGTTCGATAGATTTACTTAGCCAAGTTGCAATTTGCAGACTTGTGGTTGTACTGTTTTACACGGAGAAGTCATCACAAGATTAAGTCCTTAATGCGTCCGGGCGGTTCAGTCCACAAACCAATATTCTCGTGCTACCTCTGCACCAACCACTCTTACCACCCGCCCAGACAGGTATAGCAGGTTTTGAGGGTTTTGAGAAACATAAAATAAGTAGTCTCAAAGTATTTAGCCACGTACATCTCGTGACTGCCCAAAACAAATTCTCATGTTTTTGAAGATTGATGATCAGGGCAACTAGCCCCCTGGACTTGACAAGACTAGCATGGCATTTAATATGACTTATAGCTAGTAAAGTTATCATTAATATCTATGGTGACAAGGATCAGGTGATTCAAGTATCAAAGGATGGCATAATAATTTTAATACAATATCAAGTGGGCATGTAGCTACCTTAAGATTTAACATATATTTGCATAACAAATTAGGCATGCAAGTTGATAGTTTTAAAGAACATAGTTTTGCATAGAATGTAGGACCAATATGATCAAAGTGATGACTTGCCTTGCTTGGCGTACCATGGCCTTGATTGACCTAATTCAAAGCCTTCTCAGTCAGTGCTTATAATTTGCTGATCTTCGCTTTTACCCAAGTATTGATCCTGTTCGAATCCATCGCCTCATCGAGTCTTCCGATTCTAAGGCACGGCAAAGAAAAGAAAGACCAAATAAATCCAAACACTTTAAATGCCCGATTTAATTTAAATTATACATTTATTATGGTTTGAGAATAGAAGGATGATCCGAACTAGTGTGCTATGAACACAGCGGCAGCTGGATTTAAGTAAGATAATGAGTTGCCTGAATAGCTTTACCGTGAGGGAAAATTTTAGGATAACGAGGACCAAGAGGAATAATTATCTTCAGGCATTTATCCACTCTAGAAAAAGGCAGTGGCCATACATGGCTGATTAGGAAAAAGGCAAGATTCGATCTGTTACTTGATAACTTTCTCGTTATTGATTTACATTTATCAAGAAAGTTCCATGGGTCGGGCAGACTTAGAGACAGATAAAAGAGAGTATCAATGGTAGTATAGAGAAACATGATTTTATGATTTTAGGATACAGATACGTAAGGTGAGTATAATTAAATATGTGGTGTAACTTTTATATTTCATGTGACAAAACTTATCTGGGATGGCAACGGCCAATTCAATGAATCATTGATTTCAACAACTTACTTAGGATATGAATTCTAATTGCCTAACCAATCATTATTATGCACAAGATTGATTATTTTACTAACTAACCAATCTTATTATTAGCGGTCTGCCTTTTATTGAATGAGTGATTCATGGTTGATATTTTATGTGGAAAAATCTTGCCAAATTGATTAACTTAGTTTGCTTAAATATATTTAGATGGATGTAGGAAAGTTAGTATCTAAACCGTTCGAGTTTTTGATACGATTAAAGTTATTATTCGGGTTTTCCCGAGTAGAGGCGGGAAGCGTTAAAATTATCTTTACAAATCTTCAAATATGCAACTCTAATTGTTAGGATCAAATTTCTAGCACTTTTGATTTATAAAAGAGACTTCTTTAATTAGGTTCACGAATTAGATTTTAACGGCAACCTCCATTCAATTCGTGTCGATTTTTTTGTCATACGAAAATAGACCACGAATAACCTTGTTTTAGTTGTACACGAAAATTAATGCATAAATCTCACTTGACCCATATGAACCATTGTTAAGATTTCAATTCAAATGCATAAATCTTTTCATTATGAATTCATAAATAATTCATTATTCTTATTCTTATGCACAATGTGTCTTTACATGCAATTAAACAAACTTAGAGTTTTAATTTCATTTCATACCCTTTTTAGTTAACTCCCACAATTAAATTTTATTCTCATTTTTATTTGCAATTTTTTTTGAGATGTCTGCTACCATTGAGTTGGGAGGATGCAAGTGATGCATATTCACCAGGCTCTAATCTGTAGTGGGTCCACATGCCAGACACAGAGAGAGACATACAAATGGGGGGTGTCTTCGGCTGGCTGAGAGCAGAGCAAAGAGGGGAAGAACAGCGAACCAGAGGAGGGGGAGTGGCGGCGAAGCCTTGCGGCGTCGCCGGCGGGGAGCGGTCGGGGAGGCGACGGCGACCGGTGAAATGGGGTGCCCCGGTGACGAGGAAGCTCGGGCGGCAGCAGCTCCGGTTGGGGTGGCGCCAAGGCGGGCGGGCGGCGGCTCTAGGCGGCCGGGGGTGATGAGGAAATGGAGCGCCGGCGGCCGAGTGAGAGAGGGAAGGAAGTAAGGCACGCATGCGCTCGAGCAAGCCATGAGGAACTCACCAGTAGCGGTGGCTTGGCCGGGAAGATGTCGAGGCACGTCGGCGACGGGAGCCATGGGCGGCGCAGGGAGGCTCACCGTGGCGGGGGAGCTCGGGTGGCAGTGGGCGTTGGCCGACGGTGGGGTGAGCTTTGGTGCACCGAGGAGACGCTCACGGCGCGAGGAATCGGCCTGGGGTCGACCGACGAGGAGGCGGCGGTGAAAATGGCGGCGACCGGCTGGAAAGGGGGGAAAGCTGGCGCAGCGTGCTCGGGCGGCAGTTTTGCAATTAACCACGTGGGGAGGCGGCGGGCGGCAGGAGGCGCACTGCGACGGGGTCGGCTTGTGGAGGGGAGGGTCGAAGCGGCGGAATCGGCGCGAATGACGGTTGCCGGCGCGAGCGCAGAGCCATTGCTCGGCTTGGAGGAGAAAGAAGGGGGGCAAGGGAAAGGAGGAGACGAGTGCGGGCTCCTTATAGGCAAGCGCGGGCTCGGGAGTAGAGCCGGGGCATGGGCACGGCATGGGCGGCGCGTCCGGAAGCATGGGCGAGCGCACCGTCAGCATGGCTGCGAGTACGGCGGGGCATGGGCGGCGTGTCCGGCGGTGTGGAAATGGCGGAAAACCAGCGGCGGGCTGGCGAAACCGGGGACGGCACGGCTGCAGCTTAGGGCAGTGCGAGCGCGGGCTGGGCAGTCTGGTTCGGCGGGAGTGACGCAGCTGGTGCGGTGGTGCTGTGAGTAGCGGGAGGAGAACGAAGGAACAGGGGAAGAAGAGAAGCAGCGCGGTCGGGTGGGCCGGAGGCCAGAAAAAGAAGGGGCAGGCCGCATGGGCCGGTCGGACCAGGTGGGAAAGAAAAAAAGGAGAGTGGGCCAGGGGGAAAAGAAGAAATGGACCGGGCCCCAAAAGGAATTTTGGTATTTTCAAGAATTTCTGAATTTGGACTTGCAATTCAATTTGAAAGCTTGGTTCAACTTTTGGATTCGACAATTAGATTTTAAGATTGGTCGAATTTTAAGAAATATTTTCTTGATTCTTCGGATTTAAATTTTCAGATATGAAAATTGGATGGAAGGATTTTAGATTGATTTTCAATTTCTATTCTTGGTCTTTGAATAACCAAATTTAAATTTTAAAATTTGAATCTAATACTCCTAAGGAGTTTTGGATTTTCTCAGTTTGATTTTTATTAATCGGGCTCTTTGGCAAGACATCAAATCGAGACATTTGAATAACGCCAAAAACTTTTGAGAAATACAGGAGAAACGATTAAAAGATTTTTGAAATTTTTATAATTACACTAGTTCCCTTTTTGGGATGTCACAAATTCGGACCAACTAATTAATCTTAATTAGTTACATAAAATCATTTGAGAATACATCCATGATTAAATCAGACGACAAAGCCAAGTTCAAAAAAAAAAAAAAATCAAACGATAAAGCCTAAATGAAAAAAAAAGCGCTTAAGCTTAGCACGAAGCCAGCCCAGCCAACCTACGCTATAATAATCCCAACGAGCTCAGAGCCCAAGAGAAACAGCAATATATGCCAATGCCATGCACGTACGACCCAAGCTTTGGTTATTGGATTGCTAATATCGATCGATAAACATGACAATGGTACTCCAAAAAAAAGATAAACAGGACAGTGTACAAACTGCAAACCAAGATATGTATACGTAAACCGGCCTAAGTCAGAACTCAGAAGGAAAATATGAAAGAAGTAATCACACAATATAGACTATATTCTTTATTTGCAATATATATGGTAACTGTATATTTAGAGTTCGTTACAAGCCTATAATTCTATGTATTATTTGTAGAAATGAAGGACATGGAGCCCTACACACATAGTACATGATAGGAGGAACAGGGCTCACACTATTAAAGTATCATACAAGCACAATATATATACACTGCTTTGACTTGACCTATATATATATGTATCCCATTAATTAGGATGATCAACAGATTGATCATAATAAATCCACGTACACTGAATCCATCGTGCCTTCAGGGGCGGATCTACAGTAATTCATGGGTATTCAGTTGAATACCCAAAATTTTTTGCAAAAAATCTGCTATATATTAGGTATAGTATATATATGTATATGTAATTGGGTATTTGGAATATATTAAACCTCCGGCCGGCGGTCCGCTGCGCCCTGCGGGCTCCCGAGTCCCGAGTCCCGTCTCCGTCTCCCATTCCCGCGCCGAAAACGGCCCACGGCCCATTCGCAACCCCCACTCTCCAACCTCACAGCCTCACAGCGACGGGAGAGAGCGAGCCTCAGCGACAATCTCCACTCTCCAACGGTCCAACCCTAGCTCAGTCCTCAGATCCGGTGGCCGGTTCCCGGGCGGCGGCCGGCGGCGGTTGGCGCGCTCAGCACCTCGGCAGGCGGCGCCTCGGCGCTCCTTCCTCGGGCACTCCGCCTCTCCGCCGGCGGCCCGCAGCGGCGCAGCGCAGTGCCGCAGTCCCTGTCCCTCTCCAGGCTCCGGCTTCCGGCGACCGGCGTGACGGCGTCTCCGCCTCTCCGGGCTCCGCTCTCCCTGCTCTCTGCTCTCAGATCCGGTGCCTCTCTGCTCTCAGATCCGGCGCGGCGGGCCGGCGGCGCCTCGTCTGTCTCTCTGCTCTCAGATCCGGCGCCGGGCGCCCGGGCGGCGGGCGCCGGCGGCTGGCGCGCCGCGCGCTCCTTCCTGGCTTCCTCAGCTCAGGCGGCTCCCCCGGCTGGCCGGCTGCTCCGCCTTCGAAGCTCAGCCCTGCTCCCCGCCGCGGCGCCGCCCCCAGGCTGCCAGGCCCAGCCCAGTGGCCAGTGCGGCAGACGGCAGTGCCGAGCAGAGCAGCCAAGGACCCGAGGTATTGAGGTAATCCATCCCCTATTCCCCTCCCCTTCCTTCAGATTTGTCATCTGTATTGTGTGTTGGATAACCTGTAAACCTGAGAGGCTGAGAAACAGAGAAACCTGTCATCTCTACTTTGAATTGCAGCTACTGCGGGAGGATGATGGATGGGATTCTTTTCTTAAAGATGTCACTTCCTTTTGTGTGAAGTATGGCATCAAAGTTGCTCAAATGGATGATTTCTATAAACCAGTTGCAAGATCCAAAAGGTTCTTCAAAAAAGTTAAGAATCTTCATCGCTTCCATGTCGAAATGTTCTTAAGTGTTATTGACAGGCAGCTTCGAGAGCTTAATGACAGATTTGATGAGGTAAACACAGAATTGCTTCTTTGCATGGCGTCATTTAATCCTACTGATTCATTCGCTGCTTATGACAAGGACAACTTGGTTAGACTTGCTCAGTTTTATCCTAAAGATTTCTCAAGCACAGAATTGATGCATCTTCCATTTCAACTTGCACACTTCATTACTAATATGCGCAGAGATGAAAGGTTTAGAGAAGTGAAGAACCTTTCGGAGCTTTCCATTATGCTTGTTCAAACAAAGAAGAGTATCAATTACGCAATTGTTTACAAGCTTCTCAAATTGGTGCTAATTTTTCCCGTAGCAACTGCTAGTGTTGAGAGAGTGTTTTCTTCAATGAATTACGTGAAGAATAAGTTGAGAAATAGAATGGGAGAGCAGTACTTGAATGATTGCTTGGTTACATTTCTTGAGCGAGAGTTTTTTATGCAAGTTAAGGATGATGAGATTATATCTCGCTTTCAAGGCATGAAGCGTCGTCGCGTTAATATTTAGTTCTTAATTATTTTATAATTTCTTTGTATTATTTCAGTTGTTGTCTGTAGTACGAACAATTGTACTTTAATTTTCGCTATTATGGACCTTTACATTTTTTATTGAACAATATTTTTGTAACTTCGAATACCCATTCCGAAATTCCTGGATCCGCCCCTGGTGGTGGTGCTCTCCGGCCTCCACGGTTGCCGGGGCGCCGCCGACTGGTACGGCCAGCCCAACGGCGCCGGACCAGACGACAAAGGTAACTAGTGATTCCTCTGCTCACCCATTGCTTGGTTGCTCGAACTGCTTGGAGAATTAACGGATGAATGTCCGGATTGCACGGAATGGATATTGCAGGCGGCTCCTTATTTAAGAAGGGGGTCTCCTTATTTACCACTCTCCCAATACGTGAGATTGGTAAGCAAGCAGTGCACATGCAACTCATTGCTAGTCATGTGTTACGCATGCTTGCACAAGGACGTACGTATATATGTGCGTACGATTTGCACAGTGGTAGTACTGTTGCGTGCCTATGTACAGTCTACGTACCTGTACGTGGGCTATGACGACATATATCAGAATTGACTCTGACGTCCATCTCAGTCTAAAAAGCCAACGAACGATGTATATATACGATGTACAGTAGTTAGCCATGTCGATCGGTCCGTGGACGGCGAAAACTAGCTAGCTTGTCTGTACCTTGGTGTGTGTGGCGGGGGTGCATCTGCTAATCAATTCATTGATTGGCGCTTGAGGATTAATTTGCCAATCAAATCACTTTAATCACTTTCAGATCACTTTAATCACTTTCAGATATCAATTTCATGCTAGAATACAAAAATAGGTTGGATACATTGTTTGCTAAGCTCAAAAGAATTGATGCTCATCTCAAGGAAGATAAAAAAACAAATTGCCAAACGAGAGTGGACATTAACATATATAGCTTCCTATTCTTCTTATATAAAGCTAAGGAGTAGAGAGTGGTTCATCGACGGGTGAACACTCCGCTATACCAGTATAAGCTACAGTTACAGACACATCGCATCGCATTGCATGAAACAGAACAGAACAATGATACAGTTACAGATGCATTACATTGCTTGAAAGTGATAACAGTAAAACAGTTACAGAGATAGTGATATACAGTTCACAAAAATAGGAAGTGATAAAATAAAATAGTTACAGAGATGGTGATGTACAGCTTATAGAAATAGGAAGTGATAACAGTAAAATAGTTATAGAGATTGTGATGCACAGCTCGTAGAAATGGGAAGTGATACAGAAAAATAGCTACCGAGATAATGATGTACAACTCGTAGAAATGGGAAGTGATAATAGTAAGTCAATTACAAAGATAGTGATGTACAGGTCACAGAAATGGAAAGTGATAATAGTAAATCAATTACAGAGATAGTGATGTATAGATCACAGAAATGGAAAGTGATAATAGTAAAACAATTATCAGGATAGTGATGTACAGTTTATAGAAATGGGGATTGTTAAAGTGATGTGGTAACACTGTTTTATCGTGTGCTTGCTGAGTATCTGGACTCACCCTTACTTTGTTTGTTTTTTTAGATAATCAATGAGGACGTCATGCACGGACGGAGTAGCACATAAATTATTTCAAGTACTAGCAGCACTAGCATATCAGCTTTTAGTAGTACGATTAAACTCTACTGGTATGCTAGAATAGTGACTTAGAATGATATGTTGTAAAGTGTTTAGAATGATATGTTGTAAAGTGTCTGTTGCATTATAAATAAAGTAGTATTTGCTTAAAATGATGGTAGTTGAAAGAAAAAATGGTAAAAGTATGTATTGATGGTAGCACTCTAGACCAGAGGGTGGACAGGGTGTTACAAGTTTCAGCCCCCTAGCTTTCGAGAAAGATGCAAATTAATTTTAGCCACAGATCAGATCAGTAGTGAAAATGTGAAACGCCACAACCACAAACTAATCCATCGATTGCTAATCGATATGGAAGATGCATGCACATACTCGAATCGTACGAACGAACGCACGCCACATGGGATTGGTAAGCAGTGCTTGGACGGCGAAAACTAGCTAGCTTGTATGTACCTTGGTGTGTGTGGCGGGGGTGCAAATGCTACTCAATTCATTGATTGGCGCTTGAGGATTAATTTGCCAATTAAATCACTTTCAGACATCAATTTCATGCTAGAATAAAAAAGAGTAAAGTCCATTACCGGTCCTTAAACTTTTTATGCTGTGTCATCCCGGTCCATAAACTTTTAAAGTATGTCATCCCGGTCCCTAAACTTCAAAATGTGCCATTACCGGTCCTTAAACTTTTTATGTTGTGTCATCTCGGTCCATAGACTTTCAAAAGTGTGCCATTACAGCTGGAGCCGTAACAGGTGGTAATAGCACACTTTGAAAGTTTAGGGACCGGGATGACATACTTTAAAAGTCTATGGACCGGGATGACACAGCATAAAAAGTTTAAGGACCGGTAATGGACTTTACTCAATAAAAAAATAGGCTGGATACATTGTTTGCTAAGCTCAAAAGAATTGATGCTCATCTCAAGGAAGATGAAAAAAAAACAAATTGCCAAACGAGTGTGGACATTAACATATATAGCTACCTATTCTTCTTATATAAAGCTGAGTAGTGTGTGTGTTGTGAGATCAATCCCAACCCATGGCCATGGCAACTAATCATGACGAGATTCCTCCCTCGCAAGAGGACTTGCACCGGCCCCGGCCCTACCATCCAAGTTTGTGGGGTGACTTCTTTCTTGACTATACGCCATGCACTCCAGCACAAGTACGTATTAACACATCAACTTTGGAGGAATGCTAGGATTCAAATCCGAAAAGAATTAGGAGTGTTTTTTCTCCACAAATCTCCAAACATCCTTGTAATTTCCACGAAGTGCGCGCGCTATATGCATGTCCGAGTGATACAAATGCTTTTATTTATATCTAATTTACTATCGTACGTTCTGGTGTAGTATCTGGTGATACGATGCTGAAGTTAAGGAGGAGGAGTTGAGGAAAATGATACTGGATTCCAGATCTTCTGATTTGCCTCATAAGCTAGAGCTTGTCGATACATTGGAACGGCTTGGGCTGGAGTATCACTATGCAAAGGAGATCGATAATTTACTACAGGATATTCATGATGCTAGGGATCAAGATTGTGATCTTCCTACGACAGCACTTCAATTTTATTTGCTTAGGAAGCATGGATATCATATTTCGTCAGGTAAGATGCTAAAAACAATTTTTATCATCATAATGACACTATGAGAATGACAATTTGAACACACCGCTGCGTAAAAATGGCAGAGAGGATGAGGTGGTGTTTGTCGCTTCCAAATTGCAGGATATATGGACTTATATATGCTAAGCATTAGCCATACCGTTAATTCAATTATGAATATACAAAACAGCATTTCTATTTCAAAATCATGCCCTTTGATTTATATGCATTATTTTCTGCATTTGCTTCCAATTCTATTTGAGGTGCTTAAATTTTCTAATATTGTAGATGTATTTCTGAAGTTCAAAGATAACCAAGGAAATATCGCAAGCAATGATACGAGATGTTTACTGAGTCTTTATGATGCTGCACATCTTAGAATTCATGGGGAAGAAATACTTGACGATGCTATCGCTTTCACCAAGAATCGCCTCCATACTATGATCGAATATTTGGAACCAGAGTTAGCAAAAGAGGTGCATCATGCATTAGAAACACCTCTTTTCAGGAGGTTGGAAAGAGTCGAAGCAAGGCGTTGTACGTATCTCAGTATACGAGAAAAATACTACACGGAATGAGACCATGCTGGAGCTTGCAAAGCTGGACTTCAATATTCTGCTAACTCTGTATTGCAAGGAGCTAAAAGATCTTACACTGTAAGTAAGAAGACTCACTAACATATACAGCATAACGAAGTTGTAAATAATTACTTGCATTACCAACAGTATTGTGTCACATGCTAAATTATACATTTTGAATTACAGATGGTGGAAAGAATTTCAAGCCCAAACAAATATAAAATACTTTGCAAGAGATAGGATGGTGGAGTTGCACTTTTGGATGCTAGGAGTTTTCTATGAGCCCCAATACTCATATTCACGTATAATGCTTACAAAATTGGTTACGATTACATCACTATTTGATGACTTATATGACAATTATAGCACCACAGAGGAAAGCTATTTCTTCACTACCGCATTGGAAAGGTTTGACCTCACTTCTTGAGTACTTGTTCAACTTTGTTATGTTGCTCCCAGCTGAAAATTTGAATACTCTTTGATTCATCAAAATGTGTTTAGTTCTACTATAAACATCTTGGACTATGAAGAAATGGAGTAAACATAGAAATTATTGATAATCACAAATTAATCATTGTTAACAAAGAACATGCATAGACATTATTCAATAAATATTGTAGATAATGGACATTTCAAGTATCACCCATTGTATTACAGTTGACATAAGCTGCAACTCATCCATTCGAACCATTTCAATATCTATACCAAAAAAGTTTCGATGACCAAGAATTTGCAATGATAATTTTGCCTCCAGTATATATTTATCTTTGCAGATGCCTTATTTTAGTTAGTTAGCTAGTGTTAATTATATCATCGATAATTCCCTTTCTGTTAGGTGGGATGAGCAAGCAACGGAGCAGCTGTAACGCCCCCAATTTTTGGGAACAGGGACGTCGTACGGCCTGCAACAGCCCAGGAGTTCTGTTGCGGCTTAACAGTGTATCATGCCTGCTTATAAGCCATTTAAAAAGAGTTAATTGGATTAAAGTAAGACCTAATGGCCAGCTTTAATGACAATACGGGCGTTCAAGCCCAAAACTTAACTTACATACAGAAGAGCCGAAGAAAACTCCACAGGAACGCTTGAGTGCGGTCGTAACCCTAATGCGAAATCTTGAATTGCTTCCTTTTTCTTCTGGTATCTGTTGGGGGAAAATTAGGCAAGCCTGAGTACTCCCACCCCGTACTCAGCAAATCACATGTGGAAATACTATATAACTAATTGCCAGGGTTCTCGGGTGGAGGGTGTATAGGGGTTTTATTATGAGGTGGATGCAGTTTTATTTGCAAACAATTAAAAGTAAAACATTTTCTTCTTAAGATCAGGGGTTTTCTGTTATCAGATAAAATCTCATCATTACTCAATTTAACAACATCAGAAACACTACTTATGCCTTATTTTTGGAATCACCCAATTAACACAGCTTCATTAACCAGAAGCACGGCGTATTCGAATACCATTTATTTCACTCTGCAGAGCTGCCCTGCTTTACCCACAAGATTTCTTTAACCCACGTCTGGCATTAAGAAAACATGGCTTTTCGCTGCTCAATTCTTTATATAGCCTCTACCTAGTAGACTTCCTCAATAAGCCCAGGCCACTCCTGACTTACACCAATAAGCTCAAGATACCTCTGACTTATCTCAGCCTACTATTGTGCGGCTCACATAACACATGATCGAGGTTCAGATCGATCGGTCAGATTGTTCAAATAAGATAACCAACTTCCATACGGCCCTACTCAGCCCCTTCCGTATGGACTCGCACGGTGCCTCCAGACTGCGTCTGTAGAGGTTCAATCGAACTTGAGCAGCTACTAGACCAGGGTTGACGTATCAACACTTGTGGTTGGGCGATGACTGTCTTTTACTTAGCACAAGGTTCTTGCCCTTATCTTTTTCCTGAGGTCCGCAGCCTCAGGCTCAGGGTAAGGCAGTGGACGAAGTCCTCCACGGACCTCCACACCATTTTTACCCTAACTTGCACACCAGCATCACCGGCCTAGGGTACGGTGTCCCATACCACCCTACCCTCTCCGGGTTTTTCAATTCTATTAGCCCACGGCTCACACCTTAGTAGTGTGACACGTTGAAGGGTACAGCAGTGGGCGAAACCGCCGCACGATTTCGCGCAACACCTTTACCCCACACTGCCCACCAACATTTCCGGTCTAGGGCACGGCGTCCCATACCACCCTACCCTAGATCCGGGTTTTTCAAACCTACCGGCCAACGGCCAGAGTCACTTAGTAGTGTATTATACTGAATGAAATGATCTTGTATACATTTATATCATATGTTAATTCTTACTAAGGTTGTCAAGGTGAATATGGCCATCAAGGTAAACAGGGCTATTTATCAGTGGTAGGATTATCTAGATAGCATGCCATTCTAAATCTTTGTTTTAAGCAATTATCAGTTCGCAACTATCGATAATGAAAATACATTAAATAATTAATGTAAATTTCATGGGATTCAATATGATCAAAAACATGTGACTTGCCTTCTCTCGGCTGCTCTTGATCTTCTCGATTGGCTTCCAACTTACTTCATCTGTCTTCACTGTTCTTCAGTTGACCAATCCGCTTGGTCCGTACACTAGCGTAGAAAACGATATCAAATAAGTTCCTGCTTTGCAAGATGCAAGCTGGGAACAAAATGCAAATAAACAACAAGCAAGAGCATAAAAAGAAATGGGTTGGGCTGAGAGGTCAAGGTTCAATGATACTTGGTGGGTCGACACGGTTAACATTGGATTAGACAAACTCAGGGCTATTAAAAGATGTATACATGTTGGACAGATCCTGGAAATAAAAGATAGACATTTAGAATTAGATGGCTAATCTTGGGGTGGTTTTGGATTTTATCAAGAGTTAATTTGGCGAAATGGAGGAATTTGAATTTATAAGCTATGAATTGGTTGGAACGGTGAACTTTAAATTTAAAGAGTTAAATTCATGAAAAGGGGAAGTTTAAATTTTTAGGATTTAAATTTGAAAGAATGGATGCCAAATTTGAATTTGGGATATTAAACTAGTCCAAATGGTGTATTTTGGGATTTTTGAGAATTTTCTGGATTTTCTGGGATTTATATTTTTTTTCTGGATTTTATAACTCGAATGAACAGTAATCTACAGTAGTGGGCTCGGCCCGAGTGAACAGTACAGCCCAGCCCTATTTTCCCGCGCGTAAACCAGCCGGCGGCTCGACCCGAGCGCTCGGCCGAGCAGGCCGCGGGCCACGCGCGCGCACGGGCGAAGCCCAGCGTACACGCGTGCTCGTCCGCCCGATGGGCGACGCGCGGCCAGCGTGGATGGCAGCGATGGGGCGAGCGCGGACGTCGGATGGAGAGGCGGCGATGGATCAGTGGCTGAGATTTGAACCGACGCGAGTGGTTGGATGGAAACGGCGCCAACGGCCGAGATACGCCCACGTCGCCCCCGGGAGGTCGTCTTCAACCTCTGGACGGCTCCCGGGACGGCACAACAGAGTCCGCCCTCCTCGGCGAGGCGGCGGCGTCTGGGCACCTGGAGTGGAATGGGTTTCACAGAGGTTAGGTTTTGGACATGAGAATCCATTTTGGTACTTTGGCGGGTGGGGGAGTGAGTGACGGTGGCTAGCGGCGGCCGGGAAGACGACGGCCTCCACGGTGGCGTTAAGGATGTCCGGTGAGGTTTGGGTCTAATCAAGTGGATTTTCACCATCTAGAGAACCTAACGAGTATACTAGAAATGGTGGTGTAGCTTGAGGTTGGCTCAGTCGTGCTAGCCACAGTGAGGTCCTTTGGACCGACAGCGACCTTCGGTGCCATGGCCCAGGGTAGATGCTCCGGTACCAACGAGCGCACCATTGCATTCCAGAGGCAATGAGGATTATGTCAGTGCATTGAATTAGAAAATAATCGATTAAATCGGGAGAATGGCTCTAGGGCTCACCGGCGCAGGAATGGCGATTGCCGGCGACTCGGGCGACGGGAGCTCGATTAACTGGAGGATGGGGTTTGTGAGGATGCCAGAAGTTGTTGGGAGGTAGAATTAGGCTCTTATAGCCAGCGCAAGGCGGTTTCCCGGGGGATATTTCCCCGGATGCGTTCGGCTCACGCGAAGCAGGGAGAGAGGAGAGGTATTGAAGAGGTGCAGAGGCTGTGAGAGGGAGCTGGCATCTCCCCTCTGCCCTATGGTACGGTTGGTGGACTCCCCGAGAAGAGAGGTCGCGAGAAACGGTGAGCTGTAGCGGTGGCGAAGCTGCGCCCAGCTCCGGAGCGCTGCGCGAGGGGAGGCGCAGGGGTGTGCGGCTGGCAGGTGGGGCCTCAGTGCAGAGAGGTCGCGGCGTGATGATGGAGCGGCGCCGCACCTTCGTGGCGAAAGAGACGCCACGCGGATCGCGTCTTCGGGAAGGCGAGGAGAGGCGCACGCCCGCAGGTGACGCCAGAGCGAGGGAGATGGCGCATTTACCAAAAGAGGAAAGCGCCATTTCGCCGATATTTGCCAAAAAGGGAAAGAAATCCGAATTCAAAAGAAATTCAAGAAATAAAAAAATCTTGAAATTTTCGGGGTGTTTCAGCAGCTCCCAACATACCTGAGGACCTTATACATCAATGTATTTACCACCGTAAATGCTATTGAACAGGAGTTGAAACTTCAAAATAATAAGCATGCGGAATTGGTCAAAATTGTGGTAAATTCTCCCCTAATCCTATCGCAACCAAAATGTTTCCGTTTAATGAAATAATGAATAGAGTACCATTTATGGTCAACCGGAATTTGATGTATCATTACTATTTAATGAATGTTGACTATTGAATGGTCAACCGGAATTTGATGTATCATTACTATTTAATGGACTTTGGAGCGCTAGTGTACGCTGATTGGATTAATTAAGGTTTTTCATTTATAGTCTGAGGGGGTGGCGATATATATAGGAACTTTGCTAGGTGTTTACTGGGAGTTAGTTAAGATTTTCAAATAAATGAATTTGTAATAAATGAATTAGGATTTATATCAAGCAGTATATATACTTATTCTCATGTGTAGTTACAACTAATAGATTGAACCTCATGGACTTGAAAGGCTGAAGTTTGGTGGAGAATAATGCATGGTTACATATCTGTGTACCGATAAATACTCATAAAGGGTATGCGCATCAATTGCGATAATTATATATACAATGCATACTGAAATTAGGCTACTGTGCGAACTCAATTTTATAGCATTGTCTAAACTTGTATATATTAATTGCATATGAAAGATGAAACATAATGTTCTCAAAGAGCAGTACACACAAAAACTTAAAATCTATTAGAATCTATACATATTTAGCTACCCATACATATATGTTGGGTTATTTATTTATTTCAAAAATAGATTGGAATGTTAATATGAGAAATATTGGTAATATGAATAAGTATGTTTCTATATAACATTTTTACAATCCCAGTGCATGTTGCAAATGGCAAGCACACCCCTGCAAATCTGCAACTCTATGTATGAAAGCAAGTTGCCACTAAGTTTGTCTTCGTGTATTTAAAATAATATTGCCCGGCCCCATGTGTTTAATTAGGTGATTAACATGGCCAAAAGCTATCACGCTGAGGTGAAATGGCGCGACGAGCACTATGTACCTGCTAATATTGAGGAACATTTGCAAATTTCAGCGTGCAGCAGTGCCTGCATGCAGATAACAAACCATGGGTTCATTTCGATGGGAGATGTGGCAACTATTGAGGCCATTGAGTGGGCTTTTACCTATCCAAAAATTATTAAAGCAGTTTGCATTATCGGGCGCATTGGTAACGATATAACGTCACATCAGGTACCAATATATATATTTTCTCTTGCCTAAATAAAAATAATAGAATAGTTTCTAAGTGCTATATATATATATATATATATATATATATATATATATATATATATATATATATATATATATATATATATATATATATATATATATATATATATATATATATATATATCTCATTATTTTTCTTTTGTTTGAAGCGAGAACAAGCGTCGAAGCATGTGGTATCCACGGTGCAAACTTGCATGAAGGAATATGGGATCACAGTAGAGCAAGCCAATGAAAAGCTTAAAGGGATAGTTGAGGAAGCATGGATGGACATCACCGAGGCCTGTCTCAAACCTGAACAGCCAATGGCACTTTTGGAGAGGGTGGTCAATCTGGCACGAACAATGGATTTCTTTTACAAACACGAAGATGCATACACCGACCCGCATAGCGTCAAAGGCACGCAGGGGCGGATCCAGGAATTTCGGAATGGGTATTCGAAGTTACAAAAATATTGTTCAATAAAAAATGTAAAGGTCCATAATAGCGAAAATTAAAGTACAATTGTTCGTACTACAGACAACAACTGAAATAATACAAAGAAATTATAAAATAATTAAGAACTAAATATTAACGCGACGACGCTTCATGCCTTGAAAGCGAGATATAATCTCATCATCCTTAACTTGCATAAAAAACTCTCGCTCAAGAAATGTAACCAAGCAATCATTCAAGTACTGCTCTCCCATTCTATTTCTCAACTTATTCTTCACGTAATTCATTGAAGAAAACACTCTCTCAACACTAGCAGTTGCTACGGGAAGAATTAGCACCAATTTGAGAAGCTTGTAAACAATTGCGTAATTGATACTCTTCTTTGTTTGAACAAGCATAATGGAAAGCTCCGAAAGGTTCTTCACTTCTCTAAACCTTTCATCTCTGCGCATATTAGTAATGAAGTGTGCAAGTTGAAATGGAAGATGCATCAATTCTGTGCTTGAGAAATCTTTAGGATAAAACTGAGCAAGTCTAACCAAGTTGTCCTTGTCATAAGCAGCGAATGAATCAGTAGGATTAAATGACGCCATGCAAAGAAGCAATTCTGTGTTTACCTCATCAAATCTGTCATTAAGCTCTCGAAGCTGCCTGTCAATAACACTTAAGAACATTTCGACATGGAAGCGATGAAGATTCTTAACTTTTTTGAAGAACCTTTTGGATCTTGCAACTGGTTTATAGAAATCATCCATTTGAGCAACTTTGATGCCATACTTCACACAAAAGGAAGTGACTTCTTTAAGAAAAGAATCCCATCCATCATCCTCCCGCAGTAGCTGCAATTCAAAGTAGAGATGACAGGTTTCTCTGTTTCTCAGCCTCTCAGGTTTACAGGTTATCCAACACACAATACAGATGACAAATCTGAAGGAAGGGGAGGGGAATAGGGGATGGATTACCTCAATACCTCGGGTCCTTGGCTGCTCTGCTCGGCACTGCCGTCTGCCGCACTGGCCACTGGGCTGGGCCTGGCAGCCTGGGGGCGGCGCCGCGGCGGGGAGCAGGGCTGAGCTTCGAAGGCGGAGCAGCCGGCCAGCCGGGGGAGCCGCCTGAGCTGAGGAAGCCAGGAAGGAGCGCGCGGCGCGCCAGCCGCCGGCGCCCGCCGCCCGGGCGCCCGGCGCCGGATCTGAGAGCAGAGAGACAGACGAGGCGCCGCCGGCCCGCCGCGCCGGATCTGAGAGCAGAGAGGCGCCGGATCTGAGAGCAGAGAGCAGGGAGAGCAGAGCCCGGAGAGGCGGAGACGCCGTCACGCCGGTCGCCGGAGAGCCGGAGCCTGGAGAGGGACAGGGACTGCGGCACTGCGCTGTGCCGCTGCGGGCCGCCGGCGGAGAGGCGGAGTGCCCGAGGAAGGAGCGCCGAGGCACCGCCCGCCGAGGTGCTAAGCGCGCCAACCGCCGCCGGCCGCCGCCCGGGAACCGGCCACCGGATCTGAGGACTGAGCTAGGGTTGGACCGTTGGAGAGTGGAGATTGTCGCTGAGGCTCGCTCTCTCCCGTCGCTGTGAGGCTGTGAGGTTGGAGAGTGGGGGTTGCGAATGGGCCGTGGGCCGTTTTCGGCGCGGGAATGGGAGACGGAGACGGGACTCGGGACTCGGGAGTCCGCAGGGCGCAGCGGACCGCCGGCCGGAGGTTTAATATATTCCAAATACCCAATTACATATACATATATATACTATACCTAATATATAGCAGATTTTTTGCAAAAAATTTTGGGTATTCAACTGAATACCCATGAATTACTGTAGATCCACCCCTGACCACCACCACCAGCAGAGCAGCTGCAAACCTCCTTGAGAAGCATTTTATGCTTTGACTCTCCACTCTTGTTCTCGTAAAGATGGATCTTTCAGCTGTATGTGCTCGATCGGTTGCTGATTACCAACCCACATGCATGCAAGAGACCGACACATCAACTTATAATTTGACGTACGTAGTATCATATATCCAGTGCATCGATCCCGGCCGGCCACCCTTGGGGTGTTTAGTCTATCTCATTCTTTCTAGCTAGCTAGGACGTAAGTGCAAGCTTTTATCCTACATTTGCACTAGCTCATACGCACCTGACGGAACGTTGCCGATCGATCGAGTTTGTTGTTTGATGCAAACAGATCAACACATCAGGAGATACTACCGTATACATATAAAAGGTCGGGTAAAGTACCGACAACAAAGTCGGCAATGGGCATGGATTGCTTCCCGAGCTCATGGTCCGTTTGGAATGCAAAAATTTTAAAAGAAGTAACAAGGATTTCACAGGAAACCGTTCATATCTTGCATGAGTACGGGGAAAGTTTTCCACGTACCTGGACATCCTCAGGCCACGCAACGCAACGTAGCTGGCTGTTCAACTCAGCTAAAGGGAACGAGTTCTCATCGAATGTCACATATCGGGATATGATAACCCGATTGGACGAGAGATCGAGGCACCGGTAACCTTTATGATCGGAGGAATAGCCAAGATACACACACATGGTGGAACGTGGAGATAACTTGTTGGGCGCAGTGGCGGACAAGTTGGGATAGCACTTCGAGCCAAAGACACGGAGATGGGAGTATGTGGGTGGCACGTTGTAAAGCGCAAAATGTGGAGTGGAGAAGGAGAGGGTTTTTGTGGGGAGGTGGTTGAGATGTGAAATGAATGTTTTATGCTTGTGAAATAAATTGAGATGTGAATTGGATATATATATACATGTACATGTTGATCTGCTTATTTCAGAGGACATGGCTAGCATTTCCTGAGGTTAGCCAATAAACAGAAATGATTTAGGGGTAGAAGAGAATAGCACAGACGAGTTTTAACTAAAAACAGTATGTGATTATCAATAACACATACGGTTTTTAGTTAAAAACCGTCTGTGACATTTACACCACAGACGGTTCGAAAGCCGTCTGTGATGACCTCGTATCATTATTGATCTATAAATTCAGACGGCTCACAAAACCGTCTGTGATGATGTTTCTGAACCGTTTGTAATACGGTTTTCTGTAGTAGCGATTGTTGCTCACGGCCAGCCTAGCAATTATCCGGCCCACGGTCATCCACTGCAGCCTTACGTCGTAAGACTTTTTTTTCCTTCCAACTGGATTATGTGACCATATCAATTCCATAGGAAGACATTTTTGGTGGGGGACCAAGAATGGGAAGAGAAGAAATGGTTAGTGAGCTTATTGATACCTCCACAAGAAGGTGACCTTTAGATGTCCTTGATAAATTTTTCATCGACATGGATAAGGAGTTGATTCTAAACATTCCATTAAGCTCTATGAATCTGCTAGACACTTGCGCGTGACATTATGAAAGGAATGGCAATTCCTCGGTTCGATCTGCTTATAGGATGCTAATCCAAGTGAAAAGACAAGGGGAAGATTGGCTAGATGGGAGAGCTGGTAACTCAAATATTCAAGGCTCAGCTAGTTCATGGAAATCTTCCAAGATCAAGGTATTTGCATGGAGATTGGCTCACAATTCTATTCCGACAGATCTGGGAGAAATTTGAGCAATTCAAAACATTGCCGTGTATGTGGAGCAGCTGAGGATTCTTGGGAGCACGCCCTTCTTAAGTGCACGAAAATTTTCAGCGCCCCCTATCTACCTTTCACTTCATTAAAAATTACATTGAAGAATTGAATTTAATTGACTTATCCCTGAACATGTACAGAAAAGGGGGACCAAGGAGAGAAAGCTAGGGAACATCACTGGCAGCCAAAACCAGAAGGTATGGTGAAACTGAATTCAGATGCAGCGGTGTCACAATCCGGTAACAAAGCAAGTGTTACGTATCATTTGTGGAGATAGAAATGGAAAGTTTTTAGGAGCAAGTGCATGCAGTTGTATGGGAAAACTTGAATGACCCGGCTACGCTGGAAGCATTGGGTTGCAATGAATCCTTGTGTCTCGCTGCAGATTGTAGTGTGAATCAGGTGTGCATCGCAACTGATTGCCTCGAGGTGCTTACAAATATTAAGAAGATGCCTAACTGCCAGTATATTTCAGTGTTGAAGGAAATTAAGGCTCGTAAAGGTATGTTTGTGAACGCTGAATTTAGACATGAAGGACAAGTGTCTCGAAATTAATGGAGAGGAGTTTGTCTCCTTGTTGACAGCCTTAGTTAAGGTAGGTCATGTCAGTTCACCTTGTCTCCTTGACGACAATTTTTACTGTACATTAGTTTAGCATGGCTTATTTACTTGCATGTATAAGACCATGCACGCTCTTGTTGGAGATCAAGAGGGAGCAACACATCTATGAAATCGTTCTCTTCCTATTCATCATCATCCTGATCTTGAGTATTTTATAATTATTATTAGAGTATACTTAAATAAATAAAGAGATATATCGATACCATTAAAAAGGTATATTAGAAGTAGGAGTACATACTCTCAGGAGTATTGAACTATTTTCCTATATATATGAAGCCTTATATACACACACACCCTCTAGCCACTTCACTCTTGGGCCGATGGATCGCACCGAGCGCATGGGACCCGCTCATCTCCACTCTCTTAGCCATACCATTGTCTGACCGGGTCAATCCCAATATATACGGGACACGAACCCATGACCCCCCAACAATGACGTCACATGGCCAGTTGTGCTACAGATAAGTTTGGTAGTAAACTCTAATGATACATCTAGTAAATGTATATGTACTGTTAGAGTTAGTAATCTTGTTTTTAGTTTGGTGGTCGTAGTCGTGTATGAGTTGGTGGTCGTAGTCGTGTATGAGTTGGTGGTTGTAATCGTGTACGAGTTGGTAGTCATAGTCGTGTACGAGTCAGTGGTCGTAGTCGTGTTCGAGTACGTGTACGAGTATGATTTAGTTCTTCGAGTTCGTGTCGCAGTCATAGAAGTCGAGTCTGTTTCTTAGTTGTAGAGCTGGGTATAAAAGAAAGCATTGTAATGAGAGAAATTGAGAGAGAGAAGCGATCAGTGTGATCGAAGCGATTGGTGTGATCAAACAGAAAGAAATAAAGAAGAGAAGAAGGAGCGGTTTTGGCTCCAGAACATCTATCGAGTATCGAGTTCGACGTGGTTCACAGACATGGTTGTAAACGAAGTTACGACCACGGCGATCGAGCGGAGGTGTCCACAGGAGAAGAAGACGTGGTCGTAAACGAGTTACGACCACGGTCACGGAGCAGAAGACGTGGTCGTAAGCTTACGACCACAACAGTCGATAGAGCCTTCAACGTGGTCGTAAGTCACAGTGTGGTCGTAATCAGGTTACGACTACGGTGATCGACCGATACTACGTGGTTGAAGGAGCGGTTACGAGGAGCGCAATGCAACGTCAACGTAATCATAACTTTCTCAGCTGAAGTTACGAGTACGCAGTCGGAGCAAGAAGGCGTGATCGGAGCTACTACAATGCGGTCGTAGCCAGACTCAGAGTGGTCGTAATGACTCCAGACGTGGTCGTAACGACTCCAGACGTGGTCGTAACGACTGCTGGGTGGTCGTAAAGGCTACAAAGTGGTTGTAGTCTACAACATGTACAATAAAAGGTTTTTCACTGGTAGTAAATTAGAATGTATTTGGACATAAATATGGTATCCATCCTATGCTCCAGCCACTTTACTCCCAGCTAACCAAGCCTGTTCCCCAACCGAGCGCACACAACCTGCCCATCCCAACTCTCACATCATACCACCATCCGACTAGGTCAATCCCAACATATACGGGACATGAACCCACAACCCCCCAAACGATGATGTCATATGGCTAGTTGCACCATGGCTAAGTGTGGCAGTAAACTATAACGATGCACCTAGTAAATGTGTGCATACAACAAAAGCTTGTTCATCTCGTAGTAAATTATAATGTATCTGGACATAAATATGATAGCCATTTTATTGTTGTTATCACACAGGGGTTTCAGGGAGAATGGTATCCGTTTATTTAGTCTAGTTGTTGTAATATTTCAGAAAAATACCCTCTTAGGGACCTATACGTAAATAGTGAAAAGGGATACGTGAAAAATAGAGTGTTGACATTTCTATAGGAGAAGTTGTTCCTAGAGCCAAGATAAATATGGATAGTGGGGGTGAGAAAAAACCCTAGCCTTTTGTTATTTCCTGTAGCGCCCATCGTCATAGAAGAAAAATCCTTCACTGCGGCCCACGCGTCGCCTAGCTGCTGGCCGCCGTCACTTTCACCCACTGTGGGATAGCGCATGCGTCATCATCTCTAGCCGAGGAAAAATTCTATTGTACCCCGATGGCACAAAGACGTTTGTGTCACGAGCCAACCGGCCGTTGACATGTGGCATACAAGTAATAAAAAATTATTTTTTACTGTTTTGCTACAATAAAAAACAGCACAAAAAATAAGTTTTTATTAATTTGCTACAGTACAAAACAGTAACAAAATAATTTTTTATTACTTGTATGCCGCATGTCAATGGTCGGTTGGCTCGAAACACAATCACTTTCGTGTCACTGGGGAACAATAGAATTTCTCCTAACCAAGCCCCTAGCTGACACTTCGCATTGCTCCCTGTGTAGGCTTGGATATCGAGCTGGCTCGGCTCGGCTCGGTCTGGCTCGGTAGGATAACGAGCTGGCTCGTTATAACTAACGAGCTAAAAAGCTAGCTCGGCTCGGCTCGACCATAAGCTCGAGCTAGCTCGTTTGGCTCGTGAGCCAGGGCCAAAAAAATGTAAAATGAAGACTACCTTACATTCCAGTGAGTCATACAGCACATATTCATCCATCATACATGCTAGCAGCAAGCAGCATACGCATACACATGCAATAGAGTACAAATTAGGTCCATGTCTCCATCATATATTCATCCATCAACTATCATCCATGCAAATTGCAAAGTATGACATCAGCTAGATTGACTAGACAGGAAGGGCTGCATAGACATAACTACATAAGTTAACATAGCATAATGACACATTGTTCAAGTTCCATCATAAGTTAACATAGCATGGCTCGTTTGGCTCGTGAGCTGGCTCGAGTTGGCTCGTTATAGCTAACGAGCTAAAATCTTGGCTCGGCTCGTTATCCTAACGAGCTGAGCCGAGCCGAGCCGAGCCAGCCACGAGCCGAGCGAGCTAACGAGCTTCGAGTTTTTCGTCCAGGCCTATCCCTGTGCGTGTGTTCGCCAACGCAAGACCTCATTAGCATGCTGCCATCTGTGAGCGACAGGGAGCCGGGGGAAAACGAAGAGAAAAGGAGTAACAGAGGAATAAAAAAATATGAGAAAGAGATCGAAATTTTGGTGTTCATCTTGTGGGTAACATCTACTTTCCCCGCTGTTGGTTATTTTAATTAGAGATTGAAAAAAAGATTACAGAGGGATTTAGTAATTTCTAGTCGGAGGAATCGAGTAGTAGATTGGTTTGGTCTGTTGTAATATTATACTATTTTTAGGGTAGTGTAGATGCATAACTCAGGAATTTCATTTACTAGAGAGTTGTAGAAAATTCCAATAGCCTTCCGTGGAATTTTTATTCATGTCGATCGGATGAGTAGATTGTGAGATATGAATTTTATAATTCTGCTGTCTGGTAGGTTTTGTCATATTTTGGCAGCATGTGTTAACCTTTAGAATAAAAATAGAAAATGTTTTGGCAGCATGTGTTTCAGCTGCTATGGTAGTAGGATAAGTATGACTGACGTGGAATCAGTGGCTCCCAACGCAGACGTGGCTCATTCTCGTCCATGTGACCACATCTAACTTGTGTCTACTTAAAGAATGACCGGTCTTTCCATTGTTCTTGTGCTACTTAAAGAATGGCCGGTCTTTCCATTGTTGGCAGATTAATTAACAGACGATCGACATGGCTGCTTACGAGCTAGCAGTTCCCTCGCAAGCAACAGCAGCAGCAGCAGCGCTGCTTCTCTTTCTCGTCCCTCTCCTCTTGCTCCTCCTACGCTACTACTTGGCCACAACAACCACACCAGATCACAAGCACCCTCCTCCGTCCCCTCCAGGTCTGCCGGTGATCGGTCACCTGCACCTCGTCGGCTCCCTCCCCCACGTCTCCTTCCGCGACCTCGCACGGAAGCACGGCCCCGACCTCATGCTCCTCCGCCTCGGCGCCGTCCCCACCCTCGTCGTCTCCTCCCCACGCGCAGCCGAGGCCGTCCTCCGCACGCATGACCACGTGTTCTACTCCATGGCGCCGTCTCCCGTCGCTGACATCATCTTCTACCGTTCATCGGACGTCGCTTTGGCCCCTCTCGGCGACTGCTGGCGCACGGCGAAAAAGCTCGTCACCACGCACATGCTCAGCGCCAAAAAGGTGCACTCCTTCCGCCATGGCCTTCAGGAAGAGGTAACTAATTGAACACGTACATGCATTCGTACGTGCAGGTCGAGCAAATTAAGCACCATGCATGATAGCTAATTGATTTCTGACATAATAAATATAGGTGCGCATCGCGGTGGCCAAGATCCGTGAGGCGGCGGCGTCCGCTCCTGGCACGGCAGTGGACATGAGCGAGCTGCTGGGCTCGTTCACGAACGACGTCGTGTGCCGCGCGGTGGTGGGGAGGCACCTGCGGGAGGAAGGCCGGAACAAGCTGTTCCGCGAGCTGATCAAGATCAACGTGTCACTCCAAGGGGGATTCAACCTCGAGGACCTCTTCCCGAGGCTGGCAATGGTGGACGTGCTCGCGAGGGTGGTTTGTCCCAAGGCCAAGAGGGTCAGCAAGAGGTGGGACGACTTGCTCGACAAGCTCATCCATGAACACGCCGCCGCCAAGTCATTGTCGTTGGTAGCACCGCATCATCACGTCGACGACGAGCAGCAGGACACCGGCGATCTCATGGATGTCTTGCTCTCTCAGCAGGAAGATTACAGTCTCACCAGAGACAACGTCAAGGCCATCTTGATTGTGCGTAATTAATTGACTATGATATATATAAGAAGTCTTTTTTCTACTATCGGGTGCAATTACACTCTATGTCGTATCTTACAACGTAGAGAGTATTTCACGTAACAGAAGATATGCACGTGTAGCATACGAGTATTTAAGACCATCTAGATGGTATGAATAATTTTTCAGACGTGGTATATACATTTTTTCAATATACTCCTTTTTATGTGCGTATATGAAAGTATTTACAAAATTCATTAAACACTATGGACTTCCTTGCATTTTTTCATGCGGTTCACATTGGAGTACCTTATAATTAGTATACGAGTATACCTAAAATGATAAAAGAGTATTTCAAATTTATTTAGATGGTAGTAGAGGTGGATGTAATTATACTGGGGAGTAAAAGGTATATACACACACACACACACACACACACACACACACACACACACACACACACACACACACACACACAGATATATATATATATATATATATATATATATATATATATATATATATATATATATATATATATATATATATATATATATTGTACTCACTACTCAAGGAAAAGTTTTGATTTGTAGGCCATGTTTCAAGGTGGCACGGAGACGGGATATTTGACATTGGAATTCGCCTTGGTCGAGCTTATGCGGAACCAACACATTATGGCCAAGCTACAAGCCGAGGTGAGGGAGAACACGGTGCCTGAAGGCGAAGAACTAGGCATCGTCACCGAGGAGGGCATCAGCAAGATGACCTACCTAAAGGCAGTGGTGAAGGAGACGCTTCGGCTCCACCCGCCGGCGCCATTCTTGGTCCCGCGCCTCTCCAACGCCAACTGTGAAGTGGATGGCCACGCAATCCCCTCTGGAACGCGTGTCATCATCAATGCGTGGGCTCTCGGGAGGGATCCAAAATATTGGGATAGACCGGAGGAGTTCACGCCACAGAGGTTCATCCATGGGGCCAGTGCATCCGTTATTGACTTCAAAGGGAATGATTTTCAGTTCGTGCCATTTGGGTCTGGACGGAGGATCTGCCCAGGGATAAACTTTGCGGTGGCTACTATCGAGATCATGCTGGCCAACCTTGTGTACCATTTTGATTGGGAGCTGGTGGCTGAGACTGGTGGACGGATTGATATGACAGAGGTGTTTGGGTTGTCGCTCCGCCGGAAGGAGAAGCTCCTCCTTGTTCCAAGACTCCCTGATAACATGCATTTGGTGTGAACGAATCAATTAGTTCTCAGGCCATTCGTCCAGCATATTAGGTTACTTATATGTGCTACATATGTATATGTATGCATTTATATTTCTTTGCATGCATGCGTGTTAATCATGTTTGGAGTCCAACATAAAGTTAATAAAATCTTTGCATGTGATATTTTGCTTGTGGGTGTATATATCTTGCTAATATATGCAATAATTAATTGAAAATGTTTTTACTCAGAAAGGAGAATGAAGCTCATCTCATTTGGTTGGAGAGTATTCACTGTGAAAACAACACAAAAATTATTTCTGGCCCTGTCAGACCCGGATTTAGCTAATGAAGAATTATCTATGAAACTACTGCACTATAACCCAACATACCATGCTTTAAAATTACAAGTCATCATATTACAAATAGACCACATTAGGACCAATTTACAATAGGGTCGCTTAGGCCAAATGATTACATTACATAAAAGCGGAAGTGGTAGCGAAAGCAAAAGGGGAACACATATCTCGCCATAGATAAGCAACTGGGTGGACATGTGTACGACTGATATTACCCGACAACGTGGACAATATTGATGTATGCAAACATTGACTTGGTCGGCCTGACTGGGGAGAAATCTAGACTACTAGAGACTAAGCTAATCTCCACCGTCTTGATCACTATAAGCTACTTGATTTTTGTAATAGACGTAGTGATCTTGATCCACAGGTTCTCAAGGGTTTTGAGAGAAAGGGTGATCACATACAACGGTGCTCTGCAAGCCAATGTGGAAAATGCAAGTATTTACATATGCAACGTTTGACAATGATGGCTCTCGTCCTTTTATTTGCTAAAGTAACATTTTGAATTACAATAATTAGCAAATGCTATTACTTAGCATTTTAATCAATCTTGTTTTATTAAAGAGACTGAAATTGTGCAATATTTATAATAGTGCAGGTACTATCCACTTGTTATATGGTTCCATCCATTATATGCTTAGCTGCAACCTCCTTGAGAAGCATTTTATGTGTTGACTCTTCACTCTTGTTCTCGTAAAGATGGATCTTTCAGCTGTATGTGCTCGATCGGTTGCTGATTACCAAACAACATGCATGCAAGAGACCGACACATCAATTTATTTGACGTAGTATCATATATCCAGTGCATCGATCCCGGCCGGCCACCCCTGGGGTGTTTAATCTATCTCATTTTTTCTAGCTAGCTAGGATGTAAGTGCAAGCTTTTATTCTACATTTGCGCTAGCTCATATGCACCTGACGGAACGTTGCCAATCGATCGAGTTTGTTGTTTGATGCAAACAGTAGGGGTGCAATCGGATTGGATTCGGATGGATATTGCTCATACCGTATCTCAATCCATATTTTTTCTCGGATTCGGGGTTAGATACGGTAAAACCGGATACGAATACGAATTCAGAGTATTCGGAATTTTGAATACGGTGCCGCCGGAATGGATACTTGACAGTTTCGGATCGAAAACGGATAATGTAGACGGATAGTACGTGCATACGGAAAGAAACATATGCTAAACCATACCAGCATCACTTCGAACCTTAAACTGTTAGACATAAGTACATAATAGTGATTATAATTCATCAGCCGAAGATGGTGTGGCATTTCCCCCAAAATTGCCCAATGAGGTGTGGCGTTTCAAGATGAATCTTGATTCTTGACAGGCATCATTTTCTTTTTCTAGGCTAAAGAAATTTTACTAAATTAAGGTAGAGACGGTAGACAATTGGGGATAATAGACTTTTGACAAATTTACCTGTTCATTTACTGAAGCATGCCAAAATTCATCGTTTAATAATACTCTGATTACATGCTTTTCATTCCATTACCTAGGAAGAGTGATCTTAATGAGCAAATTTAGGATTCCAATTGCACAAGCAGCAGAATTAGAAATAAAACACTATTTTATTATTTGTATATTTATAGTTGCCACAACTGAATATCATGTTCCTTTTAGAGAACTTAAGCTTGCACGATCCAGAAAAACTTTCTATACACTGCACACCTCAACCAACCAACATGACAAAAAAAACAAATAATAGCAAAATAAAAGGTGAATTCTTAGCTCTTACCAGATATCCGACCAGATAATTATCCGGTATCCGAATACCGATACTATTCGGTCGGATAATAACTCTCCCGAATTCGAATCCAAATCTGACATGAATTATCTGAATCCAAATCCGAATTTGACCGGATACCAAATTCCCTTCCCGAATCTGGTACCGACCGGATTCGGTACCGGATCGGTCGGGATTAACCCAACCCATTTGCACCTCTAGCAAACAGATCAATACATCAGGAGATACTACCGTCCACATATAAAAGGTCGGGTAAAGTACCGACAACAAAGTCGGCAATGGGCATGGATTTCTTCCCGAGCTCATGGCCCGTTTGGAATGCAGAAATTTCAAAAGAAGTAACAAAGATTTCGTAGGAGACCGTTCATATCTTGCATGAGTACGGGCATGTACAGCTGCCAATAATTTCTTTCTTTCCTTCTTTCTGGTCTTGGCATCCGACCCGACCAAAATGTGTGCCATGGACCCATCCCATCACCCTGCACTGCATCCCACACATATAAATCCAATCTTGTTTTGTCCCCTGCCCCAAAGTTTTCGTCTTTCTCTAAGCAGTAAGCGGTAAGTATCCGTTTCTATTCACTTTGCTCAACACAGCCACCGACACCATCCACAGCAGCGACAGGTCGCCGCGCACTTCCAACACCTTTGACAGTCTCATCACCCTCCTCTCCATGTCATGTCCCCCATGAGGTGCTAGCCAAGACAGCACAAGCACCGTTGCTTTTGTAGCCACAATAAGATCATCGAAATTCATTGAATTTTTTGGTACTTTTTGGTTGAAACTTGTCCAAACTCGTTAAGTTTGCTGAAACTTCTTGGAACTTTTAGGTTGAAACTTGATTAAACATGTCGAAACTTTTTAAAACTTTTGGGTTGAAACTTAATGAAATCTGTTGAAACTTACGGAAACTTCTAAAATTTTGGAGTCAAAACTTGATGAAACCTGTTGAAACTAGCTGAAACTTCTTAAAACTCTTTGGTTGAAATTTATTGAAACTGTTGGATTAATTGGACTTGGTCCATTTTAATTTAGCAATTAATCAAATGAAATTCCTAGGCCCACATGAAAAAATTGTTTAGTCCCATATGGAGAGTTGAATGGGAGTTACACCACTTTAAAAGGTGGAACGTGGTAACCCCCTTGTGGAATTGGAGAGAGCCATTACACGCGCGTGCGCTCGCTCGCTCGCTCGCCTCGCCGTGCCGTGTGCGTGCGTACGTACGTACGCGCGCAGGCGTGTCGGGTGCGGGCGCGTTTTTCTTTATCTATTCGAAAAACGAAACGCACTGATGGCTGGCAGTAACGGTGCACGATTATGGCTGCGGTTACTTTCAAGTAATGGTTGCTGTTACTAGTGACTAATGGCTGCAGTTACCAGTCTCTTCGTTTTTGCTGTTACAAAAGAGGGCTCTCCTCTCCATACCAAAGGGACACGAAAGAACAGAACTATCTCTTTGTGTTGTTGCTGCTCTCTGCAATCTCCGGTCCAGAACCTTGCGCGCACAAGTTTCTGGGCGAGTAGGCCTTCGGAACTTCATCCGCTTGTGTACCTGCACGGGTAGGCGGGCGATCAAGTTTTTGGGGAGCGCATCGGCGCGACTACTCAATCTGCAACGTCTACTTCCTGGTGGTGAACCGTTCGCGGGGCTGCACTGCGAACATCTTCCTGCATCAAGCTTCGTCCTGCATCACGCTTTGATCGACTACATCGAATAGGCCATCATGTCGACTGATGGTAACGGCGCCTCCGGTGTCTCCGGCACTGGCCCCGCCCGAGGGTATAACTCTGTTACTTTTCTGGTGTATTTGTTTCTGTGCGCTATGAATATGTTAATAGATGTTTCTGTTAGCTTGTTCGTTAGCGAATATGAATACATCATTGATAGATCACTCATGCATGTTTATGTCATGTTTTATATGCTAAATTTCTGGATAAAAATATGCCGAAAATTGACTAGATATCCAACAATCCAAAAACTTGATAGGTCTTTTTCGGTAGTTGGCTTTGCTGCGTCGCTTAAGCCACACCCTCCGTTTGATGGTTCAAATTTAAGAGATGGCGTGCACGCGCGATCCTGTGGTTTACTGCCATGGAATGTTTTCATGTTGCACAAGGAAAGCCCGCTGAGCCTCTGTCTGATGAGGATGAACGCAAGTTCAATGTAGCGGATAACTTTTTTCGAGGTGCACTTGTCAACATACTGGCAGGTAACATTGTGGATGTGTACATGCATTTGCCTACGGGCAAAGATATGTGGAATGCACTTGAGGCCAAGTTCGGAGTTTCCGATGCTGGCAGTGAGCTGTATGTCATGGAGCAGTTCTATGACTACAAGATGGTTGATGACCGTTCTGTAGTAGAGCAAGCTCATAAGATTCAGGCGCTGGCAAAGGAGCTTGAGAACAATAAGTGCGAGTTACCGGACAAGTTTGTGGCTGGCGGTATTATCGCTAAGTTACCACCCTCTTGGTCGGATTTTGCTACTTCTCTAAAGCACAAGAGGCAAGAGTTCAGTGTTACTGATCTGATTGGCACTCTTGGTGTTGAAGAGAAGGTGAGGGCAAAAGATACTCGTGGCAAGAAAGTTGCTGCTGAGGGAGGTTCTAGCGCCAATTTGGTGCAGAAGAAGAATCCTCAGGCTTTCCACAACAAAAAGAAAAATAAGCCTTTTGTCAAGCCCAAGGCTACTACTGAGTTTAAGAAGAAAGGCAAAGGAAAGAGCAGCTGCTTTGTGTGCGGTGATTCTGGCCATTGGGCTAAGGATTGTCCAGATCGCAAGGATAAGCAGAAGAAGTCTGCCAACATGGTTATTAGTGACGCTGGAGGAACATCGGGGTACAGTAATTATTTACCTACAGTTCTTTCTGTTTGTCAATCACCTGAGTGGTGGGTTGACACTGGTGCTAATATTCATGTTTGTGCTGATATTTCCTTGTTTTCATCTTATCAGGTCGGTCGAGGTTGCTCCTTGTTGATGGGGAACGGTTCGCATGCAGCTGTTCATGGTGTTGGTACGGTCGATCTGAAGTTTACTTCGGGAAAGACCGTACAGTTGAAGAACGTGCAGCATGTCCCCTCCATAAAGAAGAATCTCGTTAGCGGATCTCTACTATGTAGAGATGGTTTTAGGCTTGCTTTTGAGTCCAATAAATGTGTCGTGTCTAAGTATGGAACATTTGTTGGTAAAGGCTATGAGAGCGGAGGTTTGTTCCGTTTTTCTTTGATGGATTCCTGTAATAAAATTGTGAACCATGTGTGTAATGATGATGATGAGTCTAATGTTTGGCATTCACGACTTTGTAATGTTAATTTTGGGTGTATGACGCGCTTAGCTAATATGAGTTTAATCCCGAAATTCACTTTGGTCAAAGGTTCTAAGTGCCATGCGTGTGTTCAATCGAAACAACCTCGCAAGCCTCACAAGGCAGCAAAAGAGGCGAGGAATTTGGCACCGTTAGAACTCATTCATTCTGATTTATGCGAGATGAATGACGTGTTGACTAAAGGTGGAAAGAAATATTTCATGACGCTTATAGATGATTGCACTAGATTTTTCTACGTGTACTTATTAAAAACAAAAGATGAATCGTTGGATTACTTTAAGATCTATAAAGCTGAGGTAGAAAACCAACTTGAGAGGAAAATCAAGCGGGTAAGGTCTGATCGTGGGGGAGAGTATTTTTCAAATGAGTTTACTTTATTCTGCGAGGAACATGGAATTATTCATGAGAGGACGCCTCCCTATTCTCCCGAGTCAAACGGGGTTGCCGAAAGAAAGAATCGCACTCTAACTGATTTGGTTAACGCCATGTTAGACACTGCGGGACTTTCTAAGGAATGGTGGGGTGAGGCTATATTGACCGCGTGTCATGTCCTGAATAGAGTTCCTACAAAGAATAAAGAAGTAACACCATTCGAGGAATGGGAAAAGAAGAAGTTGACTCTCTCATACTTGCGCACCTGGGGATGTTTGGCCAAAGTTAACGTGCCAATTGTCAAGAAGCGCAAACTTGGACCAAAAACCGTAGATTGTGTATTTCTTGGTTATGCTATGCACAGCGTGGGTTATAGGTTCTTAATTATAAAAACTGGAGTACCTGACATGCGTGTTGGTACAATCATAGAGTCCAGAGACGCTACATTTTTTGAGAATGAATTTCCTATGAAATGTGATGTACCTAGCTCATCTAGTCAAGAACCTATAATTTCCCTTGATTCCTTTGTGCCGATAGAACATGTTGAGGAAACGCCTATGGAAAATCCTGAAGAGGATAACAATGAAGTTACTCGAAAGAGTAAGAGACAGAGGATTGCAAAGTCTTTTGGTGATGATTTCATTGTATATCTCGTGGATGACACTCCAAGAACCATGGAAGAGGCATATTCTTCTCCTGACGCTGACTATTGGAAGGAAGCAGTACGGAGTGAGATGGACTCTATTATGTCTAATGGAACTTTGGAGGTCGTTGGCCGTCCTTATGGGTGTAAACCTGTAGGATGTAAATGGATTTTCAAGAAAAAGCTTAGGCCTGATGGTACAATTGAAAAGTACAAGGCAAGGCTTGTGGCCAAGGGTTATACCCAGAAAGAAGGCGAGGACTTCTTTGATACTTATTCACCTGTTGCCCGACTGACCACAATTCGAGTACTACTTGCCCTGGCTGCCTCTCATGGTCTTCTCGTTCATCAAATGGACGTTAAGACAGCTTTCCTAAATGGAGAGTTGGAGGAGGAGATTTATATGGATCAGCCAGACGGGTTTGTGGTAGAAGGTCAAGAAGGAAAGGTGTGCAAGTTGTTAAAGTCTTTGTATGGTCTAAAGCAAGCACCTAAGCAATGGCATGAGAAGTTCGACAAAACTTTGACATCTGCTGGCTTTGTTGTGAATGAAGCTGACAAATGTGTGTACTATCGCTATGGTGGGGGAGAAGGAGTGATCTTGTGCTTGTATGTTGATGACATACTGATTTTTGGGACCAACCTCAATGTGATTGAGGAGGTCAAGGACTTTCTGTCCAAGAATTTTGAGATGAAAGATTTGGGAGTGGCTGATGTGATTCTTAACATTAAGCTACTGAGAGAAGGTGATGGTGGGGTTACACTCGTGCAATCCCACTATGTGGATAAGGTCTTGAGTCGCTTTGGTTATAGTGACTGCAAGCCTGCTTCTACTCCTTATGATCCTAGTGTGTTATTGAGGAAAAACCGAAGAATAACAAGGGATCAATTGAGATACTCCCAGATCATTGGCTCATTGATGTATTTAGCTAGTGCTACGAGGCCTGACATCTCGTTTGCTGTGAGCAAGCTAAGCCGGTTTGTTTCAAATCCGGGAGATGATCATTGGCGTGCTCTTGAGAGAGTAATGCGCTATCTAAAGGCAACCGTGAGCTATGGAATTCACTATGCTGGGTACCCAAAAGTACTGGAGGGCTACAGTGATTCAAACTGGATCTCTGATGCTGATGAGATAAAAGCCACGAGTGGATATGTGTTCACACTTGGAGGTGGTGCTGTTTCCTGGAAGTCTTGCAAGCAGACCATCTTAACGAGGTCAACAATGGAAGCAGAACTCACAGCGTTAGATACCGCCACTGTTGAGGCTGAGTGGCTTCGTGAACTCCTTATGGATCTGCCGGTGGTTGAAAAATCGATACCGGCTATCCTGATGAACTGTGATAATCAGACTGTAATTATCAAGGTGAACAGTTCTAAGGACAACATGAAGTCATCTAGGCATGTTAAGAGGCGGTTGAAGTCTGTCAGAAAGATGAAAAACTCCGGAGTTATAGCACTGGACTATGTCCAGACAGCTAAGAATCTGGCAGACCAATTTACAAAGGGTTTATCACGTAATGTGATAGATAGTGCATCGAGTGAGATGGGCCTGAGACCCACATGAGTCATACCACAGTGGTAACCTGTTCTACGTGATCGGAGATCCCGTGAAGTAGGATGGTGAAACAAGCTGTTGGTTGACTGGGAGGAGAGACCTTTACAGGGCTCATTTCTTCAATGATGTGCTTCTCTCCTATTCTGTATGGCAGGTTGGTTTTTACCTTAATGTGATCCGAGTGGCTTATTTAGAGCAGAGATGTCGGCCTACAGGACATCTTAGAAGGAACACACCTATATGAGTTCGACTGCTGGTCACAGTCTATGAGATTTGGGTGATCTCTAAATACTCATGAATAGGCATGGAGTATGACTTATACGCTCCAACCAGAGGGGATGCTTTAGGCAGCCTAGTACTAGTAAAGGAATTGGGTAAAGCTTGTTCGCACAAAACTGTCAATTCAAGGCATAGTCCATTGTTCAGTTGTGGATGAGTGTAACTCCTTTCCTAGGTGGATGTTCAACTTAACAGTCTCCATCGAAACACTGGTATATCAAACAACAGCAGAACTGAGAGTTTTTCTCGTGTGCCTTGAAATTTGGTGGGGATTGTTGGATTAATTGGACTTGGTCCATTTTAATTTAGCAATTAATCAAATGAAATTCCTAGGCCCACATGAAAAAATTGTTTAGTCCCATATGGAGAGTTGAATGGGAGTTACACCACTTTAAAAGGTGGAACGTGGTAACCCCCTTGTGGAATTGGAGAGAGCCATTACACGCGCGCTCGCTCGCTCGCTCGCCTCGCCACGCCACGCCACGCCGTGCCGTGCTGTGCCGTGCGGTGCGGTGCGTGTGCGTGTGCGTGCGCGCAGGCGTGTCGGGTGCGGGCGCGTTTTTCTTTATCTATTCGAAAAACGAAATGCACTAATGGCTGGCAGTAACGGTGCACGATTATGGCTGCGGTTACTTTCAAGTAATGGTTGCTGTTACTAGTGACTAATGGCTGCAGTTACCAGTCTCTTCATTTTTGCTGTTACAAAAGAGGGCTCTCTTCTCCATACCAAAGGGACACGAAAGAACAGAACTCTCTCTCTGTGTTGTTGCTGCTCTCTGCAATCTCCGGTCCAGAACCTTGCGCGCACAAGTTTCTGGGCGAGTAGGCCTCCGGAACTTCGTCCGCTTGTGTACCTGCACGGGTAGGCGGGCGATCAAGTTTTTGGGGAGCGCATCGGCGCGACTACTCAATCTGCAACGTCTACTTCCTGGTGGTGAACCGTTCGCGGGGCTGCACTGCGAACATCTTCCTGCATCACGCTTTGATCGACTACATCGAATAGGTCATCATGTCGACTGATGGTAACGGCGCCTCCGGTGTCTCCGGCACTGGCCCCGCCCGAGGGTATAACTCTGTTACTTTTCTGGTGTATTTGTTTCTGTGCGCTATGAATATGTTAATAGATGTTTCTGTTAGCTTGTTCGTTAGCGAATATGAATACATCATTGATAGATCACTCATGCATGTTTATGTCATGTTTTATATGCTAAATTTCTGGATAAAAATATGCCGAAAATTGACTAGATATCCAACAGAAACTTGAGTAAAAAAATTGAAACATGGTCTTGAAACTTTCTTGGAATATTCGAGAAACATGTGAAATTCATTAAAACCTAAAGCCTTTTCAAAATTTTTAATAAAACTTTCGAAAACTTGATGAAACTTGTTGCTATACCGTTGCAACGATATACCGTTCTCTAGTTGTCCACTTTTTGTAACACCAATTTGGTAGTGCTATGCACATACACAAGCTCTCGGCTATTGCTTACAAGACAAATTAAATCCTGTGATTGTATAGTTACATCCATAATTGGCTCTTGCTTGTTACGTGCACGAACACATGTTTGAAATTTATCAATGTCATCTAAGACCTTACAGAGCGTGATTACATGCTCTTATATTGAATGCCTACGTGTATGTACTTCTAAAATCAATGGACGGTAGCACGTGGGTAATTGGCCATTCGATGGAATGATTTTTAATGGAGGAGAGAGAGGAGGGGTATGCTGCTGGCTCTGGGCTCATTCGTGAATAGGGATGCAAATGGAGCGGATACGGATAGATATTGTTCATCCCATATCTTTTTTTTTATATTTTTTTGTCAGAGTCAGAGTCGGACACGGATAGTGCTAGATACGAATACGAATGCGGATATTCTCGGTCATAAATACGGAGCGAATACATGTTGCTCCGGATATGGTTAGTCTCGGTCACGAATATTTAGTCGGATAATGCACGAAAGCAAATTTCACATGATGACAGGGACAAATTAAGCAACTGATAAATTCTAGCTAGTAAAGTAGCAAGTAAATGGTAGAGGCTAGTTAAACAAGTAGTAGGCTAGTAGCTAACTAGCTACATGCAACATGGTTCAAAAGTACGAATTGCTCATAGCCAAGTGAGATGGTATTCTGAAGTTAGTTTGTGTTTCATATTATCATGTGGCTAATTTTACACATTAATCAATACTCAATATCGGGTCAATTCGTTATACCAAGAAGCTAATATCGATAGCGAGAAGCTCGCACAGTCTGCTACTATGCTGTCTGCAATGCACATATCACACATACCTTACCTTACAGAGTTACAAGAGGCAACTAGGCGGGAGGTGACGGCGACGGCGTTCTGTGGGGTGGGGGAGGACCGGAGGAGAGGCAGCTAGGCGGGAGGCGACGGCAACATCGTTCTATGGGGTGGGGGAGGACCGGAGGAGAGGCAGCCAGGCGGGAGGCAATGGCAACGACGTTCTATGGTGTGGGGGAGGACCGGAGGAGAGCGGCCAAGCGGGAGGCGACGACAAAAGTGTCGATGCCGTCAAGATTCAAGAGGAGAGGCGGGAGCCGGCGGCGGCGGCGTTCTGTGGACATGGGACACAGTCACACCGGAGAAGAGAGAGGAGGAGGCCGACCTTGGGTGCTCACCTTTGTCTCATCGGATGTGGCCAAAGGATTGGAGAAGAAGCCAAGAAGGCACGGCGGCGGTGCCGGTCTGTGCCTCTGTGGGGGAGGAGAGGTGGGCGGCGACGGCGCCACCAGTCTATGAGGGCAGAGGCGGGCGGCAACGGCGTCGGTCTATGGGGACTGAGATGCGGGCGGCGGCGACACCGGTCTGCGGGGGGCGGAGAGGCAACTGACACAGGTTTGTGGGGGAGGAGAGACTGGCGGACAGTGGTGTGGGAATGGGATGGTGGGAGGAGGACCGAAGGCGGCGAAGGACGAAAGAGGAGTAGATGAAGACGAGCGGCTGGAATGCTGGATCTGATTTTTTTTGGGCACCGCAGCCACCACTTGCGCTCACGCTAGGGTTAATTGGGCATCGCTTGGTCGTTCCCGCTGTCCAGCAGGCCGCAGTCCCACTCGCTAATCTGGAATTCCAGATTGACCATTGCTCGGCGTACCGCATACAGCGTTTACCAGATAGTAACCGGATAATAATCCGGTAACTATCCGGAAAAATACTCGGATAGCTCCGTATCCGTCGGATAATGTCTGTTCCGAATCTGTTTCCGTATCCGACAAAAATATCCGACTTCGTTTTCGTATCCGGCAAAACTTTCGGATATCCAAGAATATGTTCCGAATTGTATCTGAATTAAAACAAACGGACGGTCAATCGAAAAATATTCGCTTCGTTTGCACCTCTACTCGTGAACCGCCCCTGGCAAAGGGGGCTAGAGATGGCGCGAGTGCCTCCATCCACATGTGAACCGGCCCTGCTATCGTCAATCGGCTGCAGGAGCCATACATGGTTGCATTTCCATTTCCCCATCCTCCATCCACCCTGCCTCAACGGTGGCGCTTGCGGCTTCAAGAACGTCAACCTGCCTCCTTTCTCCGCCATGACGTCCTGCGGAAACGAGCCACTCTTCAAGGACGGCAAAGGCTGCGGCTCATGCTACCAGGTAATTTACTAGCTAGTGTAGCATTTTCTTTGACACATACGACACTGGATGGCTAATATATCAACCTGCCGATCGATCGATCGAATTAACCTGCCTGAACTGGAAGACTACGTCAATTCATTATGAACTGTAATTCAAATTCGCTCGATCCACCGATGTTGGTTGGATTAATGTTGCGTGCGTGCAGATAAGATGTGTCGCCCACCCTGCCTGCTACGGCCTCTCGGAGACGGTGATCATCACGGACGTGAACTACTACCCCGTCTCTCTCTACCACTTTGACCTCAGCGGCACGGCCTTCGGCGCCATGGCCAAGGACGACCGCAACGATGAGCTCCGCCAAGCCAGCATCATCGATATCCAGTTCAAGAGGCTGGTCATCGTATGCTTTTCCTTATCTTAGAGCTAGCTTTGCGTACACCGACCACAACACACATACACAAATATACATGTATGACGCTGAAATTGGGCACCAAGGTATCTGAACACCAAGCCTATCTGCCTTTAGATTACTTTTAGATACGTGCAAGTGCGATGATATATAATATATCACATAAACCCGTTAACATTCATTAATTCGAAAAAGTATCGATTTGGAAAGAAATTCATTAATTTAGTATGCTGAATCAATCATGGATGAAAAGTCTTAATCATGGATAAAAATTCTTAATCATGGAGCCTAGACACCATGATGCCCTGTTATTTATACTACATACATACATACATACATACATACATACATACATACATACATACATACATACATACATACATACATACATACATACATACATACATACATACATACATACATACATACATACATACATACATATCACAAAATCTATAGCGCACCTACTCACACTATTATGTTAGAGTGCACCCACTTCGTCGATCTGAGCACGTTCAATTGAGGTGCATTGTGGGATAACTTCTATTGGAGGCATGTCTGACGTTGTTGGATAATTGGCATAGTGTATGTGGGGGCCGTGGCAATATATGATGCATGATATCTGCCACTTGAAACCATTGGGATCCGCCTATTAAATTAAGCTTTTCATCCCCTCCCTACTCTGACGCAGGAGACCATCCGATCAGTGACCTGCCCGTGACATTATTAGTTGTGGCAAAGCTATGTTGACCTTTCTAGAAATTGAGAAGATTAATGATAATTTTTAAGTTAAAGTTGGTAATTTTTAAAACCGTAGACATTGATTTAGCGTGTAATTAATGGTAGCTTTTACATAAAAAATTAATTCTTAAACTATTTACACAGACTCACAAAACAATGGTAAATTATAAACTCATGTGGAAATTTTGTTAGCCTTCATTCTCGTCAAACTCGATAAAAACAAATAGTACTTTGTGTGTGCTAATTTGATGAAAAACACATGGAAACGTATATGTCAGCTGATGGTAATTTTGAAGTTTTAAAATTCACAAAAGTGATGGTTGGTAATTTTTGAACTTTAGGTTGATAATTTGTTGAATTTGCAGATAGTAACTTAAGTGTAGCTTATGGCTGGTAAGCTTTAAAAATTTTCATGTTCATAGAAACGATGGTAATTTTGAACTTAGGGTCGTTTATTAAAACTATAATGACAACTTAGGATTTGAATAATGATAACTTTTGATCTTTTTCAATTTTGTAAAATTGATGGTAACATTGAAGTAATGGTGGCAATTTGTTACTTCGATGGTAATTAGGGTCTAATTGGTGGTAACTCATATGACTTGGTCTGGTAATTTATTTAAAAATAGATGATATGTTTTTAGTTGCATTTTTCTTCCTCGAGTTACATGACATGATTTAGTGATAAATATCACGAATAGAAGGCAAAATTTTTTTAAAATTATTCTATAAAAAACGAAAAAGTAGATGCTCTATAAAACTAATGTGCTCTATAGTCGTTCTCTCTCTCTCTCTCTCTATCCATCTTTCCTTGTACGTACGCCGTTGGTTTCTTTTGCGTCGACGGCCGCTAGCTTGTGTACGAATCGAAATTAAGCACCAAATAAGAGCGTGGTTGCCTCCTGCGCTGCATACATTTTTACCTCGATCACTAATTCACCAGCTTACCTAATTGCAAGCCAACATAACCTCATTTTGCCTTGTTCTGACGGCCTCGATCGTACTTTTCCACAACCAACCAACTTTACAGCCCCGCTCATTTTGGTAGAAAAATATTTTATAACTAAAATTATATTGTAATTGACTGAAATTACACTGTAATTGACAGTGGCTTATTTGACGTAATTAAGTTTGAAAAAATTTAAAAATAGAAAAAATAGGTTAGCCAATTACGGACAATGCAAACGAATACGGAAAAAAGAACCGATAAAAAAGCTAAAAAATTGAAAAATCAGAAAAAGACGAAATTTAAAAATAGTAAAAAATAAGTAAAAAAAACCAGAAACTTAAACCAAAATGAATGGGATCTTCGTCTTAACGACAATAATATATAGCTAGCTAGTTGAACTGGGGCCCAAAAAGATTCGAAATTTTTGTACGGATAACCCATTTTTATTCGAAAATACAGAAATATACCCGCGACAATTTTTTTTACACAAATAGGCTCCAGTCGCCCAACCATCGGGCGACTAGAGCTTGTCGCCCAACCAAAAAGCGACTGATGAAGAATCTGGTAACCGTTGGGCGATTAAATGCAATCGCCTCCCCGTTGGGCGATTAAATGCAATCGCCCCCCCGTTGGGCGACAGAAAGCGAGTCGCCCAACCGCGGGGGGGGGGGGGGGGGGGCGACTGCATGTGAATATAGCCCGACGGCCAAGCCCTCTTTTCTTCCCCACGCCTGCTCGCCAATCTACCTCTAGGCGACTGCATGGTGATCCCGTCTTTCGGTTTTGTGAATTTTGTAATTTGAAACTCGTAAAAAATGTGGTATAGTCACATATACTGTTAAGTCACACAAGAACTGGTATTTAATATTTGTCACATTACTTGATATAGAAATAATTTTCTATACGAAAAGAAGAGATAATAGCATTGTTTGAATTTAAATGAACTTTATAATATAACGCAGTAACATGCCGCGTATTTATCCATTACATGCATGACATACACCCCTCACTTCCCACCCTAAGGTGCTCCGTCACCGCGCCCGCGTCCTCCCATACGGCCCCGCTTGGCCGTCCTCCGGTGTAACGGATTACGAGGCGGGTGACGAGGGTCCGAAAAAGTAAAACGATCAGGTGGGTTTCGCACCCGCGGCTGCGCCGGTGGAGTCAGCTGCACCTCTGGCTGTGTGGCCTCCGGTGCACCGGGGAGGCCACTGCCGGAGAGAACATCTGGTGCTGCGTCGGAGGACGGCCCAGGCCAGTCCTCAAAAAACTGGTCCACCTCGATGTGGCCCGGGGAGAAGCGTCCCTGCTGCTGGTAAGGACCTGCAATAGTAATATCGTTAGTTCGTTGCATGTCGTCTTAGGATAAAAACAAGATCGGACGATGCGTACCCGTAGATGGCGCCATGAAATCATCCGTGTGGAAGCCGGGGATGTACGTAGGAGGTGTACGAGGCCGTGACCAAGCAGAACTCCCTGGCTGCTCCGTGGGAGGTGGACGTGTCCACGTACTACCTCCGGAGTAGTGCCACGCTGGTCGGGGTGGCACTGGTGGTCAGGGTGCACTGGGCGTAGGTGTGGAGACCGCCGGTAGCCTCGTGCAGGACAGTAGGCTGACGATACGTCTACACTCGGCCTCCATCCGTCACGCAAAGCTGACGGCCTCCTCGCGGGTCAACTCCCCACCTGTGCCCCACCTCTGCACTAGTGCGGAGGACTCCGACCACATCGCAACACCGACGTCAGCCTGGATAAAAAAGACATAGAATGGTCCATCATCGAAATGATATTGCCATTTGAGAATTTTGAAATTACAAGTTACGTACCGCGATGTGAGCGTCGCGTGCGAAGTGCGCAGGGTACGCGTCTGTCGGTGCGGCGACGTGTGGGGCAGGTGGGTCAACGACATGTACCAGCCTGGTACGAGTCCGCCCCTGGTACCAGATGAGGTACTCCGTGTAGTCGGCTATGTCGTATGGCCAGTCCTCCTCCACGCGGTCATCCAGCGCACCCTCCCACTGCGCAATCCAGGGCTGCATCCTCCTGGACCAGTCCGTGCCTTTTTTGACGCCCTTCGTGTTGTGCCTGTTTATGGAACCATTACGTAATGTAAGTACTTGCGATCACAATAGTAAGTACGTACAAAAATATCAGAAGCGATCACTCACGCGTGCACGCGCGGCGGAATCGGCGGCCCGACTGGTACAGGAAGTGCCTGCCGCAGCCCAAACTACCGCATGACTCACTGCGGTGCGTAGTCCTCCACGTAGATGTCGTACACGAGCTTCCGGCGGGTTAGCCAGAAAGCCTGGTCACGCCAGCACAATGCAGACAGCCCGTCAGGAGCACGGGCCTGCACTGCCTCCTCTGCGTAAGGCTCCCAGCGCACGTCGGAGTCTGCGAGGCGGTCGAACTGCTCCACGAAGGGGTGGTACGCCCGCGTGACCTGCACGTGCGCGAACTGTACCTGCAAGAAAGGCAAATTGTTTAGTACGACGATCGTTAATAAGTTGACTACGATAAAATAAAACTCACTCGTCGACGACACCAAATAGAACCCATTGTCGGCCGGTCGATGTCTCCGGTAGGAAGGCAGCGTCTCCCGCGACCGGAAGGCCAAGGAGTAGGGACACGTCTCCCCGACTGGTAGGTGGAAAGTGTGCGTCTCGGGCCGCCAACGGTCCACCAAAGCCGTCAGCAGGGAACGGTTGAACGGGAAGCGTCGTGATCGCTCCACGCCCGCCTCGTCCCCCTCCCCGGCCAAGGCACCTCCGTCCTCATCCGTGGCCTGCACCATCCGGGCAAGAGGGAGAAGTCCGGCATCCCGCAGCCTGCAAATAAAGTGAAGGTCAGCATGAAATGTTCTTATGGTAATACTAAAATGTTGGCGTAGTGCAAACCTTGCAGTCCAATGGGGGTCGAGTCCCAGGCCACACGAGGTGTGCGTGTCCGGACCACTCCCAGCTCAGTCGACTCGTCCGTGCTCCCCGGTGGCGGCGCACGACGGGAAGCGCGGTGCACGTGGTCCAAGTGCTCGTCCAACAGCGGGTACCACCAGTCACCCGTCATAACTGCAAAATTATCTAAATGTAAATTTGTACACTAAATTTTCTACAATAATACATGAAAAATAGTATACAAAATTTCGACACAACAATTTTCTACATTTAAATTTTCTTCATTTAAATTTTGTAAACTGCATCTACATTTGTACATTGAATGATCTACAATAAATTTTTAAAGTAAATTTTCCACAATAATGCATTACAAATATTATACAAAAAACTATATTTTTCTACATTTAAATTTGTACATCTAAATTTGTAAACTGCATCTACATTTCTAAATTTAATGTTCTAAACTAAATTTTCTAAACTAAATATCTAAACTAATTTTCTAAACTAAATTTTCTAAACTAAATATCTCAACTAAATATCTAAACTAAATTTGTAAACTAAATATCTACACTAAATTTTCTAAACTAAATTTATCTAAACAAATTTTCTAAAATTAGAAAAATACCTGCAAATCCCGCGGCTTCTTCTCCTCTCTCTCTCCTTCTCTTCTTCCCTCTCCTCCCCCTCTCCTTCTCTTCTTCCCTCTCCTCCCCCTCTCCTTCTCTTCTTCCCCTCTCCTCCTCTTCCTTCCTCTCTTCTGCTTCTCTCTTCCTCGCGCGGTCGAGAGTAGATTGGCGAGCAGGTGTGGGGAAGAAAAGAGGGCTTGGCCGTCGGGCTGTATTCACATGCAGTCGCCCCCCGTTGGGCGACTCGCTTTCTGTCGCCCAACGGGGGGGCGATTGCATTTAATCGCCCAACGGGGAGGCGATTGCATTTAATCGCCCAACGGTTACCAGATTCTTCATCAGTCGCTTTTTGGTTGGGCGACAGGCTCTAGTCGCCCAATGGTTGGGCGACTGGAGCCTATTTGTGTAAAAAATTTTGTCGCAGGTATATTACTGTATTTTCGAATAAAAAATAGGTTATCCGTACAAAAATTTCAAAAAGATTCTAGCTTCCTAGCACTGGCTGCATTCTTTTCTTTTCCATGCATCTTTTTTCAGAAAACACCAAATATATCAGCATGAGCATCGGCATTTACATTCATGTATTAATGAGTGTACGTACTACATGCATGCGCGCAATTGCAGGGTGCCGTGCCAGTACCCGGGGCTGACGGTGACGTTCCACGTGGAGGAGGGGTCGAACCCGGTGTACCTGGCGGTGCTCGTCGAGTACGAGGACGGCGACGGCGACGTGGTGCAGGTCGACCTGATGGAGTCGAGGGCGGAGGACGGCGAGCCGACGGGCGCGTGGACGCCGATGAGGGAGTCGTGGGGCTCCATCTGGAGGCTGGACACCCACCACCCGCTACAGGGGCCCTTCTCGCTGCGCATCACCAACGAGTCCGGCAAGACGCTTGTGGCCGACCAGGTCATCCCCGCAGACTGGCAGCCCGACGCCGCCTACCGATCCATCGTCCAGTTCGATTGATTCCATCAACTCTCGATGATCTACATATACATACTGTGATCCATGGATCCATCGTTGGCTTATGATATATGGGCTGCGTACATGCATGTACTCGTGACCCTATGTTTTATCTGCATCTACATCGATGGATGGATGTTTGCAGTGCATGCGCTCATTCACGGGCTTTTGGTCTTTCTGTAGATGCACATACATGTTGCTTCAATTCGCACCAAGGATCACAGTCTTGGTTTCCCAACAAATTAAAGGTGTCTGGAATTGGAATTGGCCTCAACCGTTAACAGGCAGGGGAATCGACAAAGGGTCAAAAGTGACAGGCTCACAGAAGAAAGAAAGCGCATTATGTGACCGATCTGCCCACGTCTCTTCGCATCTAAACTTGCTTTCTTGACCGTCAAGTGCACTTACTGGCTGCTACAGAGCGAATATATTGGTGTGGCGTAAACGTACGTATAAAATTGCTAGCTATTTTATCACATCATGTATACAGATAAGAAATAACTACACATACCTCTGTTAAATGACAGATCATAACCAGTTAATCTCTTCAAAAGCATTCTAAAAGGGTACAGAAAAGAAAAAAAAATATAATATATCAAAACACTCCTGAGGCCACGATTCGGGGCTGCTCCAACTGGCCGCTAAAAGCTTCGGTTTACGGCTGCGTCTTTTGATTTAAGGTTAAAATTACACTGTAGCAGCTGTTAGATTTTTCTGAGTCATTTAATTAAAGAAAAATAAGAAAAAAAATGAAAACACCATTATATTTTCATAGACAATGGAAAGCAAAAAGCAACAAAGAAAAAAAAACCAAAAAAAACTAGAATTAGAAGCTGATGTGTTTTAAGTGACTTGTGATACAAAAGCTAAAGCTAAAACAAAGCAAAAAAAAACCAAAAAAAACCTGCTACAAAAGCTTGTGATACTACGAAATTATGTAATTTGTGTGGTATTTTCTGCGGCGGTGGATTCCTTTCTGTGGATTTCTACGAAAGCTAAAGCTATGACCTTTGATGAGTTAGAGTTCTGGACTGCTGCTGCATGCTGGGGTGAATTATTCTTTGCTTACCAGTTTAATTTGGCCATTTTGACACTTAACAACGATAACTAATTCATGAGTTTGGCTATATTTCAGATTGGCCAGGATATGAGAATGGACCAACCATCTTCACTTCATTGACATTTCCTATTTTATGTAGATACTTAATTGGTCTAACTTAGTTCGTCAAACATATATAATTGTCAAGGCTATGTACAAACTCATGGTTTGGTGAGGGAGGACTTTCATTAATACATGTTTCTCAATTCTAAAAGGTTAGAGCACCGTGTTTTGATTCTAGCTTAAACATGCAAGGCAGTTAAAAGGGGGACAAAATTGAAGATTTTTCTATTTCGTGGTTCAGCAATTTCACGGCCAATATGGCACTACAGAAGATATATCTCCTTCATGGTTCAGTTAGTATATGTTTGGTACGTGTGAATTTGCCTGACTCCTGGAAGAGCTACAATTTACTTTCAGCTAAGTCTATTCTTGTCATCTTTGCCACTATTCATTCCTGGTGCCTTCAGGGGCATGTACAACAAAAAAACTATTAGGTAACTCGGGGCCATGTCGGTTTTCTCTAGAAACCTGCTGTTTTAAAACTTCTTCATTTATTCTGTGTCTTAATAATATTGCCAAACGAAGTGCCAAGTGTGAACTTGGTTAGCATATCATTATAATCCATTTCATAGAACAACATGAATATCACTTACTTTTACGTGTTGTTCGTTAACTAGATGGTTTACAGAGAGATCTGGTTACAGCAGAGTTAGCCAGGGACTAGTAACCATCAGTCCCTTGATCCAAGCTTTACGACACTGCACTTTTCTAGTGGATAAATTCCAGATTTAAGATCAATTGCACCTACTAAGGGAAATGAATCTCTTTCTAAAAACTGTTCGTTCTAAGACAGCAAAACTCAGAAATACAAAAGAAAACGATGTGCCACCTGTGAAGCTATCTGAGAAGACGGGTATTTGGCTACAGCAGCGAAGCTCTCCAAAGCTCAATGGCAGTACCCTGTTATATGGGAAAGTTAATAAATTATGCTGGTCAGGTTCGAAATCAATGTTTCAATTAGACATGGTAATCCACAGCATTTAAAACAACAGTAAAACATATCTTCTGGTGTATAAATTTGAGTACATGCGAAATAGCCCAGAATTTAACATTTATGGAAGGGAGAAAAACTACTACTGTTAGTGAAGATCAAGGTGGCTATTTTACTCAGTTGACTGCTATAACAAATAGAGGAAATAGCTGGAACTATAGGAAGTACCTCAGCTCCTCAATCGGATGTTTATCTAAGGAAAAGAAAGAGAAATGGTAAAAAATAAATTCATACGGTGATTGTTTCTACAGAACCATTCAATCTAAAAAGAATGTAGGTCAAAGGCCCCCAATTTTGCAAATATGTCAAATGCAACATTAAAGAAAGTTTATTGTTAAATTTATAATCTTTTTTAACTATTTGACACTTATATCATGTTTAGCCTTATATATGGTTTGTGGTTATTGACTTCTTGATTTTGTTATTTACTTAATGTTGTGGATAATAGAAAATGTCTTTTGCAAGTTCATTCTCATGAGTAGGGTTTAAATTGGGGGGGGGGGGGGGGGGGGGGCAACATGGTAGAGATGTGAGCTCGATGGTTGAGCTATGCTATTCAACGGTGGTGTGGTAGGGCCCGAGGAGGAGGGGCACAAGGAAGGAAATAGGGGCAGCAATTTTTCAGAGGAGGGAGTGGTGGGATGAGGGCACAGTGCAGATTTGGCAGTGATGGTGATGCCGAGGCAGTGGCTGTGCATGTCGGCCTCTCTAAAGGCGCTAGCTGGTTAGATCCGGCCCATGCTGGTGTGCACCTTTGCCTCCGGTGCCGATGTGCAAAGTCATGATTGCTATTGGCTAGGTGTAGTCTTGTCCATGCCACCGTCAGATTAGGCGTAGATCTGGCTATGATGGTGATGTCGAGGCAGTGGCTACACCTAGTGGATAGCAGTGCGGTAGCACCAGAGGAGAAGGGGAATGAGGAAGGAAATATGGGTGACTGATTTACCGAGGAGGGAGTGGTGGGATGAGGGCACAGTGCAGATCTGCCAGCGCTGGTGACACTGAGACTATGGCTGTGCAAGTCGGTCCCTCCAATGGCACTAGCTAGGCAGATCTAGCCTATGCTGGTGTGCTCCTCCACCTCTGGTGCTAATGTGCACAGTCACAGTTGCCATCGGCCAAGTGCAACCTTGTCCATGCCATCGGTCGGATTTGGTGCAGATCTGGCGACGATGGTGATGCCGAGACAATGGTTGTGCATCTCGGCCCCTTTGATGGTGTTAGCTGGGCAGATCTGGCCTATGCTAGTGTGCTCCTTTGTTTCCGACGCTGATGTACACAGTTGCGATTGCTGTCAGTCAGGTTCGACCTCGTCCATGCCACCAGCCAGATTAAGGGCCTGTTTGGTTGGTGCCTAACCTTACCATGCCTAAGCTTAGGCAATATGTGGCTGCCACAGAAAGTGTGGCTAACAAAATCGAAGCCACACTTGTGGCAAAGTTTGGCAAGAAACTGAGTCTATGACGTGTGGGGCCGGGTGCTAAGAAAGTGTGACATGCCACAGTTACGTCAGTGAACCAAACAACTACCTAAAAACTGTGGCACGCCTGACTTGTGGCTAGGCAACTTCTGGTCATAAACCAAACAGGCCCTTAGGCCTCGTCCATGCCACTAGCCATATCCGAGCGTCTTGCTCGCTGTCGGTGTGCACATCATCACCATCACTGGTTTGCACCTTAGCTTGCATTATCTTTGTCAGTGGCGGCAGAATCTGGGCCTTCTCTCCTCTACTACTGAATGGATGCGAGCCAAAGAGGATGCCAGAACCTCAGTGTAGGCACCGCGATGTGGAAGTTAGGTGTTGGGGTAGGGATGCATTGATGAGGATGAAGGGACAGTGACGAGATGGATGCATGGCCAAAACAGTAGTGGGCCAGGCCGAGAGAAGGGAATTTGGCCCACATTTAGAGATGAATTTTCAATTTGTTTTCTAACTCATTTAGCTGCAGAATTCTAGTTTGAATTTTTAAATTTAGCAAACCAACTCAAAAATTCATGAAAATTTTTGGAGAGGCACTTTAGAATATTTAGAGCCCAATTAAAATATTTCCAAGCTCATTTCAAGTTTTAATAAATTTTAGAATTTTTTTAGCTGCTGAAAAATGGGAACATTTTAAGAAATTGTTGAAAATTTTGAAAAAAAAAATCCAAAAATGCATATATGATTATTTTGAAATAATTATATTGGTTTTAAGAATTTTGGGATGTTATAGGCCTACTCCCTTAGAAAGAATCTCGTCCCCAAGATTCAGACGATTTAGGGAAGATATACGGGAACTCGACTAATAGTTTTCACGCTTCGAGGTTTCTTCATCCATGGTGTGATTGCTCCACTGCATGTTGCACACCTTGACGGTCATACTCCGAGTTCGACGCTTGGTTTCCTCCAAAATCCTAATCGGGTGCTCTCGATATGTTAGATCGTATTGTAACTCGATCTTTTCTAACGGAGTTTGCTCGATAGGAACTCGCAAATACTTTTTGAGCTGAGACACATGGAACACATTGTGCACATCTAAAAGTTTGGGTGGTAGTTCTAATTGGTAGTGGCAACTACTTGGTATGGTCCGATGTATCTCAGTGCCAATTTTTCTTGAACTTGAAAATGACAGGTGCCCCCAAAGTGGCGTGACTTTCAAATACACAAAATCATTTGGCTCAAACTCAGTTCTTGATGTCGACAGTTGGCTTAGCTTTTCTATCTAGACTGGGCTTCTTTCAACCGGATCCTAATTAATTGAACTCGCTCTTCAGCTTCCTTTATGATTGCGGGACCAAACGCTTGTCTTTCACCTCAACCTGCATTGTCTTTGTCGGCGACGGCTGATTCCGGCCCTCCTCTCCTCTACTACCAAATGGATGCAAGTTGAAGAGTTGGAGGCGAGAACCTTAGTGTAGGCGCCGCGGTATGGAAGTCAGGCGTTGGGGTAGGGATGCGGTGGCCAGGACGTAGGGATGGCAATGCGGTGGGCATGTGGCTGGGAGAGGTGAGTTGGAGAGAGGAAAGGATTGGGGTGCAAGGTGGGAGGGAGACAGGGGCTCGTGCGGGCGTCGACGTGCGGGTGTTGAGAGCTGAGGCTCACCTGTCAGTGAGCGTGGAATAGGAAGTTGGAAGGACAGATAAACCACTACTATCAACTCATTCTTTTAAGTAGTGTGTGTGTATATATATAGGGATATATACACATATATATATATATATATATATACATGGTAATAGGACATGGTGCTACATATGTTATCATAGGACATCACATCACTATACAGAGATGTACCCGCACGCGATTGATACCAGTATGGTGCTACATATATACGCTTGTTGTCAGACTTATCTCTGCGCGCGATTGATAAGCCAATCCGGGTGAATCAGTGGCTCCCAACGCAGACGTGGCTCATTCTCGTCCGTTATCTAACTTGTGTCTACTTAAAGAATGACCGGTCTTTCCATTATTGGTGTGCTACTTAAAGAATGGCCGAGCTTACTGATGTTTCTCAGCTAGCTTGGGTGTAGATTAATTAACAGACGATCGACATGGCTGTTCCCTCGCAAGCAACAGCAGCAGCAGCAGCGCTGCTTCTCTTTCTCGTTCCTCTCCTCTTCCTCCTACGCTACTACTTGACCACAACAACCACACGAGATCACAAGCATCCTCCTCCGTCCCCTCCAAGTCTGCCGGTGATCGGTCACCTGCACCTCGTCGGCTCCCTCCCCCACGTCTCCTTCCGCGACCTCGCATGGAAGCACGGCCCCGACCTCATGCTCCTCCGTCTCGGCGCCGTCCCCACCCTCGTCGTCTCCTCCCCGCGCGCAGCTGAGGCCGTCCTCCGCACGCACAACCACGTGTTCGCCTCCAGGGCATCGTCTCTCGTCAACGACATCATTTTCTACCGTTCATCGGACGTCGCTTTTGCCCTTCTCGGCGACTACTGGCGCACGGCGAGAAAGCTCGTCACCACGCACATGCTCAACGCCAAAAAGGTGCACTCCTTCCGCCATGGCCGTCAGGAAGAGGTAACTAATTGAACACGTGCATGCATTCGTACGTGCATGTCGCGCAAATTTAGCACCATGCATGATAGCTAATTGATTTCTTGCAAAATCAATATAGGTGCGCATCGCGGTGGCCAAGATCCGTGAGGCGGCGGCCGCCGCTCCTGGCACGGCGGTGGACATGAGAGAGGTGCTGGGCTCGTTCACGAACGACGTCGTGTGCCGCGCGGTGGTGGGGAAGCACCTGCGGGAGGAAGGCCGGAACAAGTTGTTCCGCGAGCTGATCGAGATCAACGTGTTACTCCAGGGAGGATTCAACCTCGAGGACCTCTTTGTTGGCCCAACGTCTCTCAATCACACACACACAGGGGAAGGCGCTGCACTCCAGCGTCTCTCAATCACACACGCAGAGGAAGGGTGCTGCACCACACCAATGCCTTTTCTCTGTTTTTATTTCACTTCACCACACAACACCACAAGCTGATTACAGAGTTTAAATAACCACATCATGCATCACGTTTGGCCGCACAACTTGGCCATGCACTCCCGTCACTAACTGCCTCCCTACATGCAACCCACGTCTACCTGCATGCAGATCGCCACTGACTAATGCAACCATGCAGTGAGCTAGCTGATCCACCATTCACGGATCCATACTTCACTTGACTTGGCCACACCTCCAAGCCAACTTGCACCTGCATGGACTCCCCTGCATGCAACCACTTACATGCAGATCATGGCCTGTCTAATCTAACTCACGCATGGACCTGCTCTAATGCACACACACTGACTGACTAACCACATACTCACAAAATAAACTAAGTCAAGATTAATTCCCAACAATCTCCCTCCTAATCTTGACATGACTTACTCACCGTTGCAGATCGTCCGCAACCTCTTACCGCACGCAGTGACCTTTCTATTCTAGCAGCATCGCACCGCTACCATTGTCGGTCTCACACCGACTTCTCCTGATGGCCTTACACCGTCGTTCATGCACGTCTGTTGACGACCACACATCGCCGCCGTACACAACTTCAAGCGTGAGCGAGACACCGTTGTGGCCTCACGCCACCAACAGATTCCTCCTCTGCGTCGTGCCGCCTCCACACGGCTCTTACGCATAGCAACCTCCTCATGGCCATGCACAACACCATCGACATCGCGCCGACTATCTTTTCATAGCGGCCTCGCAAGGCCACCTCCACGAACGCGGCCTCCCACCACCGTTCGTGGTCTCCACCACATCAACGCAGCACCTTGACGCCTCGCGGCCTCTCGCCGCAAGCCTCGACGTCGCCATGTCGTCGGTGTCGCCTACGTGCACCAGCACCCTTGCGCAACGCTGCACCGCAAGCTGGCCCTCGCACGCGCACACTCGCGTACTCCCGCTTGCCTGTGCACATCACATCGCTATGTGCCTCACACATGCTCCCGTGCCTACGCACAACTGGGCCGCACTCCCGGCCGTGCCGTGTGCACGCGCCTGCAGCCACTGCCTTGCCGCCGGCTCGCACACAAAGCCGCGCTTCTCCACCAGCGCCGCCGTTGAGGCCGAGCCCACCGTGCGCCACCGCACCACCACTGCCTGGCAGCGCCGCACCCACCGTGCGCTGCACTACCGCTGTCCAGCGAGCCATCACTGGTCGGGTAACATCACCTCACGTTGAACCTCGCTCTGATACCACTGTTGGCCCAACGTCTCTCAATCACACACACACAGGGGAAGGCGCTGCACTCCAGCGTCTCTCAATCACACACGCAGAGGAAGGGTGCTGCACCACACCAATGCCTTTTCTCTGTTTTTATTTCACTTCACCACACAACACCACAAGCTGATTACAGAGTTTAAATAACCACATCATGCATCACGTTTGGCCGCACAACTTGGCCATGCACTCCCGTCACTAACTGCCTCCCTACATGCAACCCACGTCTACCTGCATGCATATCGCCACTGACTAATGCAACCATGCAGTGAGCTAGCTGATCCACCATTCACGGATCCATACTTCACTTGACTTGGCCACACCTCCAAGCCAACTTGCACCTGCATGGACTCCCCTGCATGCAACCACTTACATGCAGATCATGGCCTGTCTAATCTAACTCACGCATGGACCTGCTCTAATGCACACACACTGACTGACTAACCACATACTCACAAAATAAACTAAGTCAAGATTAATTCCCAACACTCTTCCTGAGGCTGGCAATGGTGGACGTGCTCGCGAGGGTGGTCTGCGCCAAGGCCAAGAGGGTCAGCAAGAGGTGGGATGACTTGCTCGACAAGCTCATCGATGAACACGCCGTCGCCAAGTCATCGTCGTTGGTAGCACCGCATCATCCTGTCGACGACGAGCAGCAGGACACCGGCGATCTCATGGATGTCTTGCTCTCTCAGCAGGAAGATTACAGTCTCACCAGAGACAACGTCAAGGCCATCTTGATGGTGCGTAATTAATTGATTGTGATATATATGAAGTTTTTTTCTACTCTCGGGTGCAACTACATTGTACTTATGCCTTATTGTTGGAATCACCCATGAAACAAAACTCTATTAACCGGGAGTACGGCGTATTCGAATACCATTTATTATACTCTGTAGAGTTGCCCATCTTTACCCACAAGATTTCTCAAACTCTCATGACTAAATTAAGAAAATAAGGTCTTTCACTACTCTCCTCTTTCTAACCTCCACCCAGTAGACTAGGGGTCACACATTGTCGGGAATTCACAGGCCAATGCGAAATTTAATCTCAATGGCAGTAAACCTGAATTTAGAAATGAAATTGATGGATATGGTAACGACATACCTTTATGGAAACTTGGATTCAGATATTTAAATGAAGGTACGTGAAGGAATCCCAGTCTTGAACCAAGACAGCAAATAGAATTCTGCACAGTGTGAAACTCAGGATATCACTATACGGACTTAAGCAATCAGGCAGGATGTTGTATAATCACTTAAACGACTTTCTATGTAAGTAAGACTACACGAACAATGAGGATTGTCCTTGTGTATTTATACAACGATCTCAGAATGGATTTTGTATAATATTAGTATATGTAGATGATCTGAATATCATTGAAACCCTGGTAGATATAAAGGAAGCAACCTCTTACTTTGAGTCAGAGTTCGAAATGAAAGATTTGAGAAAAACCAAATATTACTTAGGTTTACAGTTTGAGCATTCCCCTAAAAGGATATTAGAGCATCAGTCAGCCTACACTTGGAAGGTGTTAGGAAGGTTTGGTTTTGAAAAGATATACCCATCGAAAGTGCCAATGGTTGGAAGATTTTTTACAGCAAGACAAGGATCTATACAGACCTAGAGAAGAGGGGGAGGAAGTCCTGGGACCAGAATTCTCATTCTTAAGTGTAGTAGGAGCACTTATGTATTTAGCAAACTGCACTAGACCAGACATTGCATTTGTCATAAACCTATTAGTAAGGTATAGTGTAGAACCTACCAAAAAGTATTGGCAGGGAATAAAGGATATTTTCCGATACCTCCAAGGAAGCAGAGATCTTAGACTATTCTACAGAAAGAACCAGGACCTGAATATGACTGGTTATGCAGATGGCGGGTACCTGTCAGACCTGCATACAGTTAGGTCACAAACAAGCTATGTATTCCTGTGTGGTGGAACCGTATTTTCATGAATATCATCTAAACAAAGTCTTGTATCAACTTCGATGAACCACTCAAAAATCATAGCACTGTACGAAGCGGCATGAGAATGTGCTTGGCTTTGACGAATGATTCACCACATCCAGCAATCATGTGGATTGAACATCGCGCAAGCTCCCGCGATTATCTATGAAGATAATACAGGTTGTGTTGTACAAGTACAGAAGGGTTACGTGAAGAGTCATCTTACTAAATATATCAACCCCAAGTTCTTCTGTGCTCATGAATTACAAAAGATAGATGAAATTAAGATACTACATACTTAGTCGTGTGAAAATCTTGTAGATTTATTCACTAAGTCACTTCCAGCATATAACTTTGAAAGATGTGTATGTGGAATTGTAACGATGAGACTTAGAGAAGTGTAGAACTCAGAGGGAGATTCTTCTCAAGCTCGCTATTAAACCTTGATTATGAAGATCAAGTACCAAAAGAATAAATCCTGCAGATTAAATGAAATTGGGTGAATTGTACTCCTTTTTCCTTGATGAGTTTTTTTTAAGTTTCTCGCCCAAGGTTTTTAATGAGCCAATTCGTGCAACACAACATAACATATACCATATATTCTTTCTCCAAATTTTTTCACTAGGTTTTTATGGAGTTTTGATGAGGCATGAACGCATCGCATGAGTGTCCAAAGGGGAGTGTTGGGAAACATGGGCCTGAGCTTGTAGGCCTGGTTCATTGGTGGGCACCCTTCACTTAGTCTATAAATAGGGGTCTCAATCATTGTAAAGTGTACTTGTGTAGGAGGAAAGCTATAAAGAAAGAAAGGAGTTCTCCCCCTATCTCTCTGTGTTCAATTTATATTACTTTGCATTACCTGTGTTTGATCTATCTCTCTTGTCTAGAAGGAATCGTTCGGATTGAACTCGTCAGTGACGGTTCCCCAACAAAACAACAGTAAACATGCTAGTTGAGTTTTTAAGGACAGTATCGGGTTCGAACGGTAAACGGGTTGAATTTTGGGGTTCAACTGCGTTTGGACTTTTAGTTAGCAGTGGGTTTGGGTTTTGGGCAACACTAGGTTTTGGTTTCTGAGCTCAAATTGGCCTTTTACTAATATTTTTAGGCTAGGCTTTTCGGGCTAAATTTATCTCTTCTGGCTTCTAAGCTTGGCTTATATTTTTCTACTGACTTTGGGCTGGTTCTACTGTTTTCTTAATCTTTTCTATTTAGACCGGGCTTCCTTCAACCGGATCCTAATTAATTGAACTCGCTCTTCAGCTTCCTTTATGATTGCGGGACCAAATGCTTGTCTCTCACCTCAGCCTGCATTGTCTTTGTCGGCGGAGGCTATCGAATGGATGCAAGCTGCATATTAATCGTGGACGGAAATGTGAATTAATTAGCCAATCAGGCGCCTGATGTGTGTTTCAGCTGCTATGGTAGTAGGATAAGTATGACGTACATGGTGCTACATATGATGTTGATCTCTGCTGCTGCGTCTTGTCATAGGACATCACTTCGCTAAAAAGAGATGTACCCGCGCGCGAATGATACTAGCAGGGAATCGCTACCAAGCCAATCCGGGTGAATCAGTGGCTCCCAACGCAGACGTGGCTCATTCTCGTCCATGTCCGGTCTTTTCAACTATTTTGGGTTAATATAGTACATGCATAGTAAAGTATACTCCATTGTTGGTGTGCTACTACTTAAAGAATGGCCGAGCTAGCTTGGGTGTATCGACATGGCTGCTCACGAGCTAGCAGTCCCTCGCAAGCAACAGCAGCAGCACGCTGCTTCTCTTTGTCGTCCCTCTCCTCTTCCTCCTACGCTACTACTTGGCCACAACAAACAAACGAGATCACAAGCATCCTCCTCCGTCTCCTCCAAGTCTACCGGTGATCGGTCACCTGCACCTCGTCGGCTCCCTCCCCCACGTCTCCTTCCGCGACCTCGCACGGAAGCACGGAAGCACGAGCAGCAGGACACCGGCGATCTCATGGATGTCTTGCTCAGCAGGAAGATTACAGTCTCACCAGAGACAACGTCAAGGCCATCATGATGGTGCGTAATTAATTGATTGTTATATATATATATATATATATATATATATATATATATATATATATATATATATATATATATATATATATATATATATATATATATATATATATATATATATATATATATATATATATAGAGAGAGAGAGAGAGAGAGAGAGAGGAAATTTACATGAAGCACCTGGGTGCCTAGGCACCCACACCAAGAATCGTCTGATATATATATGCTACTTAAAAGAAGGAGTTGATAGTAGTGGTTCATCTGTCCTTCCAACTCGCTATTCCACGCTCACTGACAGAGCGTAGAAATATTTTAATTGGGCTCTAAATATTCTAAAGTGCCTCTCAAAAAAATTTCATGAATTTTTTAGTTGGTTTGTTAAATTTAAAAATCCAAACTAGAATTCTGCAACTAAATCAATTAGAAAATAATTTGAAAATTCATCTCTGAATGTGGGCCAAATTCCCTTCTCTCGGCCTAGCCCATCACTGTTTTGGTCACGCGTCCATCCCGTTACCGTCCCTACGTCCTCATCAATGCAACCCTACCCCAACACCCGACTTCCACATCGCGGTGCCTACACTAAGGTTCTGGCATCCTCTTTGGCTTGCATCCATTCAGTAGTAGAGGAGAGGAGGCCGGATTCTGCCGCCGCTGACGAAGACAATGCAAGTTGACGAAGACACTCAAAGCTATTCCTCCTATAGTAAATATTCAATATCAATACCAACCATAGCAATACAAGACAACCCTTAATCGACAACGCTCCTACACGCCACCCAGAGGCACCATTTTCCCCTTTTATCGGATAGTCCCCTTTGCTGTCCTGGTACTAAAAAAAATCATAACTCTTAGCTCTCACCTCATAAAATAGCAAACCATACCAGTTTTGTAATCTATACAAAATTTTCTATGTTTTCTTGGTTGGCTAAATATTCATATTAAACCACCTAAGCCCCTTTTTAACCCAGAAGATAGATCTGTCATCTTCTGTATAGTAGAATTAATAATTTTATATCTTTTAATCTACATGTGCAAATATATTAAACAAAATTATTGGGGGAGTGGCCCCCATCTTGGCCCAAACTGCCTACGACATCAGCAAGACAAGCCGACATGCTTCATGGAAGCCCACAGGCCAGGAAAAGGGCATATATGCCCCTAGAAGAATAGACTTAGATAGGGGTGTTTATGTAACTTTAAGTTGGAGAAAGGACATATGCACCCCCATAAAGGTAGAAGCACATAAGGACATACGTGTAAATAAGCCTCCATGGTTGTATACACACGCCTAGAAATGGGTAGTTTAGGATTTTAGAAGAATTAAGAAATTTGAACGGGTCAAATCGGAGTTAAAATGAAGAAATACGGGCTTTTGGAAGTTTAAAAAGAGAGAAAATGAAAAGGCTGATAAAAAGCTAATTATGATGTCAACAGGAAAAATAATTTTTGGCTGAATTATTTTTATGAATTAAATACTGACGTGGCTGTCGTGGCATGCCACTGGGCTGCCACGCGGCTGCCACGTGGGCACGAGGACATTGGCGTGGCCAGGCGGATGCGGCGGCGCACTGGGCCGCGAGCTCGCCGGAGCTCCGGTGCTCGGTGGCGGCCGGCGAGAGGCGGAGGAGGGGGAGGAAGCGTCGGCGGTTCGGATCCTACCCGGCGCCGGACTCAGGGAAGACCGGAGACGGACGGCGGTGGCGGCTCTTGGGGACGGCGGGGTTCCGGTGGGCGAGGGGCTTGGCCGAGGAGGGGAGAAGAGAGAGAAAGAGAGAGAGAGAGAGCGGGGGGAGGGGCAGTGCGGAAATGGGGCTTTTAGGGGGTTTACAGGGGAGGAGGCCGGCGCGGCTCGCCGGAAATCCCGGGGAAGAACCAGCTAGCCGGTGCATACGCGTGCGGGGGAGGGGCCATTAATGGCCGAAGGGGTTGAGGCGGCGAGAGGGAAGCGACCGCATCAGAGCTCGGGCGTGGCATTCATGGCGTGCGGGCGGAAGGTTGAAGAAGAGGAGAAGAGGAAGAAGGATATGACAGGTGGGGCCCGCTTGTTGGTGAGAGAGGAGGGGAGAGGAGGCGAGAGGAAGGGACGGGCGGCCGGATGGTGGACGTGTCCAGGAAGGAAATTTCGGTCGTTGAGACAAAATGAAAGGGTAAGTTGTGGTGGACGGCCAGGATTAGATCAAGGGGTAGGGCGAAATCAATCCGGACGTGACATGTGTCAGTCTGAGATTAATCCAGAATTAAATTTTGCTTTAAGTTTTCAGAAATACCAAAAAGCTTCTAAAATACTTAAAAAATAATAAATAATGTCTAAAAATTCTAGAAAATTCATAAAAATTCCTAGAGCTGTTTTAGACTTAGGAAAAACATTTTTTACTTTAAATTTGGCCTTTAAATTTTTACTTTAAAAACATACGTAGTACTCACACGAGAGAATCATATATACCACATATTGTAATGGCTTCTGCTTCTAAAAATTAGAAACATTTAAAAGCCAATATAAATACCTGGTTTTTAAACGACTTCTTCACTCTTCTTACTACTATCTCACTCCAGATATAAGACATAGGGTCATAGGTGCATTATGCATTCCACTCCTCTCGCTCCCATCACATGTGCACCTCTCTCTCATACTTTTTTCGCCGTTCGCTCTCTTTTTCTAAAATTAACTTCTTTTAAGTATTGTTATTTATTTTTAATCGCTCCTAAATATTACAGTAAAAAGTCATCAAGTAAAAAACAGAACGAATAGACACTAACCGGACATGGATTGTAGTATCACACGACGAAGCCACGTCTCACCTAGCTAGCGAGCCACCCACCCACCCGGCCAGAACTCACCAAGCTACAACCAACTCACCCATGCATGTACGTAGCCCATATATCAGAAGCCAACGATGGATCCATGGATCACAGTATGTATATGTAGATCATCGGCTTGGCGGAGCTCAGTTGCAGTCGTCCTTGGCCATGGCGCCGAAGGCCGTGCCGCTGAGGTCAAAGTGGTAGAGAGAGACGGGGTAGTAGTTCATGTCCGTGATGATCACCGTCTCCGGGAGGCCGGAGCAGACAGGGTGGGCGACGAACCTTATCTGCACGCACACAACATTAATCCAACCAACATCGGTGGATCGAGCGAATTTGAATTACAGTTCATAATGAATTGACGTACGTAGTCTTCCAGTTCAGGCAGGTTAATTCGATCGATCGATCGGCAGGTTGATATATTAGCCATGCAGTGTCGTATGTGTCGAAGAAAATGCTGCACCAGGTGTCGAACAATGAAAATGCTGCCACCGTTGTCGTCTGGTCAGTTCAGGCAGGTGGCCCTGGCATTGAGCCAGCCGGCGGCGTTGGCAGAATTGGTGCCGTTGGAGCTGGAGCTGGAATTGGTGTCGGGGGCATGCGCGTTGGAGTGGAGCTAGTCTTGTGCTTGGGGCAGCAGCCATGAGCGAGGAGGAGGCCATCGCGGCGCCGCGTACGTGCGTAGTAATTATCAGCAATTATAGTGTATTTTTAACTACTACAATAAAAAATAAATTATAAACCAGAGTTTTTAAGTCCCAATGAGAGTTTATTGGAGCTAGGCGTGAGCGGGGAATTGAAGGGGTATGGATGGATTGAACAGCTAGCTAGTGATGCTTGCTTTCTTGTCTAATCCAAATTCTAACCCACACGGGTGGGTGGATGGAGGAAATGGAAATGGAAATACCACCCATGATTAGGGAATATATTTCTTCATAATCAACTACTGGACGTTGAGTGAAACCTTATGTAACAAGCCTTACTTTATATCTTACAACTTCATTTTTCTCATTTCTCTTCCAAATAAATACTCACTTGTGCCTTACGAGGTACTTACATGTCAGTTTCGGGCTGTTTCCTTCTAAATAAATAATTAAAATTTAATTAAAAGCATATGGCCCCAGCTGTTAGCCTCTGTGGTCTTTCAAACACAGTTAATTCAAAAATTAAATAAAAAGGTAGGCCCCACCAGAGAGATTTTTTTGTCTCTCCTCTATTTTTTTGGATTTAATCCAAATTTAAAAATTTGAAGAGCCCGTTCTCCCTCGTTTTAGCTCCAAATTTGATGAAACTTATTTCTAAATTTTTGTAAATTCATGATTTATCTAATGTTGTTGGTTTTATTCTATTTGGAGTTAATTTGAATTTTCTTTGGTATTTATTTATTCTCATTTATGTGTAGTTCATTTTTCAATGCGGTCGTCCGAGTAGAGTACGATGACGCAAACGAGCCCCAGATCAAGCAAACTCAAGAGTACCAAGACCAACCTACTTTTGACCCAGGTGAGTCAACATTTTGATCATATTGAACCTACATTTTATGCAAATTTATATTCATTTAAATTATCAAATTGCATGCTTTATTTCTTATGCAAATGTATGTTAAGCTTAAGGTAGATACACATCCACTTGGTATCATAGTATTATTATGCCATCTTTGCCACTTGAATTACCTGATCCCTATCACCCTAGACAACTATTTGATAACTTCACAAGCTATAAGTCATGCTTAAGTGCCATGCTAGTCTTGCTTAAGTACCAGGGCATTAGTTGCCCTGATCATCGTCTTTCAAATAATGAAAACTATTTTAGACAGTCATTAGATGTAAATGGCTGGTATTTTGGGATATCTTAAGTTTGTGCTTCTAAAAAAACATTAAAACATGCTGTTACCATATCTGGGTAGATGGTACGATGGTACGGATGTAGCATGAGAACATGTGGATTATGGCATGTACCGCCCAGATGATTTAAGAGCTTAATCCTATGATGACCTCCCAATATAAAATAGTGCAACCACAAGTCTATGATGATGTCAACCTGACTAAATAATTTGTATCCACCGGTGCAAGTTACACTATTGGAGTAACTCACGAGTCATATCGCTGGTTTTAAGCTGTCGTGGGCACGGGTCGTGCCGCTGGCGTAAGCCGCCATGTGGCGCAAGAGGGGGGTATTGGTGTGGCGAACCTAGCCACCCTCAGATGAAACCTTAGTGGGTATAGTTTACACTGAGGAATGTATTGTAAAGACCTTATGACGATCTCCTTGATTCACATGTCTACAAAAATGTATGAAATATAGCAAGTTAATTATCTTTTATGGGTAAAGTATACAATCTCTACAGAGTATAAACTATTTGAATCACCATGCCCATGGTCAAGGGTTGGCATGAGAAATTGTTTGAGTTAGTTTCTATTTCAAAAACCTTTATGGGTGGGTTGAAAACTCATCGGGTGGATGTAACCTTGTATTTGGCTTTTTTCTGGGTGGATGTAATTAACCCATTGTTGTTAATTAGGTGGATGTAACCTTAATGATCAAAACTAAGCATATAATGGATGGAACCATGTAACAGGTGGATAGTACCTGCACTATTATAAATATTGCACACTTTCAGTCTCTTTAATAAAACAAGATTGATTAAAATGCTAAGTAACAACATTTGCTAATTATTGTAATTCCAAATGTTACTTTAGAAAATAAAAGAACGAGAGCCATCATTGTCAAATTAACCTTGCATATGTAAATACTTGCATTTTCTGCGTTGGCTTGCAGAGCACGTTGTATGTGATCACCCTCGCTAACAAAACCCTTCAGAACCTGTGGATCAAGATCACTACGTTTACTACAAAAATCAAGTAGCTGATAGTGATCAAGATGGTGGAGATTAGCTTAGTCTCTAGTAGTCTAGGTTTCACCCCAGTCAGGCTGACCATGTCAATGTTTGCGTACACCAATATTGTCCACGTCGTTGGGTAATATCGGTCGTACATAGGTCCTTCCAGTTGCTTGCCTATGGCGAGATATGCGTTCCTCTTTTGCTTTCGCTACCGCTTCCGCTTTTATGTAATGTAATCATTTGGCCTAAGCGACCCTATTGTAAATTGGTCCTGATGTGGTCTATTTGAAATCTGATAACTTGTAATATTAATGCATGGTACGTTGGGTTATAGTGCAGTAGTTTTGGTAGAGAATTATTGATTAGCTAAATCCGAGTCCGACAGAGCCAGAAATAATTTTTATGTTGTTTTCACAGTGAATACTCTCCAACTGAATGAGATGAGCTTCATTCTCCTTTCTGAGTAAAAACATTTTCAATTAATTATTGCATAAATTAGCAAGATATATACACCCACAAGCAAAATATCACACGCAAAGATTTTATTAACTTTCTGTTGGACTCCAAACATGATTAACATGCATGCATGCAAAGAAATATAAATGCATACATATACATATGTTGCACACATAAGTTACCTAATATGCCGGACTAACGGCCCGAGAACTAATTGATTCGTTCACACCAAATGCATGTTATTAGCGAGTCTTGGAACAAGGAGGAGCTTCTCCTTCCGACGGAGCGACAACCCAAACACCTCTGTCATATCAATCCGTCCACCAGTCTCAGCCTCCAGCTCCCAATCAAAATGGTACACAAGGTTGGCTAGCATGATCTCGATAACAGCCACTGCAAAGTTTATCCCAGGGCAGATCCTTCGTCCAGACCCAAATGGCAGGAACTGGAAATCATTCCCTTTGAAGTCAACAATGGATGCACTAGCCCCATGGATGAACCTCTGTGGCGTGAACTCCTCCGGTTTGTCCCAATATTTTGGATCCCTCCCAAGAGCCCACGCATTGATGATGACACGCGTTCCAGAGGGGACTGCATGGCCGTCGACTTCACAGTCGGCGTTGGAGAGGCGCGGGACCAAGAATGGCGCCGGCGGGTGGAGCCGAAGCGTCTCCTTCACCACTGCCTTCAGGTAGGTCATCTTGCTGATGCCCTCCTCGGTGACGATGCCTAGTTCTTCGCCTTCAGGCATCGTGTTCTCCCTCACCTCGGCTTGTAGCTTGGCCATCATGTGTTGGTTCTGCATAAGCTCGACCAAGGCGAATTCCAACGTCAAATATGCCGTCTCCGTGCCACCTTGAAACATGGCCTACAAATCAAAACTTTTCCTTGAGTAGTGAGTACTATATATATATATATATATATATATATATATATATATATATATATATATATATATATATATATATATATATATATATATATATATATATATATATAGGAAAAATATCTTTGACACCCGGGTGTAATTACTCCCACCCCTAATATACAACCTTATACATCTAAATAAATTTGAAATACTCTTTTATCATTTTAGGTATACTCGTATACTAATTATAAGATACTCCAATGTGAACCGCATGAAAAAAATGCAAGGAAGTCCATAGTTTTTAATGAATTTTGTAAATACTTTCATATACGCACATAAAAAAGGAGTATATAGAAAAAATGTATATACCACATCTGAAAAATTATTCATACCATCTAGATGGTCTAAAATACTCGTATGCTACACATACATATCTTCTGTTACACAAAATACTATCTATGTTGTAAGATACGACGTAGAGTGTAATTGCATCCGAGAGTATAAAAAAGACTTCATATATATATATATATATATATATATATATATATATATATATATATATATATATATATATATATATATATATATATATATATATATATATATATATATATATATAGGACGCTGAAATGGGACACCTAGGTGCCCAGACACCTAGGCTCCCTGCCGTTAGATTGCTTTTAGATACGTGCTAGAGCAATGGTATGTATGGTATGTAATATATTAGGCATGCTAAATCAATCATGGAAGGAAAGTCTTAATCATGGATGGGAAGTCTCAATCACACTAGCACGCATCTAAAAGCAATCCAAAGGTAAGGAGACTAGGTGTCCAGACACCTAGGTGCCCCTGTTATTTATACTATATATATATATATATGTGTGTGTGTGTGTGTGTGTGTGTGTGTGTGTATGTATGTATGTATGTATGTATGTATCACAGTCAATTAATTACGCACAATCAAGATGGCCTTGATGTTGTCTCTGGTGAGGCTGTAATCTTCCTGCTGAGAGAGCAAGACATCCATGAGATCGCCGGTGTCCTGCTGCTCGTCGTCGACGTGATGATGCGGTGCTACCAACGACGATGACTTGGCGGCGGCGTGTTCATCGATGAGCTTGCCGAGCAAGTCGTCCCACCTCTTGCTGACCCTCTTGGCCTTGGCGCAGACCACCCTCGCGAGCACGTCCACCATTGCCAGCCTCGGGAAGAGGTCCTCGAGGTTGAATCCCCACTGGAGTGACACGTTGATCTTGATCAGCTCGCGGAACAGCTTGTTCCGGCCTTCCTCCCGCAGGTGCTTCCCCACCACCGCGCGGCACACGACGTCGTTCGTGAATGAGCCCAGCAGCTCGCTCATGTCCACCGCCATGCCAGGAGCGGACGTCGCCGCCTCACGGATCTTGGCCACCGCGATGCGCACCTATATTGATTATGTCATAAATCAATTATAGCTACCATGCATGGTGCTTAATTTGCGCGACATGCACGTACGAATGCATGTACGTGTTCAATTAGTTACCTCTTCCTGACGGTCATGGCGGAAGGAGTGCACCTTTTTGGCGCTGAGCATGTGCGTGGTGACGAGCTTTTTCGCCGTGGGCCAGCAGTCGCCGGGAGAGGCCAAAGCGACGTCCGATGAACGGTAGAAGATGATGTCGGCGACGGGAGACGGCGCCATGGAGTAGAACACGTGGTCGTGCGTGCGGAGGACGGCCTCGGCTGCGCGCGGGGAGGAGACGACTAGGGTGGGGACGACGCCGAGGCGGAGGAGCATGAGGTCGGGGCCGTGCTTCCGTGCGAGGTCGCGGAAGGAGACGTGGGGGAGGGAGCCGACGAGGTGCAGGTGACCGATCACCGGTAGACCTGGAGGGGACGGAGGAGGATGCTTGTGATCTCGTGTGGTTGTTGTGGCCAAGTAGTAGCGTAGGAGGAAGAGGAGAGGGACGACAAAGAGAAGCAGCGCTGCTGCTGCTGCTGCTGTTGCTTGCGAGGGAACTGCTAGCTCGGAAGCAGCCATAATGTCGATCGATCTACACCCAAGCTTGCTGAGAATGGAAAGACCGGCCATTCTTTAAGTAGCACACCCAAGAATGGAAAGGACCGGAGATGGTTAAGATGATAATGGCTGAGAATGGAAAGATGCGGTCGCACGGACGAGAATGAGCCACGTCTGCGTTGGGAGCCACAGATTGGCTTATCAATCGCGCGCGGGGGTTCATACTTATCCTACTACCGTGGCTTAAAAGCAGAGATAAGTATGTAGCACCACGTACGTCATACTTATCCTACTAACATAGCTGAAACACACATCAGGCGCCTGAATATTGGCTAATTAATTCACATTTCCGTCCACGATTAATATCCAATAGCTGAAACAAACATCTCCCAAACACGCGCGCTTGATAATTGAAATGAATATAAATTTGCATAAAATGTAGGTTCAATATGATCAAAATATTGACTCACCTAGGTCAAAAGTAGGTTGATCTTGGTACTCTTGAGTTTGCTTGATCTGGGGCTCATTTGCGTCCTCGTACTCTACTCAGACGATCGCATTGAAAAACAAACTACACATAAATGAGAATAAATAAATACCAAAGAAAATTCAAATTAACTCCAATAGAATAAAACCAGCACCATTAGATAAATCATGAATTTACAAAAATTTAGAAATAAATTTCATCAAATTTGGAGCTAAAATGAGTGAGAACGGGCTCTTCAACTTTTAAATTTGGATTAAATCCAAAAAATAGAGAAGAGACAAAAAATATCTCTAAAAGGTGGGGCCTACCCTTTTTTATTTAATTTTTGAATTAATTGTGTTTGAAAAGCCATAGAGGCTAACAGCTGGGGCCATATGCTTTTAATTAAATTTTAATTATTTGTTTAGAAGGAAACGACCCGAAACTAACATCTAAGTACCCCGTAGGACACAAGTGAGTATTTATTTGAAAGAGAAATGAGAAAAATGAAATTGTAAGATATAAAGCAAGGCTTATTGCACAAGGTTTCATTCAACGTCCCGTAGTTGATTATGAAGAAACATATTCCCTGATCATGGGTGGTATTACCTTTAAATATTTAATCTCAATGATAGCAAATCTGAATTTAGAAATAAAATTGATGGATGTGGTAACGGTATACTTTTATGAAAATGTGGATTCAGATATTTACATGAAAGTACCTGTAGGTATCCCAGTTCCGAACCAAGATAGAGTAAATATAAATATGTACAGTGTGAAACTCAGAAAATCATTGTACAGACTTAAGCAATCAGGCAAGATGTGGTATAATCGCTTAAGCGACTTTCTATGTAAGAAAGGCTATGCGATCAATGAGGATTGTGCCTGTGTATTTATACGATGATCCCAGAATGGATTATGTATAATCTCAGTATGGATTATGTATAATCTCAGTATATGTAGACCTTGGAACTCTGGAAGATATAAAGGAAGCAAGCTCTTGTTAGAAAGGTTTAGTTTTGAAAAGGCATACCCATCAAAAGTGCCAATGGTCGGAAGATCTTTGCAGGAAGACAAGGATCCGTGCAGACCTAGAGAAGAGGGGAAGTTCTGGACCGGAATTCCCATACTTAAGTACAGTAGGAGCACTTATGTATTTATCAAACTGCACTAGATCGGACATTGCATTTGTCGTAAACCTATTAGTAAGGTATAGTGTAGAACCTACCAAAAGGCATTGGTAGGAAATAAAGGACATTTTCCGATATCTTCAAAGAAGCAAAGATCTTAGACTATTCTACAGAAAGAACTTGGATCTGAATATGGTTGGCTATGCAGAGGCGGGTACTTGTCAGACCCGCATACATCTAGGTCACAAATAGGTAATGTATTTCTATGTGGTGGAACCCTATTTTTATGGAAATCATCTAAGCAAAGTTTTATATCAACTTCGACAAACCACTCAGAAATTATAGTACTGTATGATGCCGCACGAGAATGTGCTTGGCATCGATGGATGATTCACCACATCCAGCGATCATGTGGATTGAACATCGTACAAGCTCCCACAATTATGTATGAAGATAATGCAGTTCGCGTTGTACAAGTATAGACGGGTTATGTGAAGGGTCATCTTATAAAGTATATCAACCCTAAGTTCTTCTACGCTCATAAATTATGAAAGATAGACGAAATTAAGATACCGCATGCTAGGTCGTGTGAAAATCTTGTAGATTTATTCACTAAGTCATTTCCAACATCTAACTTTGAAATATATATACGTGGAATTGAAATGATGAGACTTAGATAAATGCAGAGCTTACCAAGATATTTTCTCGAGCTCACTATTAAAGCTTGATCACGAAGATCGAGTACCTAAAGAACGAATCTTGTAGATTAAATGAAATTAGATGAATTGTTCTATTTTTCCCATGACAAGTTTTCCTGAAGTTTATCGAACCAAGACAGAGCAAATAGAAATCTGTACAATATGAAACTTAAGAAATCACTGTACAGATTTAAGTAATCAGGCAGGTTGTGGTATAGTCGTTTAAACGACTTTCTATGGAAGAAAGGTTACGTAAACAATGAGGATTGTGCCTGTGTATTTATACCACGATCCTAGAATGGATTTTGTATAATCTTAGTATAGGTAGATGATCTGAATATCATCAGAATCCTGGAAGATATAAATGAAGCAAGCTCTTATTTAATGTCAGAGTTCGAAATGAAGGATTTGGGAAAAACCAAATATTGCTTAGGTTTGCAGTTTGAGCATACCCCTGAAGGGATATTAGTGCATCAGTTAGCCTATACCCAGAAGGTGTTAGAAATGTTTGGTTTTGAAAAGGCATACCCATCGAAAGTGTCAATAGTCAGAAGATCTTTGCAGCAAGACAAGGATACATATAGGCCTAGAGAAAAGGGGAAGGAGTCATGGAACCAGAATTCTCATACTTAAGTGCAGTAAGAGCATTGATGTATTTAGCAAACTACACTAGATCGGACATTGCATTTGGCATAAACCTATTAGGAAGGTGTAGTGCAGAACCTACCAAAAGGCATTGGCAGGGAATAAAGGATATTTTTCGATATCTCTAAGGAAACAAAGATCTTAAACTATTCTATAGAAAGAACCAGGACCTGAATATGATTGGTTATGCAGATGCTGGGTACTTGTTAGATCCGCATACAGCTAAGTCACAAACAAGCTATATATTCCTGGGTGGTGGAATCGTATTTTCATGAATATCGTCTAAGCAAAGTCTTGTATCAACTTCGATGAACCACTCAAAAATCATAGCACTGTACGAAGCCGTATGAGATTGTGCTTGGCTTTGACAGATGATTCACCACATCTAGCAATCATGTGGATTGAACATCGTGCAAGCTCCCGTGATTATCTATGAAGATAATGCAGCTTGTGTTGCACAAGTATAGACGGGTTACGTGAAGAGTCATCTCACTAAGTATATCAACCCCAAGTTCTTCTATATTCATGAATTACAAAAGATGGATGAAATTAAGATACTGCATACTTAGTCGTGTGAAAATCTTGCAGATTTATTCACTAAGTCACTTCCAGCATATAACTTTGAAAGATGTGTATGTGGAATTGTAATGATGAGATTTAGAGAAGTGCAGAACTCAGAGGGAGATTCTTCTCAAGCTCGCTATTAAAGCTTGATCACGAAGATCGAGTTTGTTGTTTGATGCAAACAGATCAACACATCAGGAGATACTACCGTCTACATATAAAAGGTCGGGTAAAGTACCGACAGCAAAGTCGGCCATGGGCATGAATTGGCTCCCGAGCTCATAGCCCGTTTGGAATGCAAAAATTTTAATTCTGGATTAATCTCAGGCTGACACGTGTCATGCCCGGATTGATTTCGCCCTATCCCTTGATCTAATCTTGGCCGTCCACCACAACTTACCCTTTCATTTTGTCTCAACGGCCGAGATTTCCTTCCTGGACACGTGTCCACCATCCGGCCGCCCGTCCCTTCCTCTCCCCTCCTCTCTCACCGACAGCAGGCCTCAGCTGTCATATCCTTCTTCCTCCTCTCCTCTTGTTCAACCTTCCGCTCGCATGCCATAAATGCCACGCCCGAGCTCTGATGCGGCCGCTTCCCCTCCCCAAAAAAATCGCCTCGTGGTTCCCCCCGCCACCGCACCCCCCGCCGGCCATTAATGCCCCTGCCCGCTCGCGTTCGCACCGGCTAGCCGGTTCTTCCCCAGGATTTCCGACGAGCCGCGCCGGCCTCCTCCCCTGTAAACCCCCCGAGAGCCTCATTTCCGCACTACCCCTCCCCTCTCTCTCTCTCTCTCTTCTCCCCTCCTTGGCCGAGCCCCTCGCCCACTGGAGCCCCGCCGTCCCCGAGAGCCGCCGCCGCCGCAGCTTCTCTCCCGTCGCCGATCGTCTCCGGTCTTCCCCGAGTCCGGAGCCAGGTAGGATCCGAACCGCCGCCGCCTCCTCTCCCTCCTCCACCTCTCGCTGGCCACCGCTGAGCTCCGGAGTTCCAGCGAGCTCGCGGCCCCATGCGCCGCCGCATCCGCCCGGCCACGTCAACGCCCCCGTGCCCACGTGGCAGCTGCGTGGCATGCCACGGCGTCCACGTCAGCATTTAATTCACAAAAATAATTCAGCCGAAAATTGTTTTTCCCTGGTGACGTCATAATTAGCCTTCAGTACAAAAATAATTCCCAAAAACAAGCCTTTTCATTTTCTCTCTTTTCAAACTTCTGAAAGCCCTTATTTCTTCATTTTAACTCCGATTTGACCCGTTCAAATTTCTAAATACTTCTAAAATCCTAAACTACCCATTTCTAGACTCCTTTTGAGTTTTTGAATTTTATTTGAATTTATTTGTTTGATTTTTTGCGTGTAGATTACGACGATCTCGGGGAGCACGACTTCGATGACCCACACGAGGACCCTGAGCAAGGCAAATTACACCCTTGACCATGTTGATTCCATTAATTTAAAATTATTTATGTTGTTTTTTGAAACTTTTATGCATGCGTAAATTATTAGATTCTGGTTGAATGGTGTAAATTATTGAAAAATATTAAATTCACTAATCAAATTGCTAAATTTATTTTATTTTTTATTCTGAATTTCGATTATTTTGTTGTTGGAATTCATATACAAATCTGATTGTTAATTTTTGTTTAATTTTTATTATAAATTATTTTTATTTAATTTTACTTAAGAATTCATATGGAAATCAAATTGCTAATTTATTTTAATTTTTATTCTGGATTTTTGTTATTTTTTGGATTGTATTTAACATGATGTCTTTCTTTTAATATAGACTATTTGGATGTTTCTTTTTTTTTTTCCAATTAACGTAGAAATTTCTACTTTTTAAGAGTAAACATGCATGGTGGCTGTTTTTTTATCTTTACTTTAATAATATATATAATAGATATGGGCTAGCTAGCTTCTTGTGTCAATGGTTGTGGTTATTTGGTCAATGTAGTCGATCCATCATCGATGACGTTCACATGTGGCGGCGGCCTGCATGAGCGAAGTGCAAGTCATGTGATGCCGCGTGGAGGTTTCTGACGCCATGCATGCATGTATGAGCTAGCTAGCTAGCGAATGGTACGTCTTAATTAGTGACACTGTTTATAGTCTTTGAGAAATTTAAACCCCACTGAACTGGTGGATATATATATATATATATATATATATATATATATATATATATATATATATATATATATATATATATATATATATATATATATAGGACGAGTGTTTCATGCACCATGGTGCCTAGGCACCCATATCAATACCCGTTGATTTGCTTTGAGATTCGCAACGTTTGATGTGAGTATCTTCATATAACCATAAAAAAGTATATTTGAGATGTCAAACTCCGAAAAAAATTAAATTCAACTTCAGTTTAATTAGTTTGAACTATTTTTATGGTATATACTCACTGTAGTCGCATTGAACTCAAAAGTAGTTCAAACTAGTTTGAACTGAGTTCAAAACTTACTTACCATAAATATATCAAGGGTATAAGACATTTTCATACCCAAACTCAAAAAAATTATCACTCAGACACGTGTATCGGATATTGGTGCCTAGGCACCATGGTGCCTTATGTAATTTTCCTATAGGACGAGTGTTTCATGCACCATGGTGCCTAGGCACCCATATCAATACCCGTTGATTTGCTTTGAGATTCGCAACGTTTGATGTGGGTATCTTCATATAACCATAAAAAAGTATATTTGAGATGTCAAACTCCGAAAAAAATTAAATTCAACTTCAGTTTAATTAGTTATACCTAGCTATGCAATGACGTGGCCATGAAGCACGAGCACATGCCAAATATGCTCCTAATTAATTGAAGCTGCATATTATATATGCTGACACGTACAATTAGATCGATTAGCTAGACGCGATGGCACCTAGCTAGCTAGGTCATTAATTATCAATTTCCCGACCCACCGCCATGCACAACGTACTAGCGTAGAAATTAAATTATCTCTCGCATCGCACTGTATATATATATATATATATATATATATATATATATATATATATATATATATATATATATATATATATATATATATATCCAACAAATATAACTCATTTGGACATTGATACCGTCGTCGAGGTGCAAAGTCACCGATTTCGTTCATAATGATATGCGGTCTCTTAAGGCAGTTATGAAAGTAAATAACTAGCTAAATTTCTCGTGCAACTAGCTAGATACTATGATGCATATGATTTTATTTTAAAGTAGCTAGATTTGTATTTGTTATATAGCTCTAATGCTCACTATAGAAAATAAGGCTATATTTCTTATAAAATTGTAATAGTTCTAATACATATCTAAATGATCTACGCGGTATAAAGTGAACTCATCTAAATAAGTGGTATACGTATTTCATTCTTCTCCAATTAATACGGGAATTTCTAGCGCGAACATAATGGATTCTTTTTCTACCATTTTAATATCATATCTAGCCGAATTTCCTGCGCAATTGTATGGCTATATATAGAATACATATGTTTATATGTAAACATAGAATTATACTTATTATACAACTCTAATACTTATGATGAAAATACAGTTGCATTCCTTATATAACTGTAGCATCTCTCATATTTATACATATTTAATATGCACCATTATAATTTGGATCTACTCAAATCAAGGTAGAATTTTCTATTTTTATTTAATTATTATGGTAATTTTCAATTCTTAAGAGTGAATGTGCTGGCCTTTCTCGAAAGTGTTAATAGTATAACAGATAGATGTATGATGACTACTCGATCCAGACTAAAAAGGACCACGTATATTGTTGCTCACGGCCAGCCTAGCAATTATCCGGCCCACGATCATCGACTGCAGCCTTACGTCGTAAGACTTTTTTTTTCCTTCCAACTGGATTATGTGACCATTATTGAGGAACCGTCGCTGGCGACCAGTCCGAGCAATTCCTCTGCTTAGAACAAGAACGAATCAATCACAGAATCACAGAAGAATAGATTAAACACAAAGAGGTAGAGAGAGCTCCTGGTCTTTCTTTATTGCTTTCAATTGCATCGGTGTACATGAATTGCCAGTATGGCTCCCTATTTATAATCTACGGTAGGGTGCCCATCATGGTCAGGACTCTCGGCCATGGGCCTGAGTTTCCTAACACCCCCCTTGGGCACTCACCCAACACGCTCATGCCTCGTCAAAACTCCATAAAAACCCAGTGGAAAAAATTTAGAGAAAGAGTACATGATGCATGTGATGCTGCGATGCACGAATTGCCTCATTAAAAACCTTGATCGAGAAAGTTCATGGAAAACTCGTCAAGGGAAAAAGAGTACAATCCACCCAATTTCATTTGGTCTGCAGGACTTTATTCTTTTTGGTACTTAATCTTCATGATCATCCCACACTGTTCAAATTTCCCGGAAAGGAAAATGGCTCGCCGCCGACGATCGCTGTAACATCCCAAAATTTTAATTGCTTTTTATTTGATTTTCTGGGATTTATTTGGAGTTATGTAGATTTTATTTTGAAGCCTAGAATAAGAAATTTTACTTTTAATATTTTATTAAATCCAAAAATAGTTTATTTTGCCTTTCCTAAGCTCTCCTGAATTTTATAGAAATTTTGAAAAATTTCTGGATTTAAAAATCAATTTTAAAAACAAAAACATATTATTGTAAAATTTTAAAGGCCAAAGTTAAAGTAAAAATATTTTTCCTAAGTCTGAAACAGCTCTAGGAATTTTTATGAATGTTCTAGAATTTTTAGGCATTATTTACTATTGTTTAAGTATTTTAGAAGCTTTTTGGCATTTCTGAAAACTTAAAGCAAAATTTAATTCTGGATTAATCTCAGACTGACACATGTCACGCTCGGATTGATTTCGCCCTACCCCTTGATCTAATCCTGGCCGTCCACCAAAACTTACCCTTTCATGTTGTCTCAACGACCGAAATTTCCTTCCTGGACACGTCCACCATCCGGCCGTCCGTCCCTTCCTCTCTCACCAACAAGCGGGCCCCACCTGTCATATCCTTTTTCCTCCTCTCCTCTTCTTCAACCTTCCGCCCGCATGCCATGAATGCCACGCCTGAGCTCTGATGCGGTCGCTTCCCCCTCGCCGCCGCACCCCCGTCGCCCATTAATGGCCCCTCCCCCGCACGCGTTCGCACCGGCTAGCTGGCTCTTCCCCGGGATTTCCGGCGAGCCACGCCGGCCTCCTCCCCTGTAAACCCCCTAAAAGCCCCATTTCCGCATTGCCCCTCCCCTCTCTCTCTTCTCCCCTCCTCGGCCGAGCCCCTCGCCCACCGGAGCCCCGCCGTCCCCGATAGCCGCCACCGCCGTAGCTTCTCTCCCGCCGCCGACCGTCTCCGGTCTTCCTTGAGTCCGGCGTCGGGAAGGATCCGAACCGCCGACGCTTCCTCTCCCTCCTCCGCCTCTCGCCGGCCGCCACCGAGCACCGGAGCTCCGGCGAGCTCGCAGCCCCGTGCGCCGCCGCATCCGCCCGGCCACGTCAGTGTCCTCGTGCCCACGTGGCAGCCCAGTGGCATGCCACGGCGGCCACGTCAGTATTTAATTCATAAAACTAATTCAGTCGAAAATTATTTTTCCCTGCTGACGTCATAATTAGCCTTTTATCAGCCTTTTCATTTTTTCTCTATTTAAACTTCCGGAAGCCCGTATTTCTTCATTTTAACTCCAATTTGACCCGTTCAAATTTCTAAATTCTTTTAAAATCCTAAACTACCATTTCTAGGCGTGTATATACAACCATGGAGGCTTATTTACACGTATGTCCTTATGTGCTTCTACCTTTATAGGGGTGCATATGTCCTTTATATATATATATGCTTGGGAGATGTTTGTTTCAGCTATTGGATATTAATCGTGGACGGAAATGTGAATTAATTAGCCAATATTCAGGCGCCTGATGTGTGTTTCAGCTATGTTAGTAGGATAAGTATGACGTACGTGGTGCTACATACTTATCTCTGCTTTTAAGCCTCGCGCGCGATTGATAAGCCAATCTGTGGCTCCCAACGCAGACGTGGCTCATTCTCGTCCGTGCGACCGCATCTTTCCATTCTCAGCCATTATCATCTTAACCATCTCCGGTCCTTTCCATTCTTGGGTGTGCTACTTAAAGAATGGCCGGTCTTTCCATTCTCAGCAAGCTTGGGTGTAGATCGATCGACATTATGGCTGCTTCCGAGCTAGCAGTTCCCTCGCAAGCAACAGCAGCAGCAGCAGCGCTGCTTCTCTTTGTCGTCCCTCTCCTCTTCCTCCTACGCTACTACTTGGCCACAACAACCACACGAGATCACAAGCATCCTCCTCCGTCCCCTCCAGGTCTGCCGGTGATCGGTCACCTGCACCTCGTCGGCTCCCTCCCCCACGTCTCCTTCCGCGACCTCGCACGGAAGCACGGCCCCGACCTCATGCTCCTCCGCCTCGGCGTCGTCCCCACCCTAGTCGTCTCCTCCCCGCGCGCAGCCGAGGCCGTCCTCCGCACGCACGACCACGTGTTCTACTCCATGGCGCCGTCTCCCGTCGCCGACATCATCTTCTACCGTTCATCGGACGTCGCTTTGGCCTCTCCCGGCGACTGCTGGCCCACGGCGAAAAAGCTCGTCACCACGCACATGCTCAGCGCCAAAAAGGTGCACTCCTTCCGCCATGACCGTCAGGAAGAGGTAACTAATTGAACACGTACATGCATTCGTACGTGCATGTCGCGCAAATTAAGCACCATGCATGGTAGCTATAATTGATTTATGACATAATCAATATAGGTGCGCATCGCGGTGGCCAAGATCCGTGAGGCGGCGACGTCCGCTCCTGGCATGGCGGTGGACATGAGCGAGCTGCTGGGCTCGTTCACGAACGACGTCGTGTGCCGCGCGGTGGTGGGGAAGCACCTGCGGGAGGAAGGCCGGAACAAGCTGTTCCGCGAGCTGATCAAGATCAACGTGTCACTCCAGTGGGGATTCAACCTCGAGGACCTCTTCCCGAGGCTGGCAATGGTGGACGTGCTCGCGAGGGTGGTCTGCGCCAAGGCCAAGAGGGTCAGCAAGAGGTGGGACGACTTGCTCGGCAAGCTCATCGATCAACACGCCGCCGCCAAGTCATCGTCGTTGGTAGCACCGCATCATCACGTCGACGACGAGCAGCAGGACACCGGTGATCTCATGGATGTCTTGCTCTCTCAGCAGGAAGATTACAGCCTCACCAGAGACAACATCAAGGCCATCTTGATTGTGCGTAATTAATTGACTGTGAGACACACACACACACACACACACACATATATATATATATATAGGAAAAATATCTTTTACTCCCGGGTGTAATTACACCCACCTCTAATATACCACCTAAACAAACTTGAAATACTCTTTTATCACTTTAGGTATACTCATATCCTAATTATAAGATACTCCAATGTGAACCACACGAAAAAATTGCAAGCAAGTTCATAGTTTTTAGCGTATTTTATAAATACCTTTATATACGTACATAAAAAGGAGTATGTCAAAAAAATGTGCATACCACTTCTGAAAAATTGTTCATACTACCTATATGATCTTAAATACTTGTATACTACACGTACATACTCTCCGTTACGCGAGATACTACCTATGTTGTGAGATACGACATAGGGTGTAATTACACCCGGGAGTAGAAAAGAGGCTTTCTATATATATATATATATATATATATATATATATATATATATATATATATATATATATATATATATATATATATATATATATATATATATATATATATATATATATATATATATATATATATATATATATATATATATATATATATATATATATATATATATATATATATATATATATATATATATATGATGTCTTTTTTATACTCTCGGATGCAATTACACTCTACGTCGTATCTTACAACATAGATTGTATTTTGTGTAACAGAAGATATGTATGTGTAGCATACGAGTATTTTAGACCATCTAGATGGTATGAATATATTTTCAGGCGTGGTATATACATTTTTTCTATATACTCCTTTTTATGTGCGTATATAAAAGTATTTACAAAATTCATTAAAAACTATGGACTTCCTTGCATTTTTTTCATGCGGTTCACATTGGAGTATCTTATAATTAGTATACGAGTATATCTAAAATGATAAAAGAGTATTTCAAATTTATTTAGATGTATAAGGTGGTATATTAGGGGTGGGAGTAATTACACCCGGGTGTAAAAGGTATTTTTCCTATATATATATTGTACTCACTACTCAAGGAAAAGTTTTGATTTGTAGGCCATGTTTCAAGGTGGCACGGAGACGGCATATTTGACGTTGGAATTCGCCTTGGTCGAGCTTATGCAGAACCAACACATGATGGCCAAGCTACAAGCCGAGGTGAGGGAGAACACGGTGCCTGAAGGCGAAGAACTAGGCATCGTCACCGAGGAAGGCATCAGCAAGATGACCTACCTGAAGGCAGTGGTGAAGGAGACGCTTCGGCTCCACCCGCCGGCGCCATTCTTGGTCCCGCGCCTCTCCAACGCCGACTGTGAAGTCGACGGCCATGCAGTCCCCTCTGGAACGCGTGTCATCATCAATGCGTGGGCTCTTGGGAGGGATCCAAAATATTGGGACAAACCGGAGGAGTTCACGCCACAGAGGTTCATCCATGGGGCTAGTGCATCCATTGTTGACTTCAAAGGGAATGATTTCCAGTTCCTGCCATTTGGGTCTGGACGAAGGATCTGCCCTGGGATAAACTTTGCAGTGGCTGTTATCGAGATCATGCTAGCCAACCTTGTGTACCATTTTGATTGGGAGCTGGAGGCTGAGACTGGTGGACGGATTGATATGACAGAGGTGTTTGGGTTGTCGCTCCGTCGGAAGGAGAAGCTCCTCCTTATTCCAAGACTCGCTAATAACATGCATTTGGTGTGAACGAATCAATTAGTTCTCGGGCCGTTAGTCCGACATATTAGGTTACTTATGTGTGCAACATATGTATATGTATGCATTTATATTTCTTTGCATGCATGCATGTTAATCATGTTTGGAGTCCAACAGAAAGTTAATAAAATCTTGGCATGTGATATTTTTCTTGCGGGTGTATATATCTTGCTAATTTATGCAATAATTAATTGAAAATGTTTTTACTCAGAAAGGAGAATGAAGCTCATCTCATTCAGTTGGAGAGTATTCACTGTGAAAACAACACAAAAATTATTTCTGGCCCTGTCGGACTCGGATTTAGCTAATCAATAATTCTCTACCAAAACTATTGCACTATAACCCAATGTACCATGCATTAATATTACAAGTTATCAGATTTCAAATAGACCACATTCAGGACCAATTTACAATAGGGTCGCTTAGGCCAAATGATTACATTACATAAAAGCGGAAGCGGTAGCGAAAGCAAAAGAGGAACGCATATCTCGCCATAGGCAAGCAACTGGAAGGACCTATGTACGACCGATATTACCCAACGACGTAGACAATATTGGTGTACGCAAACATTGACATGGTCAGCCTGACTGGGGTGAAACCTAGACTACTAGAGACTAAGCTAATCTCTGCCATCTTGATCAGTATCAGCTACTTGATTTTTGTAGTTGACGTAGTGATCTTGATCCACAAGTTCTGAAGGGTTTTGAGAGCGAGGGTGATCACATACAACGTGCTCTGCAAGCCAACGTGGAAAATGCAAGTATTTACATATGCAAGGTTTGACAATGATGGCTCTCGTTCTTTTATTTGCTAAAGTAACATTTTGAATTACAATAATTAGCAAATGCTATTACTTAGCATTTTAATCAATCTTGTTTTATTAAAGAGACTGAAAGTGTGCAATATTTATAATAGTGCTGGTGCTATCCACCTGTTACATGGTTCCATCTATTATATGCTTAGTTTTGATCATTAAGGTTACATCCACCTAATTAACAATAATGGGTTAATTACATCCACCCAGGAAAAAGCCAAATACAAGGTTACATCCACCTGATGAGTTTCACCCACCCATAAAGGTTTTTGAAATAGAAACTAACTCGAACAATTTCTCATGCCAGCCCTTGACCATGGGTATGGCTATTCAAATAGTTTATACTCTGTAGAGATTGTATACTTTACCCACAAGATATAATCAACTTGCTATATTTCACACATTTTTATAGACATGTGAATCAAGGAGATCATCATAAGGTCTTTACAATGCATTTCTCAGTATAAATTATACCCGCTAAGGTTTCATCTGAGGGTGGATAGGTCCGCCACACCAAGACCCCCTCTTGCGCCACATGGTGGCTTACGCCAGCGGCACGACCCGTGCCCACGACGGCTTAAAACCAGCGACATGACTCGTGAGTCACTCCAATACTGTAACTTGCACCGGTGGATACAAATTATTTAGTTAGGTTGACACCATTATAGACTTGTGGTTGCACTATTTTATATTGGAAGGTCATCATAGGATTAATTTCTTAAATCATCTGGGCGGTACATGCCATAATCCACATGTTCTCATGCTACATCCGTACCATCATACCATCTACCCAGATTTGGTAACAGCATGTTTTAATGTTTTTTTGAGAAGCACAAACTTAAGATATCCCAAAATACCAGCCATTTACATCTAATGACTGTCTAAAATAAGTTTCATTATTTGAAAGATGATGATCAGGGCAACTAATGCCCTGGTACTTAAACAAGACTAGCATGGCACTTAAGCATGACTTATAGCTTGTGAAGTTATCAAATAGTTGTCTAGGGTGATAGGGATCAGGTAATTCAAGTGTCAAAGATGGCATAATAATACTATGATACCAAGTGGATGTGTATCTACCTTAAGCTTAACATACATTTGCATAAGAAATAAAGCATGCAAATTGATAATTGAAATGAATATAAATTTGCATAAAATGTAGGTTCAATATGATCAAAATATTGACTCACCTAGGTCAAAAGTAGGTTGATCTTGGTACTCTTGAGTTTGCTTGATCTGGGGCTCATTTGCGTCCTCGTACTCTACTCAGACGATCGCATTGAAAAACAAACTACACATAAATGAGAATAAATAAGTACCAAAGAAAATTCAAATTAACTCCAACTAGAATAAAACCAGCACCATTAGATAAATCATGAATTTCCAAAAATTTAGAAATAAGTTTCATCAAATTTGGAGCTAAAACGAGTGAGAACGGGCTCTTCAAATTTTAAATTTGGATTAAATCTAAAAATAGAGGAGAGACAAAAATCTCTCTAAAAGGTGGGGCCTACCTTTTTATTTAAATTTTGAATTAACTGTGTTTGTAAAGCCACAGAGGCTAACAGCTGGGGCCATATGCTTTTAATTAAATTTTAATTATTTGTTTAGAAGGAAACGGCCCGAAACTGACATGTAAGTACCTCGTAAGGCAAAAGTGAGTATTTATTTGAAAGAGAAATGTGTTAAGATAATGCAGTTTGTATTAGACAAGTATAAATAAAATTAGATGAATTGTACTATTTTTACTCGCATGTGCGAGGCCCAAGCGATGGCCTGGCCAGCTCGGTGTCTTCTTCCTCAGTTCAACAACGCATGGCGAAACAGAGGAAGGCGGTGTCTTCTAGGCTGAAACTAACAAAGTGGCGCCATGTAGCACGAGCCGCATCCCTTGCCGTCCTTGAAGAGGGGCTGGTTGCCGCCGGAGGTCATGGCCATGAAAGGGTACTAGCTAGTTCGCATTCTTGAACCTGCAAGCGCCGCCTGCATCCATTCCGTGCAATCCAGATATTCATCCGTTAATTCTCCAAGCTGATCGAGGAACCAAGCAATGGGTGAGCAGAGGAATCGCTAGTTACCGTCGTCGTCTGGGCCTGCCTGAACTGGAAGACTACTTCAATTCATTATGAACTGTAATTCAAATTCGCTCGGTCCACCGATGTTGGTTGGATTAATGTTGTGTGCGTGCAGATAAGATGCGTCGCCCACCCTGTCTGCTCCGGCCTCCCGGAGACGGTGATCATCACGGACATGAACTACTACCCCGTCTCTCTCTACCACTTTGACCTCAGCGGCACGGCCTTCGGCGCCATGGCCAAGGACGACCGCAACGATGAGCTCCGCCAATCCGGCATCATCGATATCCAGTTCAAGAGGCCGGTCATCATATACTTTTCCTTATCTTTTCCGCGAAATGGGACTCCAAGGAGTCCAGGCACCTAACATATCTACCATTCGATCGCATTGAGATGTACTAGTTTGTAGTAGGTATGAGATTAACGGGTATATCCATTAGCACATAGTGTTTGCCTTTGAATTCAAACGTCAGATTAGTGCAATCCGGAATTGTTATTGCCATAAATAACCAGCGTGCTGAATGAAGCGTCAATTATGTTTTAAGAATTAATGTGTCATTAATTTGTGAATCCCGCTTGCTGATGAACGTTGAGATAGGTATGTGTACGAACGTTGAGATCAGTCAAATGCACGGCATACCTTAAATGTGTCAGATTGATTAGTGCAATCCGGAAGTATGTATGTGTGTAGATCATTATTTGCCATAAATAGAATTCTTGCTCAATGTGTATCAGCCATGTATTAATTAACATGGAGTAGGTATGCTATAAGAAATAATGTGTTAACTTTCATAAAATGTTATACACCACACGAAATGGCAACGATGAGCTCCGCCAAGCCGGCATCATCGACATCCAGTTCAAGAGGCCGGTCATCGTATGATTTTCCTTATCTTAGCTAGCTTTGCGTACACCGACCACAAAATGCACACACATGACGCTGAAATAAGGCACCAGGGTATCTGGACATCAAGTCTCCCTGCCTTTAGATTGCTTTTAGATACGTGCAAGTGCGGTGATATATAATATATCACGTAAACCCGTTAACATTCATTAATTCGAAAAACATCGATTTGGAAAGAAATTCATTAATATAGTATGTTGAATCAATCATGGATGAAAAGTCTTAATCATGTATAGAAATTCTCAATCATGGTGTATATCGCAAAAATCTATAGCGCACCTACTCACACTATTATCTTAGAGTGCACCTACTTTGAAGCTGTCCGATCTGAGCGCGTTTGATTGAGGTGCATTGTGGGACAACTTCTATTGGAGGCATGTCTGACGTTGTTGGATAATTGGCCTAGTGTATGTGGGGGGCCGTGGCAATATATGATGCATGATATCTGCCACTTGAAACCAGTGGGATCCGCCTATTAAATTAAGCTTTTCATCCCCTCCCTGCTCTGACGCAGGAGACCATCCGATCAGTGACCTGCCCGTGAGATTATTAGTTGTGGCAAAGCTATGTTGACCTTTCTAGAAATTGAGAAGATTAATGATAATTTTTAAGTTAAGGTTGGTAATTTTTAAAACGGTAGACATTGTTTTAGCGTGTAATTGATGGTAGTTTTTACATAAAAAATTAATTCTTAAACTATTTACACAGACCCACAAAACAATGGTAAATTATAAACTCATGTGGAAATTTTGTTAGCCTTCATTCTTGTCAAACTCGATAAAACAAATAGTACTTTGGGTGTGCTAATTTAATGAAAAACGCATGGTAATGTATAGGTCAGCTGATGGTAATTTTGAAGTTTTCAGATTCACAAAAGTGATGGTTAGTAATTTTTGAACTTTAGGTCGATAGTTTGTTGAATTTGCAGATAGTAACTTAAGTGTAGCTTATGGCTGGTAAGCTTTAAAATTTTTCATGTTAATAGAAACGATGCTAATTTTGAACTTAGGGTCGTTTCTTAAAACTATAATGATAACTTAGGATTTGAATAATGATAACTTTTGATCTTTTTCAAATTTGCAAAATTGATGGTAACATTGGAGTAATGGTGGCAATTTGTTACTTCGATGGTAAATTAGGGTACAATTGGTGGTAACTTATATGACTTGGTCTGGTAATTTATTTTAAAATAGATGATAAATTTTTAGTTGCATTTTTCTTCCTTGAGTTACTTGAGATGATTTAGTGATAAATATCACGAATATATAGAAGGCAAAGAATTCTAAAATTATTCTATAAAAAACGAAAAAGTTGATGCTCGATAAAACTAATGTGCTCTATAGTCGTTCTCTCTCTCTCTATCCATCTTTCCTTGTACGTACGCCGTTGGTTTCTTTTGCGTCGACGGCCGCTAGCTTGTGTACGAATCGAAATTAAGCACCAAATAAGAGCGTGGTTGCCTCCTGCGCTGCATACATTTTTACCTCGATCACTAATTCACCAGCTTACCTAATTGCAAGCCAACATAACCTCATTTTGCCTTGTTCTGACGGCCTCGATCGTACTTTTCCACAACCAACCAACTTTACACCCGCTTATTTCGGCGGAAAAAATATTTTACGACTAAAATTATATTATAACTGACTAAAATTACACTGTAACTGACGGTGGCTTATTTGACGTAATTAAGTTTAAAAATTTTTAAAAATAGAAAAATAGGTTAGCCATTTACAGATAATGCAAACGAAAAAAAGAACCGGCAAAAAAGCTAAAAAAATCAGAAAAGACAAAATTTAGGAATAGTAAAAAAATCAGAAGCTTAAAGCAGAAACTCAACTTTCAAATGAAGTATTTTCTCAAGACTAGGTCTACAAGTTAATTGTAGTACACGTTAAAAGCCCAACATCTGTATAAACCAAAATCGTAAGTGAGTATCTCTTTTTGTAATCTCTGTCATATAGCTAAAATTCAAAAATTTCAGATAAAAATCATAAACTGCAGCTAAAAAGAACAGGCCCATAAGATCCTAGCATCCTAGCACTGGCTGCATTCTTTTCTTTTCCATGCATCTTTTGTCAGAGAACACCAAATATATCAGCATGAGCATCGGCATTTACATTCATGTATTAATGAGTGTACGTACTACATGCATGCGCGCAATTGCAGGGTGCCGTGCCAGTACCCGGGGCTGACGGTGACGTTCCACGTGGAGGAGGGGTCGAACCCGGTGTACCTGGCGGTGCTCGTCGAGTACGAGGACGGCGACGGCGACGTGGTGCAGGTCGACCTGATGGAGTCGAGGGCGGAGGACGGCGAGCCGACGGGCGCGTGGACGCCGATGAGGGAGTCGTGGGGCTCCATCTGGAGGCTGGACACCCACCACCCGCTGCGCATCACCAACGAGTCCGGCAAGACGCTCGTCGCCGACCAGGTCATCCCCGCAGACTGGCAGCCCGACGCCGCCTACCGATCCATCGTCCAGTTCGATTGATTCCATCAACTCTCGATGATCTACGTATACATACTGTGATCCATGGATCCATCGTTGGCTTATGATATATGGGCTGCGGACATGCATGGGTGAGTTGCTTGTAGCTTGGTGAGTCCTGGGTGGGTGGGTGGCTTCGTCGTGTGATTACTACAATCCATGTCCTGTTAGCTAGTGCCTATTCGTTCTGTTTTTAGTTGAAGACTTTTTACTGTAATTTTTAGAGACGACTAAAAATAAATAATAATAGTTAAAAAAGTTACTTTTAGAAAAAAGAACGAATGGTGAAAAAAGTATGAGAGAAATATGCACGTGTAACGGAAGCGAGAGGAGTGGAATGCATGATGCATCCGTGACTCTATATCTTATCTCTAAAGCGAGATGATAGTGAGAAGAGTAAAGAAGTCGTTTAAAAATTAAGTATTTATATTGGCTTTTAATTTTTTTTCTTCTAATTTTTAGAAGCAGAAGCCATCACAATATGTGGTATCTCTCGCGTGAGTACTACGTAGGTATGTTGTGCGCGCGTGCAAGACTGGCGTAATTGTGGAATACTACTGTACAATACAGATGGAGAGGCTGGTAGGTAAAGTTTGTTTCTTAGCAATAGAAAACACATCTCGAAAATAGTTACGTAAAGTTTGTTTCTTCATTCTAACAAATCTATCAACAAAATGTGGCTCGAGTCCCGATTCCCGAATGACCGAAATGCCGAATCAAAATATCAATCTTCAATGGTTCATTCAATCCCAAAATCCCCACTTCACTAGACCAACTCACGCCTCACAGTCAAAACTCGTCCTCACGCCTAGACGAGATGGGCCAAATGGCCACTCCCCCACTTCCCGTCTTCCCCAATCCCCAGCCCACGGCCTCAACTCAGACGTGACGCCGACCGACCGATGTGACGCCCCCACTCAGCTACTCCCCAGTGGCCCAACCCCCAGCCGACCAATCCAGTTCCAGAGCTCGTCGACCTCGGTCGTTGCCTAGTGCCCACCCTCCCGGATCTGGCCATCGGCCTCGGCTCCGCCTCCTCGGCCGCCGCCCACCTACCCAGACTCAGCCTCGACTGTCGGCTCCTCAGCAGCCGCCTGCCTGGATCTACGTGGTGCTCAAGGTTATTAAGTCGTAAAGTCGAGTCGAGTCGCCAAGGGGGCGACTTGGGCGACTAGTCGACCGACTAGTCTCGACTAGTCCCCAAAGTCAGGCCTACAATTGTCACAGTCATAACAAAGAAGCAAGCTGGGATTATTATACTAATACTACAACCAAAATAGCGTGTGCGGTGTGCAATGATGATCTAAGGTTATTGAGTCACTGCTATTAAGTCTTGGTCTGGCTGAGCCTCTCTAGTGGGCCTCAAACTTACTGATCCAGTGGGCTGGCTCCTAGTTGTGCAGCTGGACATGGTCAGCTAGTCGTGACTAGTCGTTCGACCGCTCGACTAGTTGCCCCAGTCGAGTCGGCCTCCCTAGTCGTTCGTCATGTACCGACTGGACGATTAGTCGTGGATTAGCCGCCGATTAGTCGACGACTTAATAACACTGGTGGTGCTGCCCAGATCTGCTCAGTCGGTGGCGGGCTAGCGGGCTCTGCTCTCTGCCGGGCATCGCTAGCCGCACGCCGCCAGGGCCCAGGTGCATCTCTCCCCGCCTCCACCGTCTCTCTGGACTATGGTGTCTGCGTGGTGCCGTAGACTGTGGTGGCTAGCGTCTTTTGTTGCGTTTGCGGTCTGCCTGGGCCCTAGGGTGAGCAAGCTCAGCTTGGGGGGTGAGGGGTGTTCGGGGAGGGCCGGAGGATGGGCTGCAGCCTGACGAAGCTCACCTGGTGGCTTCACCCTGCTTCCACCCGTGCCTGCTTGCCTATGATTTTTTGTTCTTTTGTGTTAGCCTGCTTGATTGGATGGATGGATGTTTGCAGTGCATGCGCTCATTCACGGGCTTTTGGTCTTTCTGTAGATGCACATACATGTTGCTTCAACTCGCACCAAGGATCACAGTATTAGTTTCCCAACAAATTAAAGGTGTTTGGAATTGGAATTGGCCTCAACCGTTAACAGGCAGGGGAATCGACAAAGGGTCAAAAGTGACAGGCTCACAGAAGGAAGAAAGCGCATATATCTGCGCAGATATCTGACCGGTTTGGTCTCCTGCTTAGGAAGAACGTCTCTTCGCATCTAAACTAGCTCTCTTGACCGTCAAGTGGACTTACTGGCTACTACAGAGTGAATATATTGGTGTGGCGTAAACGTACGTATAAAATTGTTAGCTATTTTATCACGTCATGTATACAGAGTATGTCCATCCCGCTATATTAGTGCACAGTCCATGCATACAAACCAAATCTAATAAGAAACTAGTTATGTATTCGTGCGTTGCAACAGAACTTATTAAATATATAGAGAATCATTCTATAGAAGAGAGTTGATTTGATCAGTTAGAAAGTGAAGAATGGTGAGAAATTGAGTGAATAGGGTGGTTAGAGGAGAATGACCAACCACCAACTCCTTCTTTTATAATAGTAATAGATAACTACACATACCTCTATTAAATGACAGAAAAGGGTCTAGAAAAGAAAAAAAATATAATAACTATACAATAAATTTTCAGTAGGCAAATATATCAAAACTCCCGAGGCCACGATTCGGGGCGCTCCAACTGAAAGCTTCGGTTTACAGTTGCAGCTTTTTACTTAAGGTTAAAATTGCACTGTAGCGGCTGTTATCTTTTTCTGAGTTATTTAATTAAAGAAAAATAAGAAAAAAAATAAAAAACATCGTTATATTTTCACAGACAATGGAAAAAAGCATAAAAGCCAAAAAAACTAGAATTAAAAGCTGATGCGTTTTAAGTGACTTTTGACATAAATAAGCCTAAAGCCAAAAACAAAACTAGAAGTTAAAGCCATTTGAAGTGGGACAAAATGGAGGAAGTACATTAATAGACACTACACCATGGTGTGGTATTAAGGGCAATAATCTGCCGGGGAAAAAATGGATTAGTGGTAAAACATGTGCCGGCAATATACAAGAGATTAAGGGTCCTGTTATCTGCCGAAAATAATTATTATCTAGAACAATTTATCTGCCGACAATGTTTTGCCCTAAAAAAAGTGAACCAAGTCATTGTATCTGCCGAGGATACTAGCCATCTCTTTAGTGCACAGTCCATGCATACAAACCAAATCTAATAAGAAATAACTACACATACCTCTATTAAATGACAGATCATAACCAGTTAATCTCTTCAAAAGCATTCAAAAAGAGTACAAAAAAGAAAAAAAAATATAATAACTATATAATAAATTTTTAGTACGCAAATGTATCAAAACACTCCCGAGCCCACGATTCGGGGCTGCTCCAATTGGCTAAAAGCTTCAGTTTACGGCTGCATCTTTTGACTTAAGGTTGAAATTACACTGTAGCGGCTGTTAGATTTTTCTGAGTCATTTAATTAAAGAAAAATAAGAAAAAAAATAAAAACATCGTTATATTTTCACAGACAATAGAAAGAAAAAAGTATAAAAGCCAAAAAAACCAAAAAAAAATACCAGAATTAGAAGCTGATTCGTTTTAAGTGACTTTTGACATAAATAAGCCTAAAGCCAAAAACAAAACTAGAAGTTAAAGCCATTTGAAGTGGGACAAAACGGAGGAAGTACATTAATAGACACCACACCATGGTGTGGTATTAAGGGCAATAATCTGTTGGGGAAAAATTGGATTAGTGGCAAAACATAAATTTTTAGTACGCAAATATATCAAAACACTCCCGAGGCCACGATTCGGGGCTGCTCCAACTGGCTAAAAGCTTCGGTTTACGACTGCATCTTTTGACTTAATGTTGAAATTACACTGTAGCGGCTGTTAGATTTTTCTGAGTCATTTAATTAAAGAAAAATAAGAGAAAAAAAAATAAAAACATCGTTATATTTTCACAGACAATAGAAAGAAAAAAAGCATAAAAGCCAAAAAAACCAAAAAATACCAGAATTAGAAGATGATGCGTTTTAAGTGACTTTTGACATAAATAAGCCTAAAGCCAAAAACAAAACTAGAAGTCAAAGCCATTTGAAGTGGGACAAAACGGAGGAAGTACATTAATAGACACTACACCATGGTGTGGTATTAAGGGCAATAATCTGTTGGGGAAAAATTGGATTAGTGGCAAAACATAAATTTTTAGTACGCAAATATATCAAAACACTCCCGAGGCCACGATTCGGGGCTGCTCCAACTGGCTAAAAGCTTCGGTTTACGACTGCATCTTTTGACTTAATGTTGAAATTACACTGTAGCGGCTGTTAGATTTTTCTGAGTCATTTAATTAAAGAAAAATAAGGAAAAAAAGAAAACACCATTATATTTTCATAGGCAATGGAAAGCAAAAAGCAACAAAGCCAAAAAAACCAGAATTAGAAGCTGATGTGTTTTAAGTGACTTCTGACATAAAAAAAGTCTAAAGCCAAAAACAAAACTAGAAGTTAAAGCCATTTGGAGAGGGGGAAAATGGAGGAAGTACATTAATAGACACTACACTATGGCATAGTATTAAGGACAATAATCTACCGGGGAAAATTGGATTAGTGGCAAAACATGTGCCGGCAATATCCAAGAGATTAAGGGTCCAGTTATTTGTCGGAAATAATTATTATCTAGAACAATTTATCTGCCGACAATGTTTTAACATTAGCTACAATATATGTGCCCTAAAAAAAAGTGAACCAAGTCATCGTATCTACCGGGGATACTAGCCATCTCTTTAGGCGCGCAACTAAAAATAAAAATAACTGAGGCGTGAAGACCTTATCCCCAAATTCCCCAATCCTTCCCGACCGCCCCTTCCTCTAAAACCTCTCCCAATGCCTCTTCGTTTCCCCTTCCTCCCAGTACAGCCTCACCTCCCCACCCGCCCCACCACCCACCTCCTTGGCCCTCTCACCTCCCAGCGCCGCACCACCTTCTCTTTTCTTATCTCTTCTCTACTCATTCCCCTTCTTCTCTACTTTTCCCCAAATCCCTCTACTCAATTTGGCTCTTGGCTTGGCTCCCACAGGGCGCTACTACTCCTTACGGTGCCAGCCGCCACGCCTTGCGCATATATGTATACATGCTCAAACTCTAGTTGAATAGTTGAATTTGATGCTTCATGAAGTTCAAGCTCAGCACGTGCTAGAAGCATTAGAATTAGGTGACATTGACACTGGTAGGGAATTGAATCAAGAGATGGGCTTAGGTAGGCCGGTTGATACTTGTTGAGGATCTCACTATAAAACAGTAATGCATGTTGTCTTTTTGTATGCTACAATCAAGAGAGTTCTCATAATGATTGGAAAAGATCGTGTTCAAAGCATAAATGCTACACATGCTCAAACTATGTTAGCATCATTTGAATCATTTGACTTTGTTTTTATGGCACACTTGATGTTAACCATATTTGGGTACATAGATGACTTAAGTAATGCTTTGCAAAGGAGAGAACAAGATATTGTTAACGCTATTGATCTCATTCATGTGACAAATATTCAATTGGACTTATTAAGAGAAGATGGGGATGGAAAACGTTTCTTAAAGATGTCATTTATTTTTATGTGAAGCATAGAATCAAAGTCCCTAATATGGATTGTTTATATAAACCAATTTCAAGATCAAAGAGGTTCTTAAAAAAAATCAAGAATCTTCACTGTTTCAAGGTTTATATTTTCTTAAGTGCCATTGATAGGCAACTTCAGGAACTTAACGACAGATTTGATGAGGTAAACACAGACCTGCTTGTTTGCATGACATCATTCAATCCTGTTGATTCCTTCGCTTCTTTTGATAAGGACAACCTGGTAAGATTTGCACAATTTTATTCCAAGGACTTCTCAACCACTGATTTGGTTCATCTTCCTTTCCAACTTGATTTGTTCATTGTTGATGTGCTTAGAGAAGAATCCTGCTGAGCTTTCTATGATGGTTGTTGAAACAAAGAAGTACAATAATTACAAACTTGTCTATTTGCTTCTCAAGTTGGTGCTAATTCTTCCCGTAGCATCTGCAAGTGTTGAGCGAGTCTTTTCAGCAATGAATGATGTGAAGAACAAACTAAGGAATAGTATGTGTGATCAATACTTGAATGATTGCTTAGTTACATATATTGAGTGTGACTTTTTTCTACAAGTTAGTGACAATGATGTAATCAACAACTTTCAATCATTGAAGGAGCATAATGTGAAGTTGTAATTTTTCCTAAAATATTTTGTAATTTGTATTTTGATTGTTATAATATGCTACATTTGAACTCTTATATTATACACCTTAATCTTTCAAATTCGTAATTTCGCACCTCCAGTACCTAAATCATAGATCCGCCACTGCCATCGGTCATCCCATCCACCAGCTTGACCAGCCCCTCGGGTCCTAGACTCCACCACTGGCTTGCACCTTAGCTTGCATTGTCTTCGTCAACGGCGGTAGAATCCGGACCTCCTCTCCTCTACTGCTGAATGGACGCAAGCCGAAGAGGAGACCAGAACCTCAGTGTAGGCATCGCGATGTGGAAGTCAGGTGTTCGAGTAAGGATGCATTGATGAGGATGTAGGGACGGTGACGGGATGGACGCGTGACCAAAACAGTGATGGGCCAGGCTGAGAGAAGGGAATTTGGCCCACATTCAGAGATGAATTTTCAATTTGTTTTCTAATTGATTTAGTTGCAGAATTTTAGTTTGAATTTTTAAATTTAGCAAACCAACTCCAAAATTCAGGAAAATTTTTAGAGAGGCACTTTAGAATATTTAAAGCCCAATTAAAATATTTCTAGGCTCTGTTCAAGTTTTAATAAATTTTAGAAAAATTTTCAGCTGCTGAAAAATGGGAAACATTTTAAGAAATTGCTGAAAATTTTGAAAAATCCCAAAAATGCATATATGATTATTTTGAAATAATTATATTGTTTTTGAGAATTTTGAGATGTTACAGACCTACCCCGTTAGAAAGAATCTTGTCCCCAAGATTCGGATGGTTTAGGGAAGATATATGGGAACTCGGCTCTAAGACAGTTTTCGAGCTTCGAAGTTGCTTCACCCATGGTGTGATTGCTCCACTGCACGTTGCACATCTTGATGGTCATACTCTGAGTTCGACGCTTGGCTTCCTCCAAAATCCAAATCGGGTGCTCTCGATATGCTAGATCGTATTGTAACTCGATCTTTTCCAACGGAGTTTGCTCGGTAGGAACTCGCGAATACTTTTTGAGCCGAGACATATGGAACACATCGTGCACATCTAAAAGTTTGGGCGGTAGTTCTAATTGTTAGGATACCTTTTCCTTTCTGGCAACTACTTGGTATGATTCGATGTATCTCAATGCTAATTTTTCTCGAACTTGAAAATGACGGGTGCCCCAAGGACTCGTGGGGGCGTCAACGTGCGGGTGTTGAGAGATGAGCCCATTTGTCAGTGAGCGTGGAATAGAGAGTTGGACGGACAGATGAACCACTACTATTAACTCTTTTTAAGTTGCTTGGGAGATATTTGTTTCAGCTATTGGATATTAATCGTGGACGGAAATGTGAATTAATTAGCCAATCAGGCGCCTGATGTGTGTTTCAGCTATGGTAGAAGGATAAGTATGACGTGGTGCTACATATGTTGTTGATCTTTGCTGCTGCTTGTTGTCATAGGACATCACTTTACACGCGCGCGATTGATATTAGTAGGGAATCGCTACTAAGCCAATCCGGGTGAATCAGTGGCTCCCGACTGCTTGTTGTCATAGGACATCACTTCACTAGACGTGAATCAGTGTGACTACATCCCATTATCATCCCATTATCCGGTCTTTTCAACTATTTTGGGTTAATATAGTACATGCATAGTAAAGTATACTCCATTGTTGGTGTGCTACTTAAAGAATGGCCGGGTTTACTGACATTTCTCAGCTAGCTTGGGTGTGGATTAATTAACAGACGATCGACATGGCTGCTCACGAGCTAGCAGTTCCCTCGCAAGCAACAGCAGCAGCAGCGCTTCTTCTCTTTGTCGTCCCTCTCCTCTTCCTCCTACGCTACTACATGGCCACAGCAACCACACCAGATCACAAGCATCCTCCTCCGTCCCCTCCAGGTCTGCCGGTGATCGGTCACCTGCACCTCGTCAGCTCCCTCCCCCACGTCTCCTTCCGCGACCTCGCACGGAAGCACGGCCCCGACCTCATGCTCCTCCGCCTCGGCGCCGTCCCCACCCTCGTCGTCTCCTCCCCGCGCGCAGCCGAGTCCGTCCTCCGCACGCACGACCACGTGTTCGCCTCCAGGGCGCCGTCTCCCGTCGCCGACATCATCTTCTACCGTTCATCGGACGTCGCTTTGGCCCCTCTCGGCGACTACTGGCGCACGGCGAGAAAGCTCGTCACCACGCACATGCTCAGCGCCAAAAAAGTGCACTCCTTCCGCCATGGCCGTCAGGAAGAGGTAACTAATTGAACACGTACATGCATTCGTACGTGCATGATAGCTAATTGATTTTTGACATAATCAATATAGGTGCGCATCGCGGTGGCCAAGATCCGTGAGGCGGCGGCGTCCGCTCCTGGCATGGCGGTGGACATGAGCGAGCTGCTGGGCTCGTTCATGAACGACGTCGTGTGCCGCGCGGTGGTGGGGAAGCACCTGCGGAAGGAAGGCCGGAACAAGCTGTTCCGCGAGCTGATCGAGATCAACGTGTCACTCCAGGGGGGATTCAACCTCGAGGACCTCTTCCCGAGGCTGGCGACGGTGGACTTGCTCGCGAGGGTGGTCTGCGCCAAGGCCAAGAGGATCAGCAAGAGGTGGGACGACTTGCTTGACAAGCTCATCGATGAACACACCGCCGCCAAGTCATCGTCGTTGGTAGCACCACATCATCACGTCGACGATGAGCAGCAGGACACCGGCTCTCTCATAGATGTCTTACTCTCTCAGCAGGAAGATTACAATCTCACCAGAGACAACGTCAAGGCCATCTTGATGGTGCGTAATTAATTTATATATATATATATATATATATATATATATATATATATATATATATATATATAGAGAGAGAGAGAGAGAGAGAGAGAGAGAGGAAAAATACCTTTTACACCTGGGTGTAATTACAACGTAGAGAATATTTTGAGTATTTTGCGTAACGAAGGGTATGTACGTGTAGCATACGAGTATTTTCACGATTGCAATCAACTAGGCGTGGGTGTAAACACAAAATGTATAAATGAGGAGGGACCTTCCACCCACATGAATAGTAACTATTCACTCTAGATTGGACGTTCGTATTACCATGTTATCACCCAAATTGGTATTAGCACTAGATACACCATGGTGCCCCTGTTATTTGTACTCTCTCTCTCTCTGTATGTGTATATGTATAGTACTATAGTGTACTCACTACTCAAGGAAAAGTTTTGATTTGTAGGACATGTTTCAAGCTGGCACGGAGACGGCATATTTGACGATGGAATTCGCCTTGGCCGAGCTTATGCGGAACCAACACATGATGACCGAGCTACAAGCCGAGGTGAGGGAGAACATGGTGCCTGAAGGCGAAGAACTAGGCATGGTCACTGAGGAGGGCATCAACAAGATGACCTACCTGAAGGCAGTGGTGAAGGAGACGCTTCGGCTCCACCCACCGGCGCCACTCTTCATCCCGCACCTCTCCATCGCCGACTGTGAAGTGGACGGCCACGCAATCCCCGCTGGAACACGTGTCATCATCAATGCGTGGGCTCTCGGGAGGGATCCAAAATATTGGGACAGACCAGAGGAGTTCACGCCACAGAGGTTCATCCATGGGGCTAGTGCATCCATTGTTGATTTCAAAGGGAATGATTTCCAGTTCGTGCCATTTGGGTCTGGACGAAGGATCTGCCCTGGGATAAACTTTGCGGTGGCTGCTATCGAGATCATGCTAGCCAACCTTGTGTACCATTTTGATTGGGTGCTGGCGGCTGAGACTGGTGGACGGATTGATATGACAGAGGTGTTTGGGTTGACGGTCCGCCGGAAGGAGAAGCTCCTCCTTGTTCCAAGACTCCCAGATAACATTTCTTTTTCTGCCGACCACCGGAAGATGCACACGCAGACACCATCATGCATGTACATTACACACGAATACACCCTATAGCCTACCTCTAGAAAGGAAGATGCCGGAAATAATCTGTGACCTCGCAATTTTTCTACCAGGAACGCACTCCTTAGGGACTCAGGTTGCCATCCCGGCCCAACACATGGTCACAAACTAGTGCAGTCCAAAATGGCATTTGGCCCAGCCCAAAAGGCCCTATATATGTGTGAAACATGCATTTGGTGTGAACGAAGCAATTAGTTCTCGGGCTGTTAGTCCAGCATATTGTGGTACTTATATGTGCAACATATGTATATGTATGCATTTATATTTCTTTGCATGCATGTGTGTTAATCATGTTTGGAGTCCAACAGAAAGTTAATAAAATCTTTGCATGTGATATTTTGCTTATGGGTGTATATATCTTGCTAATTTAAGCAATAATTAATTGAAAATGTTTTTACTCAAATGGGGCGACGGGGACACGTGTGTGGCAGGGGTAGGCCAGGCAGGTGCAATACTTGCATGGCATGAACAGAGCATGGCTGGGGCGCGCTAGGCGACACTTAGCTGGCACAGGCCGAGGTGGCTTAGCTGGAGGCCATTGGCCAGGGGAAGGAGAGGTTGGGCTGGGCCAAGCCCAAAAAGAGAGTTCAAAATTTTGAAATTTAAGAAAATTTAAAAAACATAATTGAATTCATATTTAAATTTTGAATTTTGCCACAAAAAATTTAAAAGCCCCAAAATGGGGTGTTACATATCCTACCCTTAAACAGAATCTCAACCCCAAGATGCAAGCTACCCAAAAACAAAAATGGGTAATATATCCTGAGCTGATCTTCGCATTCCCAGGTGGCTTCTCGCTCTGAGTGGTTGCTCCACTAAACTTTGCAAAGACGGATGAACTGGTGCCTTGTTTGCGCTTTCGTGATGTCAAGGATCTTGATTGGACTCTCTAGATACGTCAGGTCTTTCTGGAGCTTGATGGTCTCTACTGGAGTTTGATTGTTGGGTACTCTAAGACACTTCTTAAGTTGAGAGATGTGGAGCGTTGTGAACATCTGCTAGGCTTGCAGGTAATTCGAACCGATAGGCTACTTCTGCACACTTGGTAAAGATTGGTACTCACATGCTACACTCAAAACAAATCTCAGAGGATTATGAAGCTTAAGAAGGAGATTACGACTACTTCATGTGTGGATACAACGAAGGCTTTCTGGAGTACTAGGTTGCGCTTTCCCAGTCAATTGTATGTGGCGTATTGATGGGTCTTCGTCAGAATTTTTTTTGCTTCCACTGTGTTTTGTGAGTTCGAGAGGTCTTGAAACCTCAGTTTTAATAAAGAGGCCATAAGGTCTGTACTCTCTATTACTGTAATAAAGTGTTGTTGGTTATGTAATCGTCACTGTTTGACTGTGTGCACTAGGTTGATCTGGGACTAGTGCAGTAATACACAGAGGGTTCGGATTCAGAAATCCGGGGTCCCGACATCTCGAATCTGCTCCCATGAATATATACAGCTGGGAGTGATGGTGAAGAACCAAGAGAGCGCCACCTCCTGGAGGGCGAGGTGCAGTCCCTTGGCTTTCATTGTATCATCACCTCCCGCTGCTTCGATTGCTGTCTTGTAGACATGCAAAAATTCATGGGGTCTGTTTTGCCTTTATATGGCTCCACAGAGGGCATCTTGAAATCCTCTGGTCAGGCACTCTGTTGCAACCCTACGGAGATGGGTGACTCCGGGTCCAGGCGGTGAGAGGTTTCTGCACAGGTTTGCTGATCCTCTGTCCTGGCCCTAGTCACCTTCTCTACTGCCACGATGGGGGTCACGGGGTTCAAGCCCCCTGCATTTCATGCATGACCCGACACAAGTCCGCCAGCTCCTATTGTATCATCTCACAAATTGCCATAAGGGCGTCTCTGCTAGTACCTATGGTGGGGAGGGTCCTCTCCGCTCCTTGCACGATGAAGTCGGCGGTGCCAATGCCAGCACCGCCTTCGGGGCTTGTGTTGGCCGTCACCTCCATTCACCACTCTTCCAAAACCCCTGTTGGGGTAGTCGTCAAAGGGCCTCCTCTGCTAGTTGTCGTTGTGTCCGTTGCGGCTACATAGGTATGTTGCTGCTCTAGGAGCTCCTCACGGGCTACCTCTACTGCAGCCGTGCCGGGCTTGGAGGTTGTGCTTTTTTCGCTTGGTGGTTGATGCCGTCACCTTTTTTGGGGTTGAGGTCTTTTTTGGCGTCAACACCTCTGCCTTCTTCGGTGCCATTGGCTCCAACCGCTCTTTACCTTCGCTTGCAGCTTCTATGCCATCCCCATGGGTAGCACCAACTGTTGTGGTTACTCATTAACAGTAAAGGACATGGGCTACAGGGAGGGCGTGAGAGGCTGCCTATAGCCTAGAACAATCTATGGATGACACTAGAAGTATGTGCTAATATCTTGGAAGTTGGTAATGTCTGACTCTTTGCTAAAAAAGAGTGTTCTGGTCTTCCCCATGGTGCACTCAGGCATGTATATATAACCATGGAGGCTTATTTACATGTATGTCCCTATGCGCTTCTACCTTTATAGGGGATGCATATGTCCTTTCTCCAACTTAAAGTTACATAAACACCCCTATCTACGTCTATTCTTCTAGGGCATGTATGCCCTTTTCCTGGCCTGTGGGCTTCTATGAAGTTGTCGGCCTGTCTTGCTAACGTCACAGGCCATTTGGGCCAAGGTGGGGGCCACTCCCCCAACATTATTGTTTAATATATTTGCACATGTAGATTAAAATATATAAAATTATTAATTGTACTATTAAGAAGATGATAGATCTGTTTTCTAGGTTAAAAAGGGGCTTAGATGGTTTAATATGAATATTTGGCCAACCAAGAAAACATAGAAAATTTTGTATAGATTACATAACTGGTATGGTTTGCTATTTTATGAGGCAGGAGCTGAGAGTTATGATCGTTTTAGTACCGGGACAACAAGGGGGACTGTTCGATAAAATGGGAAAATGGCGGATTTGGGAGGCGTGTAGGAGTGTTGATGATTAAGAGTTGTCTTGTATTGCTATGGTTGGTACTGAGATTGAATATTTAATATAGGATAAATAGCTTCGAGTGTGTTGTCACTTTCAAATCATTTCAATTGTCGCAATTAAGAAAAAGGCAAGTGCATGGTAGAATGGGATTCGAGTGTTTGGAATGGTCATTCCTTTAAATAAATACTTGCAATGAATATTTATATAATTATGCTTTTTTATATTACTCACATGTTTATGATAAATTGATGATGTTGATTATGGAGTAATGATGATTATATCAAGTGCTAATGAGGAAAGATATTAATCATTGCATTGCATGTTGAGCATTCATGATGGAAAGGTGTGACCCATGGAAGTAGGGTGAGGTCCCCATATACAAGATGTGGGCAATGAGGTCTCTGTATGTAAAGGACGGGCAATTGGTCCTCACACTAAAGAGTGTGGGCAAAAGTGAACGCCGATGGGTGTTACAATCAGCTATACCGATATAAGCAGAAGATGAGACATGAGCATGAGCATTGCATTGCATAAATGAAAAATGAATAGTGAGTTGAGATAATGAAGCACGTGAATGAAAATTGATGGGAATGAATATGAGAAATTGAGTTAATGATAATTAGATATGAATTGTTAATAAGTTGATGCCTCATTTGTTATTATGCTTTGTACCTGTTGAATCGTGGATTCACCCTTACTTATCTGTTCTTTTTAGGTAATTGTTGAAGACAGCATGCATTGGGTGGAAGTAGGACATGGATTAATGCACTTTTATACTTCTTCACTCCACTTAACTATTCATCACTTGATCATGAACAATTTAGTTTGTCCATGTAATATATAGATGCTTAATGGTTTTCTTAGTTCCCTATAGTTCTTAATGTTGCTACTTAATAGTTTCTTGGTTTAGTTTATCAATTGATTTATCTTAGTGATTATTTGGTTTATCTGAAGCTCAATTTATGGTCTATCTTGTTGCTGAAATTTATCCTTATTATCATGTAGAATTCTTATTCTTGAAGTCTAGATTATGTTGATGCTTGGCTATTTGTTAACATTGGTAGAGATAGTAATTGTGGGTGACATCTTGGGCTTTTGAGAAGCCGGGGTATTACAGTTGGTATCAGAGCAGGCTTTAGGTCCGTGGTGAATAAATTAATAACTTACTTGTTTAATCAACTAAAATTTGATATAGGTTTGGCAAATTGATGAAACTAGTAACCATAATAATAACTTACTTGTTTAATAAACTAAATTTTGATATAGGTTTGGTAAATTAATGAAACAAGTAACCATAATAATAATATAACTTAGAAAAATTAATGCTAAAATTTGATTTAGGATTGCTTATTGCTAACATGGACCTAGGAAAATTAAGTTACTTAAAATAGGAATTTGACACACTTGTGCACAGTAGGATGGGATTGAGTCATGCATTGCATTTACGCTTCCGTAGGTTGATTAATTATTAATGAATGTTGAATTATTGTCTATAGTGTTAGATGATTGGTTAATTGAGATGGAAAACGGCTCCGAGAGATAGAGGTTGTGGTTGTTGCCGTGGGATGGCTAAGAGGTGCCACTGTACGGGGTGCAAGATTGATGATGAAAATTCCTTGGATAACCTTAGTTGCAAATGATCGGGGATGGGGTTCTATTGGTCATTTTTGTTCTTTGGATGAGTTATTATTCTTTCCATGAATTTTCATTGGCTAGTTATTTGCAGTGATGGCAAGTTGCTTTTATTCACAATTTTGTTCCTGAAGAAATTGTTGTTCTTCCAAATATTGAGCTATTCTTGCTACTCATGAAAGTTGATAGGTTGCAAGGTTAGCCTTTTTTAATGGAAGTTTTGCCATTCTATTAAGGAAGATAATTTGATTATTTACTCAATGTTGTGGATAATAGAAAATGTCTTTTGCAAGTTCATTCTCATGAGTAGGGTTTAAATGTTGGAGGAGGCAACATGCGGAGATGTAAGCTCGATGGTTGAGCTGTGCCTATTCAACAGTGGTGTGGCAGGACCCGAGGAGGGGCACAAGGGAGGAAATAGGGGCAGCAATTTTTCAGAGGAGGGAGTGGTGGGATGAGGGCATAGTGCAGATTTGGCGGTGATGGTGATGCCGAGGCAGTGGCTGTGCACTAGCTGGGCAGATCCAGCTCATGCTGGTGTGCTCCTTTGGCTCCGGTGCCGATGTGCAAAGTCACGGTTGCTGTTGGCCAGGTGTAGCCTCGTCCATGCCATCGGTTAGATTAGGCGTAGATCTGGCTATGATGGTGATGTCGAGGCTGTGGCTATGCACTTTAGCCCCCTTTGATGGCGCTAGCTGGGTAGATCTGCTTGTGCTAGTGTGCTCCCCGCCTCTCACATTGATGTACATAGTTGCGGTTGTTGTCGGCCAGGTGCGAGCTCAGTGGTGGAACTGCACCTAGTGGATGGCAGTGCGGTAGGGCTAGAGGATAAGGGGCACGAGGAAGGAAATATGGGCGACCATTTTACCGAGGAGGGAGTGGTGGGATGAGGGCATAGTGTAGATCTAGCAGCGATGGTGACACCGTGACTGTGGCTGCGTAAGTCGGTCCCTTCGATGGCACTAGTTGGGCAGATCTAGCCTATGCTGGTGTGCTCTTCCACCTCTGGTGCTGATGTTCATAGTCACAGTTGCCGTTGGCTAGGTGCAACCTCGTCCATGCCACCGGCCGGTTTTGGTGCAGATCTGGCAGCGATAGTGATGCCGAGGCAGTGGTTGTGCATCTCAGCCCATTTGATGGCGTTAGCTGGGCAGATCTGGCCTATGCGGTGTGCTCCTCTCTCTCTGACGCTGATGTACATAGTCGCAATTGCTGTCTATCAGGTTCGACCTCGTCCATGCCACCGGCTAGATTTGGGCCTCGTCCATGCCACTGGCCATATCCGAGCATCTTGCTTGCCATCGGTGTGCACATCATCACCACCACTGGCTTTCACCTTAAATTGCATTGTCTTTGTCAGCGGCGATAGAATCTAGGCCTCCTCTCCTCTACTACTGAATGGATGCAATCCAAAGAGGAGGCCAGAACCTCAGTGTAGGCACTGCGATGTGGAAGTCAGGTGTTAGGGTAGGGATGCATTGATGAGGACATAGGGATGGTGACGGGATGGATGTGTGAATAAAAAAGATGGGCCAGGCCGAGAAAAGGGAATTTGGCCCACATTCAGAGATGAGTTTTCAATTTGTTTTCTAATTGATTTAACTGTAGAATTCTAGTTTAAAATTTTAAATTTAGCAAACTAACTGCAAAATTCATGAAAATTTTTGGAGAGGCACTTTATAATATTTAGAGCCCAATTAAAATATTTCCAGGCTTTGTTCAAGTTTTGATAAAAATTTAGAAATTTTTTCAGCTGCTGAAAAATGGGAAACATTTTAAAAATTGATGAAAATTTTGAAAAATCCCAACAATGCATGTATGATTATTTTGAAATAATTATATTGGTTTTGAGAATTTTGGGATGTTATAGACCTACCCCCTTAAAAAGAATCTCGTCCTCGAGATTTGGATGGTTTGGGGACGATATACGGGAACTCGGCTCTAAGACAGTTTTCACGCTTCGAAGTTGCTTCATCCATGGTGTGATTACTCCACTGCACGTTGCACATCTGCACGTTGCACATCTTGACGGTCATACTCCGAGTTCGACGCTTGGCTTCCTCCAAAATCCTAATCGCGTGCTCCCGATATGTTACATCGTATTGTAACTCAGTCTTTTCCAATGGAGTTTGCTCGGTAGGAACTCGCGAATACTTTTTGAGCTAAGACCCATGGAACACATTGTGCACATCTAAAAGTTTGGGCTGTAGTTCTAATTGGTAGGATACTTTTTCCTTTCTGGCAACTACTTGGTATGGTCCGATGTATCTCAATGCCAATTTTTCTCGAACTTGAAAATGACGGGTGCCCTAGAGTGGCATGACTTTCAAATACACAAAATTATTTGGCTCAAAACTCAGTTCTTGACATCGACGGTTAGCTTAACTTTTCTATCTAGACTAGGCTTCTTTCAACTGGATCCAACTTAATTGAACTCGCTCTTCGGCTTCCTTTATGATTGCGGGACCAAACACTTGTCTCTCACCTTAGCTTGCATTATCTTTGTCGGAGGTGGCTAAATCTAGGCCTCTTCTTCTCAACTACCGAATGGACGCAAGTTGAAGAGGAGGAAGTGGAGGCGAGAACCTTAGTGTAGGCACTGCGGTATGGAAGTCAGGTATTGGGGTAGGGATGCGGCAGCGAGGACGTAGGAACGGTGATACGGTGGGCATGTGGTTTGGGGAGAGGTGAGTTGGAGAGAGGAAAGGATTCGGATGCGAGGTGGGAGGGAGCCACGGACTCGTGGGGGCATCGACGCATGGGTGTTGAGAGCTAAGGCCCACCTGTCAGTGAGTGTGGAAGACCTGACACATACAAGACCTGACATCAGTTATGCCGTGGGAATGGTTAGCCGATATATGGAGTCACCAAGACAAAGTCATCTCCAAGCAGTGAAACAAATACTGAGGTATATCAAAGGAACAATTCACTTTCGGATTGCTTACTGCAGAGGAGGAGAAGGAGAGGTAATAGGCTATAGTGATATTGATCTTGCAGGTGATCTGGATGAGAGGAAGAGTACCACAGGGTTGGTTTTCTACTTTGGTGGAGGCCCTGTAGCCTGGTGTTCCCAGAAGTAGAAAATAGTGGCATTATCCTCTTGTGAATCAGAATTCATGGCTGCAACCACTGCTGCTTGCCAGGCCGTGTGGTTAAGGAGTTTGTTGAGTGAACTGACGGGGCAAAAGTCGAAGAAAGTAGAGCTAAGAGTGGACAATAAATCTACAATATCACTCATGAAGAATACTATTTTTCACGGAAGGAGCAAGCATATAGACACCCGATATCATTTCATTCGGGATTGCGTTGAGCGAGACTTGGTTTCAGTTGAGCATATTTGTAGTGAGAAGCAATGTGCAGACATTCTGACTAAAGCACTGCCGAGAATTAAGTTTGCAGAGATGAGAGAGCCGCTGGGAGTGAAAGAGTTCACTATTTAAGTCAGGATTGGGGGTAGTGTAGAAAATAATCTTGACACGGTTAGGTCGTAGTTAGATGAACCGGGTTTCAGAGCCTAGCAGTCTTCAGGGTGTCGTCCCCACCCTCGTTGTCTCCTTTCCATGCGCAGCCGAGGCCGTCCTCCGCACGCACGACCACGTGTACGCCTCCAAGGCACCGTCTCCCGTAGTCGATATCATCTTCTACCGATCATCGGACGTCGCTTTCACCCCTCTCAGCGACTGCTGGCGCACGGCGAGAAAGCTCGTCACCACACACATGCTCAGTGTAGAAAATAATCCTGACTTGGTCAGGTCGTATTTAGCTGAACTAGGTTTCAGAGTCTAGCAGTCTTCAGACTTTCGATTTTTCAGTTCAGAGATAGTAGCGCGCTGTGTGCAGAGTTGAGTGAGTGCCGTCCGGCAAAAATGGATCGCAGTTAGGAAGTTGAGTCAGTTGTTGAGTCATTTGTTAAAAACTTGTTAAGCCATTGTATTTTGGGTGTGGAATATACATAAAATTGCCCCACCAGTTGCCTCTTTCTCGTCGTTTTCGTTTTCCCTTGAAAACACTGTTCATCTTCTGAAAACGCAGAATCTGAGCACATACTCGGGCGTGTTGATTCCTGGCAGCAATCCAACACTTCGTATTAGAGCTTTGCATGCCCAAGTATCTCCGGTTCAAGTCCATGGCCATCTCCACGCAGCGACCCGGGAGAGCGGTAGTGTGTCGTTTTAGTATCTGATGTTGACGACGGCGAACTACACGTCGTGGGCAATCCGGATGGAGGCTTTGATGGACGCCCAGGGTATCTAGGAAGCAGTTGAACCGCAGGCCGGTGTGGCAGCAGACCAGAGGAAGGACAAGTCTGCCAGGGCATTCATCTTCCAGGCGCTGCCCAAGGATGTGCTGTTGCAAGTCACGAAGAAGAAGACAACGAAAGAAATTTGCGATGCACTGAAGACCGGGTATTTGGGTGCAGATTGGGTGTAGAAGGCATGGCTCCAAACCCTGAAGAGTGAATTTCAGGCATTGCAGATGAAGGAAGGAGAGACGGTGGATGAATTTGCTGGAAAACTCAGCGCCATGGCCAGTAAGTACAGTTCTTTGGGTGCAACTCTGGAAGAATCAGCCCTTGTCAAAAAATTCTTGATCCAGTCCCAGACAAATTCTTCCAATTAGTTGCTTCGATAGAACAATATTCAGATTTGGAGACAATGTCTTTTGACGAAGCAATTAGAAGATTGAAAGCTTATGAAGAACTCCTTCGTCTCCGGGGCAATGGAGACGGTCTTCTGCTCCTAACTCATGCTGAATGGGGGCAAGACAAAAGTGAAAAACTGGTGATTGTTCTTCAGGCAACAGAGGGCGCGGGAGTGGCAAACAAGAATGGCGTGGCTATGGCAGAGGTAGGAGCCAAGGACGTGGCTGTGGCAGAAATCATCGGGGAAATTCGAGCACTCCACGCCGTGAAGGAACGGGAGGTGCTCCCGCGGGAAAAGATAAGAGTCACATCAAGTGTTACACCTGCGAAAAATTTGGGCATTATGCCTCAGAATGTCAGAACGGGAAGCGCAAGGAGGAAGAAGTCAATCTCACTTGCACACAAGAAGATCAACCAGCTTTGCTGTTATCAGTTTGCACACAACAGCCGAATGATGTTGTTCTGCTGAATGAAGGTGAGCTGTTGTCAGAAAGATGTGCAAGAAGGATCCAAGTAGAAGAGGATGTTAGAATGATCTCAGGGCATTTGGCCCAACGGCCAAATGCCCCCCCTCTCCCCTTGACCGCGCCCTGATCGGGGGCGCCCAGCCCAATAGGCTGGTGGGCCCCTGTCGCCAGCGCCACATAAATAGAGGTGGGGGCCGGGGCGACACAAATACCAAGGTTCACCGTGCCGCCGCCAGACCCATCGACAAACCCTAGACCCGATCTAAGAGGGGGCGCTCCAGCGACGGGAAGACCCACCGCCAAGGAGATCACCGCCGCTCGGGACACGCCGCCGCCGAGGAGTCCTGCACCTCTTCCCCGACCGTCGCTGCCCGTGCGCAGAGCTTCACCGACGAACCGCGATGGCCGGCTCTTCATCCTCTACACCGGACGGTTGGTACCCCTCTCTCCCTCTCAGTGTATCTCTCAAGAACTCGAACGCATAAAAGAAGCCCTCTAGGTCTAAACCCTAGGAGATCCCTAAAGAAAGTTCTAATAATGGTATCAGAGCCTACTTAGGTGTAGATCTAGATGGGAAAGAAAGAACAGAGGAACCCCCTCACCCTAGAGAAAAGAACAAGAACATAGAAGGGGAAACCCTAGATCTGAAAAGAAAAGAACTCACCTGGCCGTCGTCGCCGGGGCCGCCGTCGTCGTCGCTGGCGTGCGGGAGATCGGCCGAGCCTTGGGCTCGCCGGCGCTCCACGTACGGGCCACCGTCGATGCGCAGGACAGATCCGAGCGCACGCGCGCTTGAACGGGCGCCGACACGGAGCCGCTCTACGGCGGTGCGCTCCCTCTCAGGGGAGCGCGCACGCCGGCGAGAGGGCCCGCGGCGGTGCCGTCTTCTCCTCCTCCGGCGGCGTGGACAAAGTCGCCGCCGCCGTCACTTCGCTCGCTCGGGTGCGGAGAGAGAGAGGGGAGAGAACAGAATGGGTTAGGGTTAGGGTTTCCACCGCGCGAGCGCGGTTTTGATCCGCCGAGAACGCCGCGCAGCCGTCGGATGCGATCCGACGGCTGAGATCGCGCCGAGCACACGCGGGCGGGATTCGGCCCAGGCGGGCGTTGGCTTTCCCGGCCCAGGCCCAGGTTGCGGCCGGGGCGCGGGGGCGCGACGCGCGCGAGTGCGGCCGAGGCGCGACGCGCGCGAGCGGCGCTGGGCTGAGTGGGCCGCGCGTGGGCGCGTGAGGCCGTGACCGAGAGCGAGGCGGCGCGGGCTGAAGCAGGCCGCTGTGGGCCGTGGCCAGGCTGATTGGGCCGAATTGGCGTTTTGAACAGTAAAATCCCGAAAAAGAGATTTAATGTTTTTCAGAAGTATTTATTGATGAATTTGATTGAAATTTGATCCAAAATCTCTGTAATTTTTTGCACCAACGTGTTAATTTTTCTGAGATTAAATGTGTACAGTATAATGCTTCCGAATATTGAATTATTTTAGAATAATTACAGTTTCCGCTGCAAAAGTTAATTATGATTGATTTTCATTATTAAATCCGAACCAACGGGAGAATTTAATTTTGGAAAAATAGATATAAATCCCAGATAATTATGATATTGTTATTTTCTGACCAACGTTGATAATAACAATATTATAATTTTTAATTGTTGATTTTATGCATTATTTCTATTTCTGCCCAACGGTGATGTAGATTTAATGTATAGATAAAATTGATTTAATTGTATGTCGTATTTTTGACCAACGTTGGAAATAAGGCATATAATTTTGCTGTTACGTTCTCGCTTTATTTGAACTAATTTTCAGGCGGATACAACTTGATGGGTTGTATCAGAGAGATCCCCACTCTCAAAGGAGATAATTATGGAGAGTGGAAGAAAAAGATAGACTTAGCGTTTATCTTAGCTGAGGTGGACTGGGTCCTCACTACAGCATGTCCCACTGAGCCTATGGCACCAGTGAGGGATCAAAATGAGGATGATACTGCTTGGCAGAAAAGACAGAGGGATCATGCTCCCTTACAGATGTCTTATGATCTTGATCATAAGAAATGGACCACAGCCAACAAGAAATGTATGGCTGTGATAAAGAACACAATTGAGCCTGCAATTGTGGGCTCAATTGCAGAGTGTGACACTGTCACAAAGTACCTTGATAAGATAAAGAGTCAGTTTACTGGCTCTTCAAAGACTTATGCTACACAGCTGATTAAACAGCTTGTGACAGAGAGGTACTCTGGTGGTGGCAGTGGCATAAGAGAGCACATAGTGAGGATGAGCAACTTGGCATCCAAGCTTAAACCAATGGATTTGGCTCTCAAGGATGAGTTCCTTATTCATTTGACTTTTGCTTCCTTGCCTAAAGAGTTTGACACATTTGTTGTCAACTACAATATGCAGCCCGAGAAATGGGACTTGGAAAAGTGCATAGCTATGTGTGTGCAAGAGGAGGAAAGAATTAAATCCTCACATGGTGGATCTATCAACTATGTGAAGGATGACAAGAAAAAGAACTTCAACAGTACCTCCTTCTCAAAGAACAAGGGAAAAGCCTCTGTCCATCAGCCTCAACAGAATAAATTTGCTGTAGACAAAGATCAGTGTCCTCACTGCAAGAAGACGAGACACTACAAGAAGAACTGTCCTGATTATTTAAAGATGATAATGGCAAAGAAAGGTGAGAACATTATTACCTTTATAAATGAATCCCTGTATGTGCAATATTCGAAATCCACTTGGTGGATTGACTCAGGAGCAACTATTCATGTTGCTAATTCTTTACAGGGATTCCGTTCGACGAGGACTACGCAAAGAAACGAAAGATGCATTAAAGTTGCAAATGGAGTCCAAGCTGAAGTTGAAGCCGTTGGCGATCTTTCATTAGAGTTAGCTAATGGCTCCAATCTTTTACTTAGAGATGTCCTTTTTGTTCCCTCTTTACAGAGGAATTTGATTAGTGTTTCAAATTTGGACAAAGATGGTTATGATTGTAATTTTGGAAATGGCAAGTGTGAAATAATGTTTAATAAAGAATGTGTTGGTCTTGCCATCTTACAGAATGAGCTTTATTTGTTGTCACTTCGTGAAAATGTGAATTCCGTATGTGATGTGAATGAGCGTATATCCTCGCCTGTGAATGCGAACAGAAAACGAAAGAGAACTCATAATGAATCGTCGAAATTATGGCACTGTCGTTTAGGCCATATTTCGAGGGGGAGAATAGAAAGACTTGTTAAGAATGAAATTCTTCCTCTATTAGAGTTCTCAGACTTAGAACAATGCAGAGAATGCATTAAAGGAAAATATGTAAAGAAAATTAAAAAAGACGCTAAAAGAAGCACAGGAGTTCTACAAATTATTCACACAGATATTTGTGGTCCTTTTCCTGTGAAAAGTGTGGATGGATATGACTCGTTTATAACATTCACGGATGATTACTCCCGTTATGGATATATTTATCCAATCAAAGAAAGAAATGAAGCCTTGGATAAATTCAAGATATTTAAGGCTGAATTTGAAAACCAACACGATTTAAAGATTAAGATAGTCCGATCTGATCGTGGGGGGGAGTACTACAGTCGACATACCCCATATGGACAAGTTCCTGGACCTTTTGCAAGGTTTTTACAGGAAAATGGAATAGTGACCCAGTATTCTACACCGGGCGAACCTCAGCAAAATGGAGTAGCTGAAAGACGCAACCGTACCCTGATGGATATGGTGCGAAGCATGATGAGCTACTCCACACTGCCATTGAGTTTATGGATGGAGGCGTTGAAAACCGCCATTCATATTCTCAACAGAGTGCCTAGTAAGTCGGTGCCCAAAACACCGTACGAGATGTGGACAGGAAGAGTTCCCTCACTAAACCACTTACGTGTGTGGGGGAGTCCTGCTGAGGCTAAAGTATTTAACCCAAACCTTGGGAAGCTTGATCCCAAAATAGTAAGTTGCCATTTCATTGGCTACCCTGAAAAGTCAAAAGGGTTTCGTTTCTACTGTCCAGATAGATATACAAAGTTTGTAGAAACGAGACACGCTGTCTTCTTAGAGGATGAAATGATGAGAGGAAGTATGGTAGCTCGTGAGATTGATCTTGAAGAGAAGCGGGTGTATGCGCCCACTCCGATGATTCAAGAGCCATTCTTCACACTACCTGCTGTCGCTGCACCGACGGTGCAAGACACTGTGGTGCCAGCACCTGTTATTGTTCCTCCTGTGGCAACAATGAATGATAATGAGGAACCTGTTCTTCAGGATCCTATAGAACCTATTGCCACAGATGAGGGGGAGCAACAGCAGCCTCAAACAGAAGATGTACCAAATGAGGAGGCCCCGAGGAGGTCTCAAAGAGTAAGAAGATCAGCTATTTCTGATGATTATCAGATTTATCATACAGAGGAATTTCAAATGGAGGATGATCCCACCTCATTTGAAGAAGCCATGATAAGCGAAAATTCCTCAAAATGGCTTGAGGCCATGGAAGAGGAAATGAGGTCCATGAAGACTAATAAAGTCTGGGACTTGGAAATTATTCCTAAAGGAGCCAAAACAGTAGGCTGTAAATGGGTCTACAAGACAAAGCTTGACTCCCAAGGGAATATAGAAAGATACAAAGCGCGACTTGTGGCAAAAGGATTTACGCAAAGAGAAGGGATTGATTACAATGAGACCTTTTCTCCAGTCTCATGTAAAGATTCCTTCAGAATCATAATGGCATTAGTAGCACATTATGATTTAGAGTTACATCAGATGGATGTAAAGACGGCATTTCTTAATGGGGATTTGGAGGAAAATGTTTACATGGCACAACCGAAAGGTTTTGTCGTAGAAGGAAATGAAAGAATGGGATGCCGCCTAAAGAAATAAATATATGGGTTAAAACAAGCTTCAAGACAGTGGTACTTGAAGTTTGACAGTACAATAAGAAAATTTGGGTTTAAAGAGAATGTAGAGGACAACTGTGTTTATGCAAAGTTTAAAGATGGGAAGTTTATCTTCCTAATCCTGTATGTGGATGATATCCTACTAGCTAGTAGTGATGTCAGTCTGCTACTGGAGACAAAGAAGTTTTTGTCCTCAAACTTTGATACGAAAGATCTTGGTGAAGCTTCGTTCGTTCTAGGGATCGAAATTCACCGGGATAGAAACAAGGGGATATTGGGACTGTCACAAAAGGCATACATAGAGAAAGTCTTAAAGAAATTTGGTATGCATAAAAGTAGTCCTTCACCTGCACCTATAGTTAAGGGCGACAGATATGGGGATTTTCAATGCCCCAGGAACCAGTATGAGATCGATCAAATGAAAGCGGTTCCATATGCTTCAGCTGTCGGAAGCTTACAGTATGCTCAAGTATGCACACGCCCTGACTTAGCATTTGTTACCGGGTTACTTGGCAGATTCCAGAGCAATCCTGGAATAGAACATTGGAAATTGATAAAGAAAGTCTTGCGTTATTTGCAAGGAACAAAAGGCCTCATGATGACATACAGAAGATCAGATTTACTCCATATAGTGGGGTATACAGATTCTGATTTTGCGGGAGATGATAGAAAGTCTACATCCGGATATGTGTTCACTCTCGCAGGAGGAGCTATATCGTGGAAAAGCTCAAAGCAAACCGTCACTACATCGTCCACAATGTATGCCGAGTTTGTAGCATGTTATGAGGCTACGGGGCAGGTGAACTGGCTAAAGAAGTTCATACCCGGTTTAAAAGTGGTTGACGACATCAATAGACCACTTAAGTTGTACTGCGATAATGAACCCGCAGTAATGTATGCCCACAACAATAAGTCAAGTGGTGCTGCCAAACACATTGACATAAAGTATTATGTTGTGAAAGATAAAGTTCGGGAACAAATTATAAGTCTTGAGCATATAAGTACCGCAAAGATGTTAGCGGATCCGCTTACTAAAGGCTTACCACCCAACGTGTTCAGAGAACATATAGCCGGCATGGGTTTAAGGGAAAGCCTATGATTCCTGGACTAAAAGATGGCCCAAAAGATTAAAGTAACTTTTTCGGAACAGAGAGGTGTATTGTAGCTGTTGAATCTATCGGCGATTGACCGTGACGATGAGACATGTTCTATGCACTAATCTGTGATGGAATGTGTAAAGGCAAAAGTAATTAAAGATAAAGTATAGATTGAGATCAAGGGGGAGAATGTTAGAATGATCTCAGGGCATTTGGCCCAACGGCCAAATGCCCCCCTCTCCCCTTGACCGCGCCCTGATCGGGGGCGCCCAGCCCAATAGGCTGGTGGGCCCCTGTCGCCAGCGCCACATAAATAGAAGTGGGGGCTGGGGCGGCACAGATACCAAGGTTCACCGTGCCGCCGCCAGACCCACCGACAAACCCTAGACCCGATCTAAGAGGGGGCGCTCCAGCGACGGGAAGACCCACCGCCAAGGAGATCACCGCCGCTCGGGACACGCCGCCGCCGAGGAGTCCCGCACCTCTTCCCCGACCGTCGCTGCCCGTGCGCAGAGCTTCACCGACGAACCGCGATGGCCGGCTCTTCATCCTCTACACCGGACGGTTGGTACCCCTCTCTCCCTCTCAGTGTATCTCTCAAGAACTCGAACGCATAGAAGAAGCCCTCTAGATCTAAACCCTAGGAGATCCCTAAAGAAAGTTCTAACAGAGGAGACCTGGTTCCTGGACAATGGTGCCACCAATCATATGACAGGCAAGAGATCCCATTTTGCAGAACTTGATGAAAGCATTGTTGGGAGAGTACGATTCGGAGATGGCTCATCAGTGCCTATCAAGGGAAGAGGAACAGTTCTGCTAGAGTGCAGAAATGGTGAGCAACGTTTGATCACAGGAGTCTACTTCATTCCCAGTCTTCACACTAATATCCTGAGCTTGGGACAACTGACTGAAGATGGTTGCAGGATTACGATCTTTGGTGACTATCTGTGGATGTATGACAGGGAGAATCGGCTGCTCATGAAAGTTCAGAAGTCGGCAAATAGGTTGTACAAGAAGAATCTGCACACGGTAACTCCAGTGTGTCTTGCAATCGATCTGGACGATGAAGCTTGGTATATGGCATGCAAGATTGGGGCATCTCAACTTACAAGCAATGAAACAAATGGTTTTAAAGGAATTGGTCCGGGGAGTACCGAAAATTGAGCATCCAACACAGGTTTGTGAAGGGTGCCTTGTAGCAAAGCAATGCAGACTTCCTTTTCCAATGCAAGTGGAGTATAGAGCTAGCAGCCCATTGGAATTGGTCCATGCTGACCTGTGTGGACCGATTACCCCACAAACAATTGGAGGTAATCGATATTTCTTTCTGCTAGTTCATGATTACAGCAGGTTCATGTGGGTGTACATCCTCAAAAGCAAAGATGAAGCTTTCATGGCCTTCAAGAAGTTTTAAGCGCAGGCTAAGGGAAAGTTGTCACAAAAGGTGAAGTGTTTGAGAATGGACCGAGGTGGTGAGTTTGTTTCTCAGAGTTTCAAAGATTACTATGAGTTGAATGGGGTACAGAGACACCTCACTGCGCCTTACACTCTGCAACAGAACGGCGTGGTAGAACGCCGTAACTGCACTGTACTTGCAACCACCAGAAGTTTGCTCAAAGCCATGTCAGTTCCAGGGAAGATGTGGGGAGAAGCTGTGCACCATTCAGTGTATATACTGAATAGAGTACCTATTAAAGCAGTGAAAGAAGCAACACCTTATGAAGTCTTGAAAGGGAGGAAGCCAAGTCTAGCACACCTCAAGGTTTTCGGGTGCACTGCATATGCCAAAGTATCGACAGTTCATCTGAGCAAGCTGTCGAACAGAAGCAAGAAAATGGTGTATTTGGGATCTGAACCTTGAAGCAAAGCACACATGCTCTTCGACCCTCAAAACAGTAGGCTGTGTGTGAGTAGAGATGTGGTGTTTGATGAGAAGAAGAGGTGGAGTTGGGAAGAAATTCAGACAACAGTCGGCACTGGACACTCGGATTGGTCTGAAATCACTGTAGCAGAACCAGCAATTGATGATAATCAAACTGCTGCTACAAATGGTCAAATTGACAACCTCCCAGTTGGTGTTACCGGTGAGGACAGTTTCAGAAGTGGCAATGCGGAAGGAGTAGTGGCAACACAGCTTGATGACGCAGTTTTGCCGGAACTATCGCCAATCACCTCAAATGCTTCTCAGTCACCAGATTTTCAGCCATCAGCTGAACATGCTGCAGAGAGTGGAACTATGCCTGACTCATCTGCATATGATGCTACTCCGGTTAGAGGTCTCAGATCCCTCACAAATATCTACCAAGTGACACAGATGCAAGGTATTGAACCCGAGCAACTACTGCTAATTGCCGATGAACCGGCAAATTTCAGAGAAGCAGTAGGAAAGAAGGAATGGGAAGAAGCAATGCAAAATGAGATTGAATAAATTGAAAAAAAATCAAGCCTGGAGATCGATAGAACTACCAGCAGGGCATAGACCCATTGGACTCAAATGGGTTTTCAAACAAAAGAGGGATGCGACAGGAAATGTGGTGAAGTACAAGGCCAGGCTGGTGGCTAGAGGATATGTGCAGCAAAAAGGAGTAGACTATGATGAAGTTTTCGCCCCCGTTGCAAGAATGGAAACCGTGAGAATGCTGCTTGCATTGTCAGCCCGTGAGGGATGCAAAGTGCACCATCTTGACGTCAAAATGACGTTCCTCAACGGAGAGCTGAATGAAGATGTCTTTGTGACACAACCTGAAGGTTTCAGTGCAGTAGGCAGGGAGCAGTTGGTTTACAAGCTCTCGAAAGCGTTATATGGACTGAAGCAAGCGCCAAGGGCATGGAACACACAACTTGATAGATCACTGAAGAAATTTGGCTTCCAAAAGTGTCCCCAAGAGCAGGCTGTATACAAGCGTCACACAGGAAGAAATCTTCTCATTGTGGGAGTATATGTCGATGACTTGCTAGTCATAGGAACAAGTGAAGAGGACATTCGGTTGTTCAAGGAACAAATGGAGAGGGAGTTCGAAATGAGTGACCTTGGGACACTTTCATATTATCTTAGGATCTAAGTGCAGCAGGATTGCAAAGGTATTGTTCTAAAACAGGAAGGTTATGCAAAGAAGTTGCTGCAGCAAGCAGGGATGTGGGAGTGTAATCCTACAAAATACCCCATGGAGCCGAAGCTGGTGTTGACAAAAGATGAAGAGGGAAGGCCAGTAGATGCAACTGAATACAGGAGTCTTATTGGGAGTCTTCGTTACCTAAAACATACAAGACCTGACATCAGTTATGCCATGGGAATGGTTAGCCGATATATGGAGTCACCAAGACAAAGTCATCTCCAAGCAGTGAAACAAATACTGAGGTGTATCAAAGGGACAATTCACTTTGGGATTGCTTACTGCAGAGGAGGAGAAGGAGAGGTAATAGGCTATAGTGATAGCGATCTCTGGACGAGAGGAAGAGTACCACAGGGTTGGTTTTCTACTTTGGTGGAGGCCCTGTAGCCTAGTGTTCCCAGAAGCAGAAAATAGTGGCATTATCCTCTTGTGAATCGGAATTCATGGCTGCAACCACTGCTGCTTGCCAGGCCGTGTGGTTAAGGAGTTTGTTGAGTGAACTGATGGGGCAAAAGCCGAAGAAAGTAGTGCTAAGAGTGGACAATAAATCTGCAATAGCACTCATGAAGAATACTATTTTTCATGGAAGGAGCAAGCATATAGACACCCGATATCATTTCATTCAGGATTGCGTTGAGCGAGACTTGGTTTTAGTTGAGCATATTTGTAGTGAGAAGCAATGTGCAGACATTCTGACTAAAGCACTGCCAAGACTTAAGTTTGCAGAGATGAGAGAGCTGCTGGGAGTGAAAGAGTTCACTATTTAAGTTAGGATTAGGGGGGAGTGTGTAGAAAATAATCTTGACATGGTCAGGTCGTAGTTAGCTGAACCGGGTTTCAGAGTCTAGCAGTCTTCAGGGCGCCGTCCCCACCCTCGTTGTCTCCTCCCCGCGCGCAGCCGAGGCCGTCCTCCGCACACACGACCACGTGTTCGCCTCCAAGGCGCCGTCTCCCGTAGTCGATATCATCTTTTACCGTTCATCGGACGTCGCTTTCGCCCCTCTCAGCGACTGCTGGCGCACAGCGAGAAAGCTCGTCACCACGCACATGCTCAGTGTAGAAAATAATCCTGACTTGGTCAGGTCGTATTTAGCTGAACCGGGTTTCAGAGTCTAGCAGTCTTCAGACTTTCGGTTTTTCAGTTCAGAGATAGCAGCGCGCTGTGCGCAGAGTTGAGTGAGTGCCGTCCGGCAAAAACGGATCGCAGTTAGGAAGTTGAGTCAATTGTTGAGTCAATTGTTGAGTCATTTGTTAAAAACATGTTAAGCCACTGTATTTTGGGTGTGGAATATACAGAAAATTGCCCCACCAGTTGCCTCTTTCTCGCAGTTTTTGTTTTTCCCCTGAAAACACTGTTCATCTTCTGAAAACGCTGAATCTGAGCAGATACTCGGGCATGTTGATTCTTGGCAGCAATCCAACACTCAGCGCCAAAAAGGTGCTCTCCTTCCGCCATGGCCGTCAGGAAGAGGTAACTAATTGAACACGTACATATATTCGTTCGTGCATGTCGCGCAAATTAAGCACCATGCATAATAGCTAATTGATTTCTGACATAATCAATATAGGTGCGCATCGCGGTGGCCAAGATCCGTGAGGCGGCGGCGTCCGCTCCTGGCACGGCGGTGGACATGAGCGAGCTGCTGGGCTCGTTCACGAACGACGTCGTGTGCCGCGCGGTGGTGGGGAAGCACCTGTGGGAGGAAGGCCGGAACAAGCTGTTCCGCGAGCTGATCGAGATCAACGTGTCACTCCAGGGAGGATTCAACCTCGAGGACCTCTTCCTGAGGCTGGCAATGGTGGACGTGCTCGCGAGGGTGGTCTGCGCCAAGGCCAAGAGGGTCAGCAAGAGGTGGGATGACTTGCTCTACAAGCTCATCGATGAACGCGCCGCCGCCAAGTCATCGTCGTTGGTAGCACCGCATCATCCCGTCGACGACGAGCAGTAGGACACCGGCGATCTCATGGATGTGTTGCTCTCTCAGCAGGAAAATTACAGTCTTACCAAAGACAACGTCAAGGCCATCTTGATGGTGCGTAATTAATTGATTGTGATATATATATATATATATATATATATATATATATATATATATATATATATATATATATATATATATATATTGTACTCACTACTCGAGGAAAAGTTTTGATTTGTAGGACATGTTTCAAGGCGGCACGGAGACGCAGTGGCGGACCTAGGATTTTACCAAAGGGTATGCCGCACCAAAATTTTCATATGCAATTCGGTAAAACCATTTGCCAATTCGGTAAATAATTGTAAAATTTGCACCGTAATTCGGTATACAGGCACTAAATAATATGATAAGTCTTAAATTCAAGGATTAAGTTGGAAACTTGCACAAATTACAATATAAATAGTCAACACATAAGGTTAAGCAAGTAGCCAGGTGCGTCATTTGTGATATTTGAGAAATGTTAATTAACTTAAACAAGGTCAGATATGTATCAGCCACCAAGAACTTGTTCAGATGTCAATTTATATGCAATGATAAAACAGTTGAGACGCATACCTAAGAGGTGAAGGTATCTTTCTTTTATCTGGTTGTGCAACTAATGCAGCCAATGTACAGTATAGACAGATTCTATCTGATACCTTAGACACTATATAAGAATCTTGACACTATAGAAGAATCTTATATGATACTAATCAAATTGTTTTATGTTTTTACATTTTAAGTTGGAAGTATTAATTTTCTTTAGTTTGTCATTTAGTGCTAGCTACTAAAATAGCTCTTCTGATTAATAAAATAATAGAGATGTGGACACTAGAGTTGTGTATCGATAGCATAAGCAAAACCAAGTGAAATAGCTCTAAAGAAGTGACAGAGAAAGAGCAAAGCATAAAACATACCCTTCCTTGACAATTTCCCGGAAGAACTCCAGCTCTAGTGTCACCAATAGCATGACCACACAGGCGTTAGGGTGCTGCTGGAGCAGACTCTCCAGCCCACGCTGGTGCCGAACACCGTACGCCCACTGCGGGCTGTTCCACACCATGAACACCCTCACGGAGCACTTCCCGTGCTCAAAGAACCTCTCCATGAACTCTGAGAACCCCAAATGTTGATCAATCCCCAGGAAGTACCCCCACCTCCTTCCCTCCCCTCGCTCTTCCACAGCAGCTCCCATTCCCAGCTTATCATTAGATGATTGGAGGCTCCGCCACTCAAAATTCTTGTGCGCGACCTTCTCAATCTCGGCGAGGAGCATCCGCCGCACCATGCGGTCGCCGCGGGTAAGAGAAGTAAGACCGGGGCTGTCCGGGTCCTGAAGCAGCGGGTGGTTCCGCGGATTGAAGAATTCCAGGTTGGACCGCAGCATCCGATCGCGCCGGAGGTAGTCGGCCTTCCCCTCCAGCCACAGCGTCCACCCGGCGCGGAGCCGCGTCTCGGCGCCGCCGGAGGCCGGCTTGAGGAGCAGCGCGTCCTCGACCCCGCCGACGGACGAGATCTCCACCCGCAGGTCCAGATCCACCAGCTCGTCGTCGGATCCGAAGGCGGCGGCGGCGATCCGATGCGGGGAGTCGAGGTGGGGTAACCCCGCGGGCAGGGGGTCGCCAGCGGCGGGGAGGCTGAAGGGCAGGCGGGCGACGCCGACGGCGTGGTCCCAGACGAGGGACGAGGCGGCCGCGGAGGCGGAGACGTCGTCGGCCGCGTCGGCGGCGGAGTCCTCGTCGAGCTCGTCGATGCGGTCGTCGTCGGGGTTGGAAACATCACCTCCATCGGCGGCGGCGTCCAGGGTATGCCGTGCCCCACCCGGCATACCCTGTAGATCCGCCCCTGCGGAGACGGCATATTTGACGTTGGAATTCACCTTGGCCGAGCTTATGCGGAACCAAGACATGATGGCCGAGCTACAAGCCGAGGTGAGGGAGAACATGGTGCCTGAAGGCGAAGAACTAGGCATGGTCACCGAGGAGGGCATCAGCAAGATGACCTACCTGAAGGCAGTGGTGAAGGAGACTCTCCGGCTCCACCCACCAGTGCCACTCTTCGTCCCACGCCTCTCCACCGCTGACTGTGAAGTGGATGGCCACACAATCCCCTCTGGAATGCGTGTCATCATCAATGCGTGGGCTCTCGGGATGGATCCAAAATATTGGGATAGACCGGAGGAGTTCACGCCACAGAGGTTCATCCATGGGGGTAGTGCATCCCTTGTTGACTTCAAAGGGAATGATTTTCAGTTCTTGCCATTTGGGTCTGGACGGAGGATCTGCCTTGGGATAAACTTTGCGGTGGCTACTATCGAGATCATGCTAGCCAACCTTGTGTACCATTTTGATTGGGAGCTGGCGGCTGAGAGTGGTGGACGGATTGATATGACAGAGGTGTTTGGGTTGACGCTCCGCTGGAAGGAGAAGCTCCTCCTTGTTCCAAGACTCCCAGATAACTTTTCTTTTTTTTGCCAACTACCAGAAGACGCGCACTCACACACCATCATGCACGTACATTACACACGAGTACACCCTATAGCATACCTCTAGAAAGACAGATGCCAGAAATAAATCTGTGACGTCGCAATTTTTCTACTAGGAACACACTCTTTAGGGACTCAGGATGCTAGCCCAGCCCAACACATGGTCACAAACTAGTGCAGTCAAAAATGGCATTTGGCCCAGCCCAAAAGGCCCTATATATGTGTGAAACATGCATTTGGTGTGAACGAATCAATTAGTTCTTGGGCCGTTAGTCCGGCATATTAGGTTACTTATATGTGCAACATATGTATATGTATGCATTTATATTTCTTTGCATGCATGCGTGTTAATCATGTTTGGAGTCCAACAGAAAGTTAATAAAATCTTTGCATGTGATATTTTGCTTGTGGGTGTATATATCTTGCTAACTTATGCAATAATTAATTGAAAATGTTTTTACTCAGAAAGGAGAATGAAGCTCATCTCATTCAGTTGGAGAGTATTCACTGTGAAAACAACACAAAAATTATTTCTGGCCCTGTCGGACCCGGATTTAGCTAATCAAGAATTCTCTACGAAACTACTGCACTATAACCCAATGTACCATGCATTAATATTACAAGTCATCAGAGTTCAAATAGACCACATCAGGACCAATTTACAATAGGGTCGTTTAGGCCAAATGATTACATTACATAAAAGCGGAAGCGGTAGCGAAAGCAAAAGGGGAACACATATCTCGCCATAGGCAAGCAACTAGGAGGACCTATGTACGACCGATATTACCCAACGACGTGGACATATTTGTGTACGCAAACATTGACTTGGTCGGCCTGACTGGGGTGAAAATGCTATTACTTAGCATTTTAATCATTCTTGTTTTATTAAAGAGACTGAAAGTGTGCAATATTTATAATAGTGCAGGTACTATCCACCTGTTACATGGTTCCATCCATTATATGCTTAGTTTTGATCATTAAGGTTACATCCACCTAATTAACAACAATGGGTTAATTACATCCACCTAGGAAAAAGCCAAATACAAGGTTACATCCACCCGACGAGTTTTCAACCCACCCATAAAGGTTTTTGAAATAGAAACTAACTCGAACAATTTCTCATGCCAACCCTTAACCATGGGCATGGCTATTCAAATAGTTTATACTCTGTAGAGATTGTATACTTTACTCACAAGAGATAATCAACTTGCTATATTTCACACATTTTTATAGACATATAAATCAAGGAGATCATCGTAAGGTCTTTATAATGCATCCCTCAATGTAAACTATACCCGCTAAGGTTTCATCTGAGGGTGGCTAGGACCACCGCACCCATACCCCCCTCTTGCGCCACATGGCGGCTTATGCCAGCGGCACGACCCGTGCCCATGACGGCTTAAAACCAGCGACATGACTCGTGAACCACTCCAATAGTGTAACTTGCACCGGTGGATACAAATTATTTAGTCAGGTTGACACCATTATAGACTTGTGGTTGCACTATTTTATATTAGGAGATCATCACAGAATTAAGTTCTTAAATCATCTGGGCAGTACATGCCATAATCCACATGTTCTCATGCTACATCCGTACCATCATACCATCTGCCCAAATATGGTAACAACATGTTTTAGTGTTTTGAGAAGCACAAACTTAAGTTATTCCAAAATACCAGCCATTTACATCTAATGACTGTCTAAAATAAGTTTCATTATTTGAAAGATGATGATCAGGGCAACTAATGCCCTGATACTTAAGCAAGACTAGCATGGCACTTAAGCATGACTTATAGCTTGTGAAGTTATCAAATAGTTGCTAGGGTGATAGGGATCAGGTAATTCAAGTGTGAAAGATGGCATAATAATACTATGATACCAAGTGGATGTGTATCTACCTTAAGCTTAACATACATTTGCATAAGAAATAAAACATGCAATTTGATAATTTAAATGAATATAAATTTGCATAAAATGTAGGCTCAATATGATCAAATGTTGACTCACCAGGGTCAAAAGTAGGTTGGTCTTGGTACTCTTGAGTTTGCTTGATCTGGGGCTCGTTTGCGTCCTCGTACTCTACTCCGACGATCGCATTGAAAAACGAACTGCACATAAATGAGAATAAATAAATACCAAAGAAAAATAAAATTAACCCCAAATAGAATAAAACCAGCACCATTAGATAAATCATGAATTTACAAAAATTTAGAAATAAGTTTCATCAAATTTGGAGCTAAAACGAGTGAGAACGGGCTCTTCAAATTTTAAATTTGGATTAAATCCAAAAAATAGAGGAGAGACAAAAATCTCTCTAAAAGGTGGGGCCTACCTTTTTTATTTAATTTTTGAATTAATTATGTTTGAAAAGCCACAGAGGCTAACAGCTGGGGCCATATGCTTTTAATTAAATTTTAATTATTTGTTTAGAAGGAAACGGCCCGAAACTGACATGTAAGTACCCCGTAGGACACAAGTGAGTATTTATTTGAAAGGGAAATGAAAAAAATAAAGTTGTAAGATGTAAAGCAACGCTTGTTGTACAAGGTTTCACTCAACATCTAGTAGTTGATTATGAAGAAACATATTCCGTGATCATGGGTGGTATTACCTTTAAATATTTAATCTAAATGACAGTAAACCTGAATTTAGAAATAAAATTGATGGATGCGGTAACGATATACCTTTATAAAAATGTGGATTCAGATATTTGCATGAAGGTACCTGTAGGTATCCCAGTCCCGAACCAAGACAGAGTAAATAGAAATATGTACAGTGTGAAACTCAGAAAATTAGGTAGGATGTAGTATAATCGCTTAAGCGACTTTCTATGTAAGAAAGGCTACGCGATCAGTGAGGATTTTGCCTGTGTATTTATACAATGATCCAAGAATGGATTATTATAATCTCAATATATGTGGATCTCAGAACCCTGGAAGATATAAAGGAAGCAAGCTCTTACTTAGAATCAGAGTTCAAAAATGAAAGATTCAGGAAAAACCAAATATTGTTTAAGTTTGCAGCTTGAGCATACCCCGGTATTGGCAGGGAATAAAGGACATTTATTGATATCTTCAAAGAAGCAAAGATTTTAGACTATTCTACAGAAAGAACTAGGATCTGAATATGGTTGGCTATGCAGAGGTAGGTACATAGGTCACAAACAGATAATGTATTTCTATGTGGTGGAACCATATTTTTATGGAAATCATCTAAGCAAAGTCTTATATTAACTTCGACAAACCACTCAGAATTTATAGCACTATATGAAGCCGCACAAGAATGTTGCTTGGCTTCAATGGATGATTCACCACATCCAGCGATCATGTGGATTGAACATTGTACAAGTTCCCACGATTATGTATGAAGATAATGTAGTTTGTGTTGTACACGTATAGACGGGTTACGTGAAGGGTCATCTCATAAAGCATAACAACTCCAAGTTCTTCTATGCTCATAAATTACGAAAGATGGACGAAATTAAGATACTGCATGCTAAGTCGTATGAAAATCTTGTAGATTTATTCACTAAGTCACTTCCAACATCTAACTTTGAAAGATATGTACGTGGAATTGGAATGATGAGACTTAGATAACTGCAGAACTCAGGGAGAGATTTTTCTCGAGTTCACTATTAAAGCTTGATCACAAAGATCGAGTACATAAAGAATGAATCATGTAGATTAAATGTGGATGAATTGTACTATTTTTCCCGTGACGAGTTTTTCTGAAGTTTATCGGTCAATGTTTTTAATGAGGCAATCAATACAACACAATATAACATGTATCATATACTCTTTCTTGAAATTTTTTCCACCAGGTTTTTATAGAGTTTTGATGAGATATGAACATGTCGGATGAGTACCCAAGGGGGAGTGTTGGAAAACCTATACCTAAGCTTGCAAGCCTGGTCCATTGGTGGACACCCTCTACTTAGTATATAAATAGAGGTCCAATCATTGTAATTTGTAAAGTGTACTTATGAAGGAGAAAAGCAATAAAGAAAGAAGTTTTTCCTTTATTTCTCTGTGTTCAATTTATCATTTTGCATTAGCTGTATTTGATTTATCTCTTTTGTCTAAAAGGAATTATTTGAACTGAACTCGCCAGTGAACGGCGGTTTCGGACAACACTAGGTTTTGGTTTCAATTACTATATACTGCGAGTCTGACCGTCCACAAACAAAAGCCAGTGCAGGGCAGTGGCGCCATGTAGCACGAGCCGCATCCCTTGCCGTCCTTGAAGAGGGGCTGGTTGCCGCAGGAGGTCATGGCCATGAAAGGGATCCATCCAGTGCAATCCGGATATTCATCGGTTAATTCTCCAAGCAGATCGAGGAACCAAGCAATGGGTGAGCAGAGGAATCATCTGGGCCGGCCGTACCAGTCGGCGGCGCCCCGGCAACCGTGGAGGCCGGAGAGCACCACCACCAGCAGAGCATGCAGCATGCAAACCTCCTTGAGAAGCATTTTATGCTTTGACTCTCCACTCTTGTTCTCGTAAAGATGTATCTTTCAGCTGTATGTGCTCGATCGGTTGCTGATTGCCAAACCACATGCATGCAAGAGACCGACACATCAACTTATTTGACGTAGTATCATATATCCCGGCCGGCCGGCATCGATCCCGGCCGGACACCCTTGGGGTGTTTAGCCTATCTGGTTCTTTCTAGCTAGCTAGGACGTAAGTGCAAGCTTTTATTCTACATTTGCACTAGCTCATATGCACCTGACGGAACGTTGCCGATCGATCAAGTTTGTTGTTTGATGCAAACAGATCAACACATCAGGAGATACTACCGTCTACATATAAAAAGGTCGGGTAAAGTACCGACAACAAAGTCGGCAATGGGCATGGATTGCTTCCCGAGCTCATGGCCCGTTTGGAATGCAAAAATTTCAAGAGAAGTAACAAAGATTTCACAGGAAACCGTTCATATCTTGCATGAGTACGGGGAAAATTTGGCTGGACATCCTCAGGCCACGCAACGCAACGTGGTTGCTTCACATCCAATTCAGAGTTGAGATGTATGTCAGCGTTGCTACCTGCATGCATGTGCAGCTGCCAATAATTTCCTTCTTTCCTTCTTTCTGGTCTTGGCATCCGACCCGACCAATGTGTGCCATGGACCCATCTCATCACTCTGCACTGCACCCCACATATATAAATCCAATCTTGCTTTGTCCCCCGTCCCCAAAGTTTTCGTCTTTCTCTAGGCAGTAAGCGGTAAGCATCCGCATTAGACTGTTGTGAAATGAGACTGGGGTACACGTCCTAGTTTCTTGACCTCTTTATCTTCTTCACCATCATGTTCAGGTGTGGTGTGTTGAACATAAACTAAGTCTAATCATGAAGCATTAACATTAACCCTAGATCAAGCATGAACACCTAGCATAAGTCCTTAGAGCGGAAGCGTAATCTTACATACCCGTAGTCGGAGATGCCATGAGGGTCGGTACTCGGTGATGGAGAGGTAGGGGTGGCCGAAAGCGGTGAAGCTGTGGTCGGCCGGCGTCGGTGAAGTTGATGTCGTGGTCGGAGAAGGGCTTCGGCCTTCGTTCACCACAGCGCACCGTTAGGGATCGGGCTTGTTAGGGTTTGTAAGGCCTTTAGCAACTTGTATCTTAAGCTCTGCTGAAAACCCTAGTCCTTTTTATATGGCGCTGAGTGACCGGGACCGAAACCAAGAGGGGTTAGTGGCGCTTCCGATCATTGCGCGAGTGGTGGAGTTGCCTCCCTGAAATCTCGGGGTTAGTTAGCCGAGATCAACCCAACATTCTCCCCTTTGATCGTAAGGCTAACATCATAAGCCCATTCTCGATAAAACAGCATACCAAGGCAATGTGTTGCATGGCCAATTAAGTGCCGTACAACCCTAGTACCTATAGTGTACTATCCTATCTCGAAATGGATATACATTAACTTTATGGGAGTTGGTTTGCTTTAAGGTCCTTTTATCCAGAATCAGAGGCTTTCCAATAAACCCATGCCGGCAACATGATCACGTAAAATTGGGTGGTAAGCCTTTTGTGAGCGGATCCGCAAGCATAAACTTAATACTAATATGCTTGATACTTATGGTTTGATCCTGGATTCTATCTTTCACAACATGATACTTAATGTCAATGTGTTTGGCAGCACCACTTGACTTGTTGTTATTTACATAAAAGACTACGGGTTCATTATCGCAGTATAAGGTGAGTGGTTTAGAGATGTTGTCTACCACTCTAAGTCCCGGGATAAAGTTCTTAAGCCATACAGCCTGCCCGATAGCCTCATAACATGCCACAAACTTAGTTTGCATCGTTGAAGATGCCGTAAGGGTTTGTTTGGAGCTTTTCCACGAGAAAGCTCCTCCTGCGAGTGTGATGATATAACCTGACGTGGATTCCTTAGTATCAACACATCCCAAAAAATCTGAATCTGAATAACCAATAACTTCAAGGTTATCAGAAAACTTAAATATGAGCATGAAATGCTTAGTAGCTTGCATATAGCGCAAAGCTTTCTTAACGGCTTTCCAGTGGTCCGGTCCTGGAATTGACTGATATCTGCCAAGCATCCCGGTTACAAAAGCTAAATTGGTTCCTTCGACATTGAAATGTCCCAAACTTATTGCCCTTAACAATAGGAGCAGGCGAGCCAGAGCATTTATGCATATTGTATTTCTTCAGTACTCTGTCAATGTATGCCTTCTGAGATAAACATAATATTCCTTTGGACCTATCTCGGTGAATTTCAATGCCAAGAACATAAGAGGCATCACCGAGATCTTTCATATCAAAATTAGATGAAAGAAATCTCTTGGTCTCAAACAGCATATCCTTATCGCTGCTGGCCAATAAGATATCATCCACATAAAGTACTTAAGATGGTGGATTTACTCCCCTTGAACTTAACATATATGCAGTTATCAACTTCATTTTCCTTAAATCCAAAACTCATTATCTTATCGAATTTGAGGTACCACTGCCTCGATGCTTGATTTAAGCCATAAATTTATTTCTTAAGTCGACATCCCATATGCTCCTTGCCTTCCACGACAAAACCTTCCGGTTGAGCCATGTAAACATTCTTTTGCAAGTCGCCATTAAGAAATTCCATCATAACATTCATCTGATGCAGCTCTAATCATAATGAGCTACAAGTGCCATAACAATTATGAATGAATCTTTAGTTGAGACAGGAGAAAAGGTGTCATTATAGTCAATCCTCTCTCTTTGTAAGAAGCCTTTTGCTACGAGCCTTGCTTTGAACCTTTCAACATTTCCCTTAGAGTCACGCTTAGTTTTGTAGACCCATTTACAGCCTACTGTTTTGACTCTGTCAGGACTTTCTACTAAGTCTCATACATCATTAGTGCTCATAGACTTTAGTTCATCCTCCATGGCTTCAAGCCATTTAGAAGAATGTTCACTCATTATGGCCTCTTTATAAGAGGTGGGATCATCTACCTTCCCTATATCATTAATATCCTCATTCATATAAACAACATAATCATTTGGGATGGCAGATCTTCTCTCCCGCTGTAATCTTCTAAGAGGTTCATTAGTTATTTCAGGAAACTGCTAAGGTTCTTCATTAGGGATAACATCAGGAATTTCAGAAACCTCAACAGTGGGTGCAACAACAGTATTATCTACTGGAGGTGCAACCGCCTTAGGCATAGGAATAAAGGTCTCTGAGATGAGCAGTGAAGGAACATAAACCCGCTTCTCCTCAAGATCTATTTTCCTGGGCTCCAGGTCCTCATTATTTTCACAGCGTCCCTTGTTTTAACAAACTTAGTTATCCTATCAGGACAATAAAAACAATACCCTTTAGATCTCTCAGGGTACCCAATAAAATGGCAACTTACTGTCTTAGGGTCTAATTCCCCAATGTGTGGATTAAAAAAAACTTAGCTTCAGCACGACAACCCCACACTCGTAAATATTTCATACTCGGTTTCCTCCCAGTCCATAATTCATAAGGTGTTTTAGGTACTGATTTACTGGGAACCCGATTAAGAATATGTGCGGCTGTCTTTAGTGCTTCCATCCATAAGCCAATTGGAAAACTAGAATGGCTAAGCATGCTCCGTACCATATCCATAAGTGTACGGTTGCGTCTTTCAGCTACACCATTCTGCTGAGGTTCGCCCGGCATAGAATACTGGGCAATGATGCCATTTTTCTGAAGAAACTTAGCGAAAAGGCCTGAAATTTGCCCATAAGAGGCATGTCTTCCATAATATTCTCCCCCACGATCCGATCTCACCACTTTAATTCTTAGGTTGTGCTGATTTTCAACTTCAGCCTTAAATATCTTAAATTTATCAAGTGATTGAGATCGGTCTTTAATGGGAAAGATATAACCATAACGGGAGAAGTCACAGGAAAAGGGTCCTGTGCTGCGAGTAGCTCCCTTCTTTATTTGCTTAACATAATTTCCTTTAATGCAATCAATGCAGTGGTATGAGTCAGAGAAATCTAATGGGTGGAGAATTTCTTCTTTAATGAGACGCTTCATTCTCCCCCTCGAAATGTGGCCTAAACGACAGTGCCACAGTTTAGAAGAAGTCTTATCATTATTTTTACGCTTAGCATCACACATAATCTTTTTGGAAATGCCTTGGCTGCTTGCAGAAAAGACATCCCCCCTTTAGATGCTCCGGCGGGAACAACATGAATTCATTCTTTCCACGTGGAAAAATTGCTCCCCGTGAGCTGCTCAATGTTATCAATTGTGGTGGTAACATTTGATGCATTAAGTGCTGAATTTCATAATACAGGGCACCCATTAGAAATATCATAAATATATATTGCATGTAATTAACCCTACGTTGGTCTGATTAATAACATGCAAACTACAGTTCTAATTCATATCACCGTTGGGTAGAAATGAAAAGAACTTAATAATTTTATATGGTGACATATGATTACAAACAACGTTGGTCAGAATGTAATCATATGCATACATAATGCCAAAAACATAAAAAAAATCTCCAATTAAAATATCTCGTTGGTTTAATTTTAATTAGAGACAAAACATAATAATATGACGACATATGATTATAAACAACGTTGGTCAGAATATAACCATATGTATACATAATGCCAAAATTAATCATAAAATCTCAAAATTAAAATATCCCGTTGGTTCAATTTTAATCAGAGATTAAACATAATAATATGGTAAAGATACATGAAATTTTGGGCCATGAAAACAGTGCACAAAAATAGACATAAAACATAAGTAAAAATGCACTGTAAAAAACATATATATTACTACAGCTGGCCCCAAAGGAAAACCAGCCCAAAACTATGATCACGGCCCACCAAGTAATTTCCCGCACGGGCGCCCAAAAAATTGCCGGCTCCAAAGCATGCGCGCGCAGCCCACAAAAAACACTCATGCGCGCGAGAGGCAGCCTGCGAAAAATCGGCCCAAAAGAAAAAAATGCGCACGGGCGTGTACCCCACTTCATGCGCGCGGCCGCACGGCCCGAAAACGCGCACGGCTGAAAATTCCCGTTGCGCCAAAATGCCCCTCGGTCGAACAGAACGTGCGCGCGGCCCAGAAACGCGCCACCAGCCTGGAATTCATGCGAGCCGCCCGATTAAAAATCCCACGGCTGAAGACTTACTGGCCCATAAAAAACGTTCGGCCCACAAGACTGCGACCGTCCGATCTGATTGAACGGCCGGGCACGCGCGTGGCAGGGATATCCCCCCCGAAAAACCCTAACCCTAACCCCATTTGGGGCCGCCTCCACGCGAAAAAACCGGATCGGCACCCGAGTGGAGGCGAGAGGCGGCGGGCGGCGGGCGGCTGCAAGGCGGCGGCCGCGGGGAGGAGCGGGACGGCGGCGGACGCGCGGAAGCCGGCGGATCCCGCGCAGCGGTGGCGCAAGCGGCGCCTCCTGATTAGAGCGCGGCGCGGCGGCGGGAGCACGCGAAGCGGCGGCGTCGCGTGGGCGACGGCACGCCCATGAGGAGGCGGAGCGGCGGCTCCCGCACGGCGCACGGAGCTGACTACACCAGCGACGGCCATGGCAATATCCACGGCGGGCTCGAAAGCCGTAAGTCCGATCCGATTTTTTTTATTGTTTGTTTGCCGATCTAAGAAACATCAGGATGGTTGGGTTTGGGGTTGAATCTCTGGGAGTTCATTAGGGTTTTGCCTAAAAATAATACATCCTCTCCTTCTAAATGCTTACCCGAGCCTTAACCATTAGATCCAAACTTCTAATCAACAAATCCGAGTTCGGTTAAGGTAGATTAGGGTTCATGATGACCTAAAGTTGCTCTGATACCAAATGTTGAACATAAACTAAGTCTAATCATGAAGCATTAACATTAACCCTAGATCAAGCATGAACACCTAGCATAAGTCCTTAGAGTGGAAGCGTAATCTTACATACCCGTAGTCGGAGATGCCATGAGGGTCGGTACTCGGTGATGGAGAGGTAGGGGTGGCCGAAAGCGGTGAAGCTGTGGTCGGCCGGCGCCGGTGAAGTTGATGTCGTGGTCGGAGAAGGGCTTCGGCCTTCGTTCACCACAGCGCACCGTTAGGGATCGGGCTTGTTAGGGTTTGTAAGGCCTTTAGCAACTTGTATCTTAAGCTCTGCCGAAAACCCTAGTCCTTTTTATATGGCGCTGAGTGACCGGGACCGAAACCAAGAGGGGTTAGTGGCGCTTCCGATCATTGCGCGAGTGGTGGAGTTGCCTCCCTGAAATCTCGGGGTTAGTTAGCCGAGATCAACCCAACATGGTGCTGAAGCGTAGCGATTTGACTCCTTATTCTGGATTAATTGAGTGAGCGAGGGTGAGCACAAACCACCGTGCTCCGCAAGCCAATACACAGGATACAAATAGATAACATGCATGGCTTATCAAGGGAAGGCTCGAGTTATTTTATTTGCCATAAATTGCTTTTAAAATATGATACATAGAAATTTTCTGAGGCTTAACAGTTTTAACTAAACAGATTTCATCAATGTATAAAAAAATGCAATTATAATTGCGATCTAGATTCCATCCACCGTTACATGTTTTCTGCACCATATGCTAACCTTTCAGTGTTATAACCACTTACCTTATCACTAGGGTGACACCCAGGGCAACATAAATCAGGGCCTTTCTCTGCCCTCCACTTTTCCAAATCCACCCACAAAGTTTTTGAAATAGAACTATATCTGGTTAAGTTCCCATGTCCGCCCTTAATCTTGGGCACGGCTATTCGAATAGTTTTCACTTTGTAGAGTTTGTACACTTTGTCCACAAGAGATGATCCACTCGTTGCTCCACATGATTCCTTAGTCATGCGATTGGGTAGATTATCACAAGGCTGTTACAATGCATCGTCCTAATGTGGTTATGCCCACTAAGATCTATCTTCTGTAGGATGCGACCATCCCTCGAGAAGGGTCCCTCTTGAGCCATCACGGGTAGAGGCGGGGATGAGACCATCACACCTTCACATAACCACGCTAGGGCAACGCAAATTAGTTAGTCCTGCCTACAATTTGCCAGCTTGTGGTTGTACTGTTGTACTCTGGGAGGTCATCATAAGATTCGGTCCTTAGGGTTATCTGGGCGGTTCTACTACTAACCACACTCTCGTGCACCACACCCCCGAACCATCCGCCCAGATATTTAAGCAAGTTGGGGTTTTTGGGAGCATAAAATATCCGTGTCAAAATATACTAGCCATTTTTCACCACGACTTCCCAAACTAGTTTCTCATGATTTAAAGTGATGCTTAGGGCAATTTTGTGCCCCCGATTAGCTAAGCTGTACTAAGTATGGCAAATAAATTTTGACTTATTTTTGAGATTACCATTAAAATTTTCCTAGGGTGACAAGGATTAAATATTCAAATGATCCAAAGGAGGTGTAATACTAACAAGTCAAGTAATGGGGATATATCTAGAATATTAAAACAAACATATATTTGCATATGAAATAACAGCATGCAATTTGCTAATTTAAATAAAAGTAATTTGCATAAAATGTAGGTTCAACATGATCAAAGTATTGACTCGCCTTGCGCGGTTTACCGCGGTCTTGAGCTCACTCAAAGCTTTCTCATTCGATGGTCTTGAGTTTCTGGTCTTCATCTTTATCTGGATCTTGGTCTCGCTTCATCCATTGAATCTTTAAAACTCCAATTCTAATTATGCACTAAATAATTGAATCCAAATAAAGGCGCAATAACTCAAAAGATCCAAATAAATTCAATTGAACTTGATTAATTTTTATTATGATTAAATGGGTGATTTGGGTGATTCAAGGCAAGGTTGATTGGACGTGGAGTACTGACGGAGTCAAAGGGGCTGGAACAAAGCCATTAATGGCTAATGGAGATTCGCCGAGATGGGTGCCAAGGAATGTTTGCAGTGAAGGAATATTCACGGAAATATTCCTCTTTCGGTTCAAGGATGGCTAGGTATAGTCGACAGTGGAATATCATAACTTGATCTTTTTAATTTAATAACTTCTTTTATTATTTTATATTTTATCAACGAATTTTCATGAGTCAGGTTAGACCTATGAACCGGTGTATGAGTCACCAGAAGTATTAAATATTTATTTGTCCAATGCTAGCATTTTGATAGTTAGGACTTGAGTTTTACATATAATGCGTACATTTTTACTTTATTGAATAAATCCTATAGCTTAAATTTTTAACATTTTGAGATGTAGTATTTTATTGGGTTCTAATTAATTAATTGTATAATTGGTTAAATGTTTACTTCAGAATATATATATATATATATATATATATATATATATATATATATATATATATATGTATGTATGTATGTATGTATGTATGTATGTATGTATGTATGTATGTATGTATGTATGTATGTATGTATGTATTGGTGAGATTATTTCAATGCCTGATGACCTAGGGCTTTTAGTACCTATATATTAATATGACCTTTTAATTTGGAGGCACTCTAGAAATTACTGATATTGATATTTTATCCCTTCACTTAGCATCTGACACAATTTAATCTTAATTTATCACCGATGCAGAAGAGACCAGGGGTGGTTAGAAGCCAAAACAGCGGAGGTGGTGCGGCGTTTCTGGCGCCGGCGGGGCATGGCTGGGGACTCGACCGCGATAGGTGAAATGGAACCCCGGGGTGCTAGGTAAGCTAGGGGTGGTCGCACTTCGGCTCGGGCGGTGACACAGCACGGGTCGAGATGGCTCATGGCGGCCGGCCATGGAGGGGAAAGGAGAAACGGCGGCGGCGATGTGGGAGGGAAGGAACTGAGGTGAGCACAAGCTACAAGGGGTCAAGAGAAAGCTTACCATGCGTTTAATCGAGCCAGAGCAAGTCTGAGGTAAGCCGGCGGTGACCACCAGGGGCGGCGCAGGGAGGACTGTGGCGCCGGTGAGTTGGGGCAAGAGGGAGCATTGAGCTGTGGTTGGAGAAGCTTAGAGGTAATGAGGGGAAGCTCTAAACCGAAGGAATCGACGAGGCACTCGCCGAGGAGGTAAAGGCAGTGTCGACGACCATTTTTGGCCGAAATAGAAAACGGGGATGGCGGGACGAGCTACAGTGATCTGGGACTGAAATCAAGTGAGGGGTAATGTAATTGGGTGCTTGGAACGTGACATGACATGAGAGCTTTTGCACTAGAAGCACTGGGTCGGCCGGGACGGCGAGTGGGCACGGCGGCGGCCGGTGCGCAATGTGGCAACGGAGGAGAGGGGAGTGGCGCGGGGAGCAATGGGAGGCCGAGAAGCTACTTATAGCCGTGGGGGCGTCGTAGGGGCACTATGGTTGGTGACCTGGGAGTAGGACACGGTGTGGGCGCAAGGAATGGTGAGGGGATGGTGACACGAGCGACGTGACGGTGACGTGCAGTGCAGGGGCATGATGTACGCACAGGAGTAGGGGGGCCGAGGTGACGTGAGCATAGCGGGGGCGGCGACGTGCGCGAGGGGACAGGAGAAGACAGGAGAAGGAAGAAGCCGAGCGAGATGCCAGGCGAGAAAAAAAGAAATGAGGGAGAGAGAAGGAGGCTAGGATCCGGGCCCGCGCGTAGAGAAAGGACGGGAGGGGGCCAGCGGCAGAGGAGAAATCGGGAGAGAGGGAGGAGGAAAGAGAAAAAAAGAAGTGGGGCCCACATGGAAATGAGAGGGAAAAAGGGAAAGGGAAGAAAAAGAGAAAATGAAGGGCTCAAGCCAAAATTTGAAATTTGAATTTTTAATATAAATTTTAACTCACATTACGACTTATTGAGAATAAACTCAAAAGGTTTCAAATATATATTGAGAAGAAACTTGAATGCCAGCAAATTGCAAGAAAAGTTTTAAGAATTCCATATTTTTTGAACACATGAAATTTAGGACGTTACATTGTGGAAGAAGGGGTTGGAGTATTTACATGTGTCAAGGATATGCTAATATTGTCGACTTCTTTTGTGCGGATGTTTTGTACATGCCAAAGACCATGGCTATATTAGAATGCTCAGGTTTATGTATTTTCTATTATCTGAATTTCATCTATGTGTTGCAGTTGCATTTGATTGTTGACATGATATTTTCTAAGTGGTACAATTAATTGAGAAAATTGTGTGCTTTCTAAATTCTGGTTGAATGGTGTAAATTATTGGAAAATATTAAATTCACTATTCCTGGTGGAATTCGGATCATAATCAAATTGATAAATTTATTTTATTTTTTATTCTGAATTTCAATTATTTTGTTGTTGGAATTCATATACAAATCTGATTGTTAATTTTTGTTTAATTTTTATTATAAATTATTTTTATTTAATTTTACTTAAGAATTCATATGGAAATCAAATTGCTAATTTATTTTAATTTTTATTCTGGATTTTTTATGGCTGTAGTCATAAAAGCTGGTAGAGAGTTCCACAATGTACAATGATTTTTTGTTTGGGATAAGATTGACATTGATTGTAATTGTGTATTTATTAATGGATATTTTATTTTATTTCAATTAATTGATTTGCGAAATGAATGTTTTATGTTTGTGAAATGAATTGAGATGTGAATTGGATATATACATGTACATGTTGATTGCTTGTTTTAGAGGACATGGCTAGAATTTCCTGAGGCTAGCCAATAAACAGAAATAGATTTAGGGGTAGAAGAGAATAGCACAGACGGTTTTTAGCTAAAAACCGTATGTGATTATCAATAACACATATGGTTTTTAGTTAAAAACCGTCTGTGACATTTACACCACAGACGGTTCGAAAGCCGTCTGTGATGACCTAGTATCATTACTGACCCATAAATTTAGACGGCTCACAAAACCGTCTGTGATGATGTTTCTGAACTGTCTGTAATACGGTTTTCTGTAGTAGTGATTGTTGCTCACGGCCAGCCTAGCAATTATCCGGCCCACGGTCATCCACTGCAGCCTTACGTCGTAAGACTTTTTTTTTTCCTTCCAACTGAATTATGTGACCATATCAATTCCATAGTAAGACATTTTTGGTGGGGGACCAAGAATGGGAAGAGAAGAACTAGCTGGATTTCGTGGGAGAGCATGACAATGCCAAAGTTTATGGGAGGATTGAGCTTCCGGGATATAAATCTGTTCAACCTTGCTCTTCCAGCGAGACAGGGGTGGCGCCTAATTAAGTAGACAACTTCTATGGTGGCTAAATTACTAAAAGCAGTATATATACTACCCAAACAAGGACTTTATGCAAGCTAATTTGGGGAGTCGACCATCTCAAACATGGAGCGATTCTTGAAGGCCGTGAAGGCTTGAGGAGGATAGGAGATGGGGAAAATACTCTTATATGGGAGCACAACTGGATTCCCCGGGACTGCAGGATGCTGCGGCCTGTTTGTACAAAGGAATCTCATCCTCCTGAAATGGTTAGTGAGCTTATTGATACCTCCACAAGAAGGTGGCCTTTAGATGTCCTTGATAAATTTTTCATCGACATGGATAAGGAGTTGATTCTAAACATTCCATTAAGCTCTATGAATCTGCTAGACACTTGCGCGTGGCATTATGAAAGGAATGGCAATTCCTCGGTTCGATCTGCTTATAGGATGCTAATCCAAGTGAAAAGACAAGGGGAAGATTGGCTAGATGGGAGAGCTGGTAACTCAAATATTCAAGGCTCAGCTAGTTCATGGAAATCTTCCAAGATCAAGGTATTTGCATGGAGATTGGCTCACAATTCTATTCCGACAGATCTGGGAGAAATTTGAGCAATTCAAAACATTGCCGTGTATGTGGAGCAGCTGAGGATTCTTGGAAGCATGCCCTTCTTAAGTGCACGATGGTTAAATGTGTCTGGGAATCTGGGCACTAGTAGATGAAGAACTGACAGGCCATCTATCTCAATTAGGGCGTCCGCAATGGTAGTAGCTAGTACTAGCTATATAGTCAGCTGATGTGGAGGTGAGAGACAAAAGCAACACATGCTCCTCTCTCATGTTCTTGGACTACGTGAAATAGATCAGCTATTTGCTCGTCGCTAGTGACTACTCTCTCTCCTACTTTTTCCTTGCCACATCAGATCTAGCTAACTAAATAGCCAGCTGTTGGAGACGCCCTTACAGATCCGAAGGACTGGCTTTTCGTTATGCTCAAAACTCTGTCCTCAAATGAGATGATTAAACTAATAATTACCTGTTGGGCAATCTGGCATGCAAGAACAAAAGCACTGAATGACGAAAATTTTCAGAGCCCCCTATCTACCTTTCACTTCATTAAAAATTACATTGAAGAATTGAATTTAATTGACTTATCCCTGAACATGCACAGAAAAGGGGGACCAAGGAGAGAAAGGGAACATCACTGGCAGCCACAACCAGAAGGTATGGTGAAACTGAATTCAGATGCAGCGGTATCACAGTCCGGTAACAAAGCAAGTGTTACGTATCATTTGTAGAGATAGAAATGGAAAGTTTTTAGGAGCAAGTGCAGTTGTATGGGAAAACTTGAATGACTCGGCTACGCTGGAAGCATTGGGTTGCAATGAATCCTTGTGTCTCGCTGCAGATTGTAGTGTGAATCAGGAAGATGCCTAACTGCCAGTATATTTCAGTGTTGAAGGAAATTAAGGCTCGTAAAGGCATGTTTGTGAACGCTGAATTTAGACATGAAGGACAAGTGTCTCGAAATTAATGGAGAGGAGTTTGTCTCCAGGTTGACAGCCTTAGTTAAGGTAGGTCATGTCAGTTCACCTTGTCTCCTTGACGACAATTTTTACTGTACATTAGTTTAGCATGGCTTATCTACTTGCATGTATAAGACCATGCACGCTCTTGTTGGAGATCAAGAGGGAGCAACACATCTATGAAATCGTTCTCTTCGTATTCATCATCATCCTGATCTTGAGTATTTTATAATTATTATTAGAATACACTTAAATAAATAAAGAGATATATCGATACTATTAAAAAGGTATATTAGAAGTAGGAGTATATACTCTCAGGAGTATTGAACTATTTTCCTATATATATGAAGCCTTATATACACACATACACACACATGCTCTAGCCACTTCACTCTTGGGCCGATGGATCGCACCGAGCGCATGGGACCCGCTCATCTCCACTCTCTTAGCCATACCATTGTCTGACGGCCCCCCAGTAAACTCTAATGATACATCTAGTAAATGTATATGTACTGTTAGAGTTAGTAATCTTGTTTTTAGTTTGGTGGTCGTAGTCGTGTATGAGTTGGTGGTCGTAGTCGTGTACGAGTTGGTGGTTGTAATGGTGTACGAGTTGGTAGTCATAGTCGTGTACGAGTCAGTGGTCGTAGTCGTGTTCGAGTACGTGTACGAGTATGATTTAGTTCTTCGAGTTCGTGTCGCAGTCATAGAAGTCGAGTCATAGTCAAGTCTGTTTCTTAGTTGTAGAGCTGGGTATAAAAAAAGCATTGTAATGAGAGAAATTGAGAGAGAGAAGCGATCAGTGTGATCAAAGCGATTGGTGTGATCAAACAGAGAGAAATAAAGAAGAGAAGAAGGAGCGGTTTTGGTTCCAGAAAATCTATCGAGTATCGAGTTCGACGTGGTACTATATGTTTCAATTTTGCAACTTGTCAAATCGCATCGCACACTACGAAAGTACTAATGTACTATAATTCATATTTCACCGATCGTTCGCCTGTCGTAACCAAGTACACTAACATCATAGTATTGACTTCCTATCAGCAGCCCGCGCACCGACGCTGCACTTTTCTCTCTACTCGAGCTGTCCCCTACTGCAAATAATTCCTACTGGTTTTGACAATTTACATGGCATATCAATTTAAATGCCTATATATATCAGCTATAGTGGTACACATGTTTTTCCAACGTACTAACGACATTACATTCATTCGTATTTAATCATAAATATTACATATTATTGTTTTTTACAAAGCAAATTATGAGATTTTTACAAAAATATTGACTGAATTTTGTAATATCTAAAAATTTCTACAAACGATTAATTTATACGTAACATTGACTGAATTTTCTACAACTACAATTTTGTACGCATGCCAATTTGCTAACGATGCTAATTTTGTACAACTATGTTCACTAAATTATATACAACTACAGACTATTGAACGGTCGAAAGATTTACGATTAAAATCTATATTCGATAATTTAGATTGCTTTTCTTCTGGTTTGATATTTTGTACAATACAATCCTACAAGTGATATTAGAGCCAAGTTATAATGGCATCAGATCGAGATCGGTTTTCAGGTAAGCCACCGTTTTTTTATATATCAAACTATCTCTATTGAAAACACGCATAGAGGTGTTTCTACATGCACAAGATAACACTTTCTTCAAATCTTAGTCAAGGTTTAGTTATTAAAAATTTCAAGAAAATGTTCTACTTTGAATTATTATCCTGTCAGGTGTAATCTTTTGTCAAGAACTTTTGGTAAAATGGCATGGTAACATCTCAAGGCATGCATATATATGTTTCAATGAACCGAGCATTAATGGATAATTGTTACTCCCTGTTTTTATTTAACTTCCTAAAATTCATGCATCAAATTTTTTAAAATTTAACTATCGATAAATTTAAAACTATCTAGCTAGGTTTACTATACAAAAATTATATAATTAGATTTATCGTTAAAAATACTTTGATAATATTATAATTTCATTATATATCCTAATATAAAGCTATAAACAATTATATAGATAAACGTCTAGTCAACACGCCGACTGCCCTATCTTCAACGGTACAACAGCAATCTACCAATATAGGGCATGTTCTTTTTCTCCGAAGCTGGCGGCTTTTGACTTTTGCTACAGTACCTAACTTTCAAATGAAGTATTTTCTCAAAACGGGGTCTACAAGTTAAACAATCTACACGTTAAAAGCCCAACATCTGTATCAACCAAAATCGCAAATGAGTATCTGTCTCTCCGTAATCTGTACCATAAACAGCCAAAATTCAAAAATTTTAGCCAAAAGCCAAAAACCACGGCGGAAAAGAACAGGCCCATTAATATTCCGACAGGGAGAGACTAACAACAGTAATCAACTTGTTTAATTTCTCACGGCTAATTCAGCAGCTAACATTGGCAGGTAACTAGGTGCTATGTATCTAGCAAGCAGACAGCAAGCATTGGCTGATTGATAGTGGCCGCTAGAAAACAGGATTCAGGACTCTGTGCTTGCATCCAACACAGTGCATCAGGAGCAGCAGCACGTGACGATCCATTGTTGCTGTGCTACTTAAAGAATGGCCGAGTTCACTAATATTTCTCAGATAGCTTGGGTGTAGATTAATTAACAGACGATCGACATGGCTGCTTACGAGCTAGCAGTTCCCTCGCAAGCAACAGCAGCAGCAGCGCTGCTTCTCTTCGTCGTCCCTCTCCTCTTCCTCCTACGCTACTACCTGGCCACAACAACCACACGAGATCACAAGCATCCTCCTCCGTCCCCTCCAAGTCTGCCGGTGATCGGTCACCTGCACCTCGTCGGCTCCCTCCCCCACGTCTCCTTCCGTGACCTCGCACGGAAGCACGGCCCCGACCTCATGCTCCTCCGCCTCGGTGCCGTCCCCACCCTTGTCGTCTCCTCCCCGCGCGCAGCCGAGGCTGTCCTCCGCACGCACGACCACGTGTTCTACTCCATGGCGCCGTCTCCCGTCGCCGACATCATCTTCTACCGTTTATCGGACGTCACTTTGGCCCCTCTAGGCGACTGCTGGCGCACGGCGAAAAAGCTCGTCACCACGCACATGCTCAGCGCCAAAAAGGTGCACTCCTTCCGCCATGGCCTTCAGGAAGAGGTAACTAATTGAACACGTACATGCATTCGTACGTGCATGTCGCATAAATTAAGCACCATGCATGCATGATAGCTAATTGATTTCTGAAATAATCAATATAGGTGCGCATTGCGGTGGCCAAGATCCGTGAGGCGGCGGCGTCCGCTCCTGGCGCGGCGGCGGACATGAGTGAGCTGCTGGGCTCGTTCACGAACGACGTCGTGTGCCGCGCGGTGGTGGGGAAGCACCTGCGGGAGGAAGGCCGGAACAAGCTATTCCGCGAGCTGATCAAGATCAACGTGTCACTCCAGGGGGGATTCAACCTCGAGGACCTCTTCCCGAGGCTGGCAATGGTGGACGTGCTCGCGAGGGTGGTCTGCGCCAAGGCCAAGAGGGTCAGCAAGAGGTGGGACGACTTGCTCGACAAGCTCATCCATGAACACGCCGCCGCCAAGTCATCGTCGTTGGTAGCACCGCATCATCACATCGACGACGAGCAGCAGGACACCGGCGATCTCATGGATGTCTTGCTCTCTCAGCAGGAAGATTACAGTCTCACCAGAGACAACGTCAAGGCCATCTTGATTGTGCGTAATTAATTGACTGATATATATATATATATATATATATATATATATATATATATATATATATATATATATATATATATATATATATATATATATATATATATATATATATATATATATATATATATATATATATATAGCCTCTTTTCTACTCCCGGGTGTAATTACACCCTATGTCGTATCTCACAACGTAGGGAGTATCTCGCGTAACGAAGGGTATGTACATGTAGTATACGAGTATTTAAGACCATATAGGTAGTATGAACAATTTTTCAGAGGTGGTATGTACATTTTTTCGACATACTCCTTTTTATGTGCGTATACGAAGGTATTTATTAAATACGTTAAAAACTATGGACTCCCTTGCAATTTTTTTGTATGGTTTACATTGGAGTATCTTATAATTAGTATATGAGTATACCTAAAGTGATAAAGGAATATTTCAAGTTTATTTAGGTGGTATATTAGAGGTGGGTGTAATTACACCCGGGAGTAAAAAGTATTTTTCCTATATATATATATATATATCTGTGTGTGTGTGTTGTGTGTGTGAAGTATTTTTTCTACTCTCGGGTGCAATTACACGCTATGTCGTATCTTACAACGTAGAGAGTATTTCGCGTAACAGAAGATATGTACGTGTAGCATACAAGTATTTAAGAACATCTAGATGGTATGAATAATTTTTTAGAGGTGGTATATACATTTTTTTTGATATACTCCTTTTTATGTGCGTATATGAAAGTATTTACAAAATTTGTTAAAAACTATGGACTTCCTTGCATTTTTTCGTGCGGTTCACATTGGAGTATCTTATAATTAGTATATGAGTAAACCTAAAATAATAAAAGAGTATTTTAAATTTATTTAGATGGTATGTTAGAGGTGGATGTAATTATACCGGGGAGTATATATATACTGTACTCACTACTCAAGGAAAAGTTTTAATTTGTAGGCCATGTTTCAAGGTGGCACGGAGACGCCATATTTGACGTTGGAATTTGCCTTGGCCGAGCTTATGCGGAACCAACACATGATGGCCGAGCTACAAGCCGAGGTGAGGGAGAACACGGTGCCTGAAGGCGAAGAACTAGGCATGGTCACCGAGGAGGGCATCAGCAAGATGACCTACCTGAAGGCAGTGGTGAAGGAGACGCTGCGGCTCCACCCGCCGGCGCCATTCCTCATCCCGCGTCTCTCCACCGCCGACTGTGAAGTGGACGGCCACGCAATCCCCTCTGGAACGCGTGTCATCATCAATGTGTGGGCTCTCGGGAGGGATCCAAAATATTGGGACAGACCGGAGGAGTTCACGCCACAGAGGTTCATCCATGGGGCTAGTGCATCCATTGTTGACTTCAAAGGGAATGATTTCCAGTTCGTGCCATTTGGGTCTGGACGGAGGACCTGCCCTGGGATAAACTTTGCAGTGGTTGCTATCGAGATCATGCTAGCCAACCTTGTGTACCATTTTGATTGGGAGCTGGCGGTTGAGACTGGTGGACGGATTGATATGACCGAGGTGTTTGGGTTGTCGCTCCGCCGGAAGGAGAAGCTCCTCCTTGTTCCAAGACTCCCTGATAACATGCATTTGGTGTGAATGAATCAATTAGTTCTCTGGCCATTAGTCCAGCATATTGGTTACTTATATGTGCTACATATGTATATGTATGCATTTATATTTCTTTGCATGCATGTATGTTAATCATGTTTGGAGTCCAACATAAAGTTAATAAAATCTTTGCATGTGATATTTTGCTTGTGGGTGTATATATCTTGCTAATTTATGCAATAATTAATTGAAAATGTTTTTACTCAGAAAGGAGAATAAAGCTCATCTCATTTGGTTGGAGAGTATTCACTTAAGGATCCGTACAGACCTAGAGAAGAGGGGAAGTTCTGGGACCGGAATTTCCATACTTAAGTGCAGTAGGAGCACTTATGTATTTATCAAACTGCACCAGATCGGACATTGCATTTGTCGTAAACCTATTAATAAGGTATAGTGTAGAACCTATCAAAAGGCATTGGCAGGGAATAAATGACATTTTTTGATATCTTCAAAGAAGCAAAGATCTTAGACTATTCTACAAAAAGAACTAGGATCTGAATATGGTTGGCTATGCAGAGGCGGGTACCTGTCAGACCCGCATACATCTAGGTCACAAACAGGTAATGTATTCCTATGTGGTGGAACCATATTTTTATGAAATCATCTAAGCAGTTTGTGTTGTACATCGTACAAGCTCCCACGATTATGTATGAAGATAATGCAGTTTGTGTTGTACAAGTATAGACGGGTTATGTGAAGGGTCATCTCATAAAGCATATCAACCTCAAGTTCTTCTATGCTCATAAATTACGAAAGATGGACAAAATTAAGATACTGCATGCTAGGTCGTGTGAAAATCTTGTAGATTTATGCACTAATTCATTTCCAACATCTAACTTTGAAAGATATGTACGTGGAATTGGAATGATGAGACTTAGATAAGTGCAGAACTCAGGGAGAGATTTTTCTCGAGCTCACTATTAAAGCTTGATCATGAAGATCGAGTACATAAAGAATGAATCCCGTAGATTAAATGAAATTGGATGAATTGTACTATTTTTCCCATGACGAGTTTTCCTGGAGTTTATCAGTCAAGATTTTTTAATGAGGCAATTAGTACAACACAATATAACATGTATCATATACTCTTATTTGAAATTTTTTCCACTGGGTTTTTATGGAGTTTTGATGAGGCATGAACGTGTCGGATGAGTATCCAAGGGGGAGTGTTGGAAAACCTATACCTAAGCTTGCAAACTTGGTCCATTGGTGGACACCCTCTACTTAGTATGTGCCGGTTTGGGAGAGCTCCACCAGCTCCAGATCCACGAAAAACAGCTCCACTCCACGAAATTTTACCCAAACGCTCCAGCTCCGCGAAATCTGGATCCACCAAAATCCTGGATCTGAGGGCCAGATCCATGGATTTCATGGAGCTCCTCAAGGGGTGCTCCACCGTGGAGTTGGGTGGTAATTACCCACCAATGCCACTGGTTACACACCCCATCCCACCAAAAGTGACCATTCCCACCAAAACCTCAATTTCGTGGATCTGGAGCTGTTGTACAAGCCAAACACTCCATGGTGGGATCCCAGATCCACGGTGGAGCTGCTGCTCCAGATCCACGTTTTCAGTGGTGGAGCTCTCCCAAACAGGCCCTATATAAATAGAGATCCCATCATTGTAATTTGTAAAGTGTACTTATGAAGGAGAAAAGCAATAAAGAAATAAAGGAGTTTTTCCTCTATCTCTCTGTGTTCAATTTATCATTTTGCATTAGCTGTATTTGATTTATCTCTTTTGCCTAGAAGAAATCATTTGAACTGGACTCGCCAGTGAACAACGGTTTTGGACAACACTAGGTTTTGGTTTCTGAGCTCAAATTGGCTTTTTCCTAACTTTTTGGCTAGGCTTTTGGGCTAAAGTTATCTCTTGGCTTATATTTTTCTACTGATTCTGGCCTGGTTCTACTGTTTTCTTAATCTTTTTGGGCTGTGTTTTGCTTTAGGCCTGATTTTCCTTCACTTGACCGTTGGGCCGCGCGGCTCTTTCCTAGGCCTGGCCTTTTTACGCGCATGTGCGCAGCCCAAGCGATGGCCTGGCCAGCTCGGTGTCTTCTTCCTCAGTTCAACAACGCACGCTCAAACAGAGGAAGGCGGTGTCTTCTTGGCTGAAACCAACTTTAAAAAAAAATCGAAAATTTTCGTTCTGTTCCAATTACTATATACTGCGAGTCTGACCGTCCAAGGAAAAGCTAGTGCAGAGCTGTGGCGGCATGTAGCACGAGCCACATCCCTTGCCGTCCTTGAAGAGGGGCTGGTTGCCGCCGGAGGTCATGGCCATGAATGGGTACTAGTACGCATTCTTGAACCTGCAAGCGCCGCCTGCATCCATTCCGTGCAATCCAGATATTCATCCGTTAATTCTCCAAGCAGATCGAGGAACCAAGCAATGGTTGAGCAGAGGAATCACTAGTTACCGTTGTCGTCTGGGCCGGCGCCGTTGGGCCGGCCGTACCACTCGGCGGCGCCCCGGCAACCGTGGAGGCCGGAGAGCACCACCACCAGCAGAGCAAGCTTTTATTCTACGTTTGCACTAGCTCATATGCACCTGACGGAACGTTGCCGATCGATCGAGTTTGTTGTTTGATGCAAACAGATCAACACATCAGGAGAAACTACCGTCTACATATAAAAAGGTCGGGTAAAGTACCCACAACAAAGTCGGCAATGGGCATGGATTGCTTCCCGAGCTCATGGCCCGTTTGGAATGCAAAAATTTCAGAAAGAAGTAACAAAGATTTCATAGGAAACCGTTCATATCTTGCATGAGTACGTCCTCAGGCCACGCGACGCAACGTGGTTGCTTCACATCCAATTCAGAGTTGAGAAGTATGTCAGCGTTGCTGCCTGCATGCATGTGCAGCTGCCAATAATTTCTTTCTTTCTTTCTTTCTGGTCTTGGCATCCGACCCGACCAATGTGTGCCATGGATCCATCTCATCACTCTGCACTGCATCCCACATACATAAATCCAATCTTGCTTTGTCCCCCGCCCCAAAGTTTTCGTCTTTCTCTAGGCAGTAAGCGGTAAGCATCCGCATTAGATTGTTGTTAGTTTGGGACTACTAGTGAAGAGCACGAAGCACCCATGCCTGCGCTGCATGCCCCTTATAAGAAGAAGAAGAAGAAGTATCCGTTTCTATTCACTTTGCTCAACACAGCCAATGTGGAATTGTTAAGCTCATGCATGATCAAATAGTCAGTCAGGTCAGGTGCCGCCACGACAATCTTATTTTGCAGCCACGCCGATGCCGCGCGGCGTTTGTAGCTTACCAGCATCTGTTGGAGAAATAATCCTGCGCCAGTTACTTAATTAGCCATTATGGCATTACTGTTTTTAGTTTCAGTTAGTGGTCAGTTTTTCAGTTTTTAGAAGCATGTTAATGCAAGGCATAAGCGCTGATCGTGGGATGGCACGTCAGTGCAAACTGCTGTTGTTAGCTCTTGAAGTTTCCCTTTAAATATGAGTCTAATATACAAAGAAAAGCTGCAGCTTGTAAGGTGAACGCATCACCAAAACATCTGTCTCATCCTGTGTATGCATTTTCATTTGAAGCGAGAGCTAGAGATTTGAGAGATTAGCAAGGGCGGCTGACAATTGGTATCAGAGCAAAATGTCGGCTCCCGCCTTTGCCGTAGGCCACTCCCGTACACCGCAACGACACGGCCGTGGACGCTCGCCGTCCCCACCGACGCGCCGCCCGCAATGACGCGATGGCGGCCAGCGTGAACTCGTTGTCCAGTGGGTCGTGAAGGAGAGTAGTGGCTCCATCTCCTACCCCACGCTCACACGCTCTAATTACTCCGATTGGGCGATGTTGATGCGAGTCAACCTGCAGGCTCAAGGCCTGTGGGATGCCGTCGACACCGGTGATGTGCCATACCAGGAAGATCGCCAGGCCCTTTCGGCGATCCTGCGCATGGTGCCTCCGGAAATGCTCCGGCTGCTCGCCGAGAAGGACAACGCCAAAGAAGCCTGGGATGCCCTCAAGGCGATGAGGGTTGGGGCGGATCGAGTGCGTGAATCCAAGGCGCAAAAGCTACGCCAGACATTTGAGTCGATGCGATTCAAAAATGGCGAGCACGTGGAGGACTTCAGTCTCCGGCTCCAGGGTGTCGTCAGCGACCTTCGCCTCCTTGGGGGAGGAGTTGTCGGAGGAGAAGGTGGTCTGCAAGCTTCTGCGTGTTGTTCCCCGCAAGTATCGCCAAATCGCCTTGTCAATTGAAACCTTGGTTGACCTCAGCACTCTGTCCATCGAGGATCTCACCGGCCAGCTCCACGCTGTCGAGGACCGTGGAGAGTCGGACGATGAGGAAGGAGACCAGGTTCTACTCACAGAGAAGGAATGGTCGTCGTACAACACCAAGGAGACCGGCAGGTCCGCCTCTCGCGCTGCTGCAAATAGCGGGAACACATCGCGCTCAAGCCAGCGCGGACGGCGCAGCCGCGGGCGTGACGGGGGAGACGGGGAACCAACGTCTGGGCCATCCCAGGCCGCGTGCCACGACATCTCCAAGGACAAATGCTGCTATTACGGCAAACTGGGCCACTGGGCCAAAGACTACCGAAAGGCGAAGCGGGATCGTGAGAGGTTGGCTCAGGTGAATCTTCTCCAAGCCGAACCAGAGCAGGATGAGGGCGAAGACGAGCCCACGTTGTTAATGGCTCAGGTCTGTGATCTCTCTCTCGCCATCAACATCGAACCAGCAGGCGCCGAACTCATTGTAAACGAGGAGCGCTCCCTTGTCACTCCCCGCAACGAGGGAGAACCAGTCGATTCAGAATGGATCCTGGACACCGGCGCATCGAATCATATGACGGGCGCACGGAACACATTCTCCGAACTCGACACCAGCGTGCGCGGTTCCGTCAAGTTCGGCGACGCCTCGCGAGTCCGCATCGAGGGGTGCGGCACTGTGCTCTTCGCCTGCAAGAACGGCGATCACTGTGCGCTCACTGGCGTCTACTACATCCCGCGCCTCCGCAGCAACATCGTCAGCCTCGGCCAGCTGGACGAATCTCGCTGCAAGACGGGGATCAAGAATGGTATCCTCACACTGCACGACCCCCAACACCGGCTGCTATGCCGGGTTCGGTGGAGCGCCGGACGTCTCTATGTGCTCAATGTCGACATTGCACAGCCTATTTGCCTCGCGGCGAGGGGGCAAGGAGGAGGCTTGGACATGGCATGCGAGTTTCAGCCACCTCAACTTCAATTCGCTTCGCATGCTCGCTCGGCGCGGGATGGCGCGAGGCCTACCAGAGCTTGAGCGCATAAATCAGGTTTGCGACGGTTGCCTGATCGGCAAGCAGAAGCGAACGCCGTTCCCCGCCGCGGCGGCGTACCGCGCGTCGGAGCGCCTCGATCTCGTCCATGGCTGGTTGCAGAGTGAAGTGAGGTGAGCAGAGTGAAATTGGATGAACAGAGCAGAGTAGAGCAAAGTGGACTAAGAAAGAAAATAAGTGAAGTGAGGTGGAGCATATCTAGATATGAAGAGAAGACAATGACGATAAGTTGGACATGTTGCTCACTTCCCAATGCCACGCTCCCTCCTGGCTATCGCACTGCTCCCTTCTTGCTGCCCGCTCCCTACCTCCATATTCGTTGTGCCACTGCCCGCTTGCCTGTGACACCCCTCTGCTTGCCCGCGCTGCCACATGCTCACCTTGCACCCCGCGCCGCCTCACACATGATTGTCGTCACGTCATGGCGCCACAGCCGCGTCCGCCGGTCGTCACTCGCCTCTGCAGCTTGCACCTTCTCCCGCTCTCCATTCGAAGGCCGGAGCCGCTTCCCACATAGACAGCCACAAGATAAGAAATAGAATAAAAGTTATGATTTTGTTTATATCTTTACCTCTTTGGGCCTGTGTGAGGAGGCCGAGGTAGAAAGAAAAATGGGTCTAATGTATTACATGGGCTGCGCACGATATATAAATAGTGTGGGCTAATTTTATTTGCGGGTATAAAATATAGTTTTAACTCAACTAATAGTATATACATCTAACATATCTATTATATACCTAGTATTTTATAAAAATTTTTGGGTGTTCAGCTGAACACCCTTGCCCTCTATAAGATCCGCCCATGACAGCCACCGACACCATCCACAGCAGCGACAGGTCGCCACGCACTTCTAACACCTTTGACAGTCTCATCACCCTCCTCTCCATGTCATGTCCCCATGAGGTGTTAGCCAAGGCAGGCACAAGCACCGTTGCTTTTGTATCCACAGTGAGATCGTCAAAATTCATTGAATTTTTTTGTACTTTTTGGTTGAAACTTGTCCAAACTCGTTAAGTTTTCTGAAACTTCTTAAAACTTTTAGGTTGAAACTTGATTAAACATGTTGAAACTTTTAAAACTTTTGGGTTGAAACTTAATGAAATCTGTTGAACTTACGGAAACTTCTTAAAATTTTGGTGTTAAAACTTGATGAAACCTGTTAAAACTTACTGAAACTTCTTAAAACTCTTTGGTTGAAATTTATTGAAACTTGAGTAAAAAAATTTGAAACTTGGTCTTCAAACTTTCTTGGAATCTTCGAGAAACATGTGAAATTCATTAAAACCTAAAGCCTTTTCAAAAATTTTAATAAAACTTTCTGAAACTTGATGAAACTTGTTGCTATACCGTTGTAACGATATACCGTTCTCTAGTCGTCCACTTTTCGTAACACCAATTTGGTAGTGCTATGCACATACACAAGCTATCGATTATTGCTTACAAGACAAATTAAACCCTGTGATTGTATAGTTACATCCATAATTGGCTCTTGCTTGTTACGTGCACGAACACATGTTTGAAATTTCTCGATGTCATCCAAGACCTTACAAAGCGTGGTTACATGCTCTTATACTGAATGCCTACATATATGTACTTCTAAAATCGATGGACCGTAGCACGTGCGTATATATACTTTTAAAATTGATGGACGGTAGCACGTGGGTAATTGGCCATTCGATGGAATGATTTTTAATGGAGGAGAGAGAGGAGAGGGGTACGCTGCTAGCTCTGGGCTCACTCGTGAATAGGAATGCAAATGGAGCGGATACGGTCGGATATTGTTCATTCCATATCTTTTTTCATTTTTTTTTGTCAGAGTCAGAGTCGGACACGGATAGTGCTGGATACGAATACGAATGCGGATATTCTCGGTCATAAATACGGAGCGAATACATGTCACTCCAGATATGGTTAGTCTTGGTCACGAATATTTAGTTGGATAATGCACGAAAGAAAATTTCACATGATGACAGGGACAAATTAAGCAACTGATAAATTCTAGCTAGCAAAGTAGCAAGTAAATGGTAGAGCCTAGTTAAACAAGTAGTAGGCTAGTAGCTAACTAGCTACATGCAACATGGTTCAAAAGTACGAATTGCTCATAGACAAGTGAGATGCTATTCTGAAGTTAGTTTGTGTTTCATATTATCGTGTGGCTAATTTTACACATTTATCAATACTCAATATCGGGTCAATTCGTTATACCGAGAAGCTAATACCGAGAGCGAGAAGCTCGCACTATCTACTACTATGCTGTCTGCAATGCACATATCACACATACCTTACCTTACAAAGTTACAGGAGGCGACTAGGCGGGAGGCGACGGCGTTCTGTGGGGTGGGGGAGGACTGGAGGAGAGGCGGCTAGGCGGGAGGCAATGGTGACAGCGTTCTATGGGGTGGGGGAGGACCGGAGGAGAGGCGGCCAGGCGGGAGGCGATGGCGACGACGTTCTATGGTGTGGGGGAGGACTGGAGGAGAGGCGGCCAGGCGGGAGGAGACGACAACGGTGTCAACGTCGTCGAGACTCAAGAGGAGAGGAGGGAGCCGACGGCGGCGGCGTTTTGTGACACAGGACACAGTCACACCGGAGAAGAGAGAGGAGGAGGCCGGCCTTGGGTGCTCACTTTTATCTCACCGAATGTGGCCAAAGGATTGGAGAAGAAGCCAAGAAGGCACGGCGGCGGTACCAGTCTGTGCCTCTGTGGGGGAGGAGAGGCGGGCGGCGACGGCGCCACCAGTCTATGGGGGCAGAGGCGGGCGGCAACGGCGTTGGTCTATGGGGACTAAGATGCGGGCGGTGGCGGTACCGGTCTGCGGGGGCGGAGAGACAGCTGACGCAGGTTTGTGGGGGAGGAGAGACGGGCAAACAGTGGTGTGGGAATGGGACGGTGGGAGGAGGACCGAAGGCGGCGAAGGACGAAAGAGGAGTAGACAAAGACGAAGCGGTTGGAATGCTGGATCTGATTTTTTTGGGCGCCACAGCAGCCGCTCGCGCTCGCGCTAGGGTTAACTGGGCATCGCTCGGTCTTTCCCGCTGTCCAGCAGGCCGCAATCCCACTCGCTAATCCGGAATTCCGGATTGGCCATTGCTCGGCTTACCGTGTACGGCATTTACCAGATAGTAACCAGATAATAATCCGGTAACTATCTGGAAAAATACTCGGATAGCTCCGTATCCGTCGGATAATGTCTGTTTCGAATCCGTTTCCATATTAGACAAAAAATATCCGACTCCGTTTTCGTATCCGGCAAAACCTTCAGATATCCAAGAATATACTTCGAATTGTATCCGAATTAAAACGGATGGACGATCAGTTGAAAAATATCCGCTTCATTTGTATCTCTACTTGTGAACCGCCCCTGGCAAAGGGGGCTAGAGATGGCGCGAGTGCCTCCATCCACATGTGAACCGGCCCTGCTGTCGTCCATCGGCTGCAGGAGCCATACATCTTGCAATTCCATTTCCCCATCCATCCACCCACCCACCCATGTGGATTAGAATTTGGATTAGACAAGAAAGCAAGCATCACTAGAATTTGGATTAGACAAGAAAACTCTGATTTATAATTTATTTTGTATTGTAGTAGTTAAAAATATACTATAATTGCTGATAGTATTTTTAGCATAATTACATTTAAAAAATATATAATATCACAGTGAATAAAAAGAAATAAGAGAAAAAAGCAAAAAACATAAAAAAAGACATGTCGCTGACAAAGATAAAAGTTAGAAGCTAACCAGCACATAAACCAACTAATTAAGCAAGCGCAAGCGCACTCCCTACATCTCTAGCTAGCTAGATAATTACTACGTACGCGGCGCCGCGATGGCCTCCTCCTCCATTGCCGTTGCGGCTGCTCTCTTCTGCCTCCTCCTCGCTCATGGCTGCTGCCCCAAGCACAAGACTAGCCACGCCCACTCCAACGCGCATGCCCCCGCCCGCGCCACCCCCCGCCACCAATTCCAGCTCCAGCTCCAACGGCACCAATTCTGCCAACGCCGCCGGCTGGCTGAATGCCCGGGCCACCTGGTACGGCTCTCCCCACGGCGCCGGACCAGACGACAACGGTGGCGCGTGCGGCTTCAAGAACGTCAACCTGCCTCCTTTCTCCGCCATGACGTCCTGCGGAAACGAGCCACTCTTCAAGGACGGCAGAGGATGCGGCTCATGCTACCAGGTAATTCACCAGCTAGTGCAGCATTTTCTTCGACACATATATACGACACTGCATGGCTAATATATCAACCTGCCGATTGATCGATCGAACTAACCTGCCTGAACTGGAAGACTACTTCAATTCATTATGAACTGTAATTCAAATTCGCTCGGTCCACCGATGTTGGTTGGATTAATGTTGTGTGCGTGCAGATAAGATGCGTAACCCTGTCTGCTCCGGCCTCCCGGAGACGGTGATCATCACGGACATGAACTACTACCCCGTCTCTCTCTACCACTTTGACCTCAGCGGCACGGCCTTTGGCGCCATGGCCAAGGACGACCGCAACGATGAGCTCTGCCAAGCCGGCATCATCGACATCCAGTTCAAGAGGCCGGTCATCGTATGCTTTTCCTTATCTTAGCTAGCTTTGCGTACACCGATCGACCACAACACACACACATGACGCTGAAATAAAGCACCAGGGATGGTGCGAGGAATGGAGCGAGGCTGTTCGGCAAACGCAACTCGGGTACGGTGGTGCGGCGGTGAGAACACGGGGTGGCGCTTATGCATGGCGTCGGCGTCAGGGAAGCGGGGAAGGACATGGCTTCACTGCAGCCAATTGAGTGTGGCGGGGAGGCCATGCTGGAGTTGGCGGTACAGCGATGTGAAGAGGACAGCAAAACCGGGGGTGGCGTCGGCGGTTGGCCACGACGACGAATGGGAGGTCAGCGCATGGGGAGTCTACGGCGCGGGGACGAGGAGCCTGTTGTAAATAATCTTGTTTAGGAGTCAGGAACAAAGTTTGGATGTAATCGAAGTTGAATTGCAGCCGCAATTCAAAGTCGAAGTTAGAAACCGAGTCAAAGTCGTAGTTGGAATCCGAGTCGAAGTCGTATGAGACTCGGAGTCGGAATAGGTTGAGAACCCGTGTTGAAGTAGAACAGCCGGGTATAAAAAGAGGCTTAGAGCCATGTATTCGATGTACCAAGCAATTGAGAAAATACAAAAAGAGGGAAAGACACAAAGGCTTGTGTTGTCGTGTGTTTGTGCAATACGTGGTCGGAAGGACTCACGACCACGGGGAAAGTTTCCAGCAGGCGTGATCGACGGGTGCTACGATCACGGCAAGGAACAGTGTTGTTCCGACTACATTGAGAAGGCTACGACCACGGTGAAGGTGGTCGTAAGGAGTTGAAGGTGGTCGTAAGGAGTTACGACTACATCGAGAAGGTTAGTACGTGATCGGAAGCGACTCCGATCACGTTGCAGGAAAGTGAACGTAGTCGAAAGGGTGTTCGACTACGGTGAACAGTGATCGCCAGCATCACTGCGTGTTCGTAAAGATTTACGATCACGGTATCTTCGAGAGCGGCTGGAGGAAGACAGCGCTCGATAAGGAGGAGTGGTCGTAATTGCTACAGTGTTTTTACGACTAAGAAGAAAAGTTGATCGATAGAGTTTTTGAAGCGATCGGAACTGGTCGTAAGCATCTCGGACCGGTCGTACTCAATTCTATCTGGTCGTAAACGACTCTAACAAGTCGTAAAGGGTTCTGGGAGGTCGTAAGACCTTACAACAGTTGGTATCAGAGCCTGGTGAACCATGGCGGAGGCTTCAAAGGTGAAGGAAAGCGTGTCGCTGCAGTACCCGATCCTCAGTTCGGACAATTACCCGATCTGGGCGATGAAGATGAAGGTCAACATGATCGCACAGGGAGTCTGGGGTCCAGTTGAACCAAAGGAGAAAGACAAAGTCATTGATGAACGACTTGACAAGATGGCGATGGCGGCGATCTATCAGGCTGTGCCCGACTCGATGATGCGACAGCTGATCGGTAAGGAGACGGCAAAAGACGTCTGGACTACTCTGCAGATAATGCACCAAGGAGTAGATCGAGTGAAGGAAGTTCGACTTCAAACATTGAGGAGTGAGTTTGAATCATTGAAGATGGGAAAGAACCAGACTGTGGAGGAGTTCTCTGGGAAGTTTAACGAAGTCGTAAACGAGATCAAATCTCTCGGCGACGACTTGAAAGACGAGGTGGCGGTGAAGAAGTTTCTACGAGTACTACCAGAGAAGTTTCTCCCGGTCGTAACTACACTCACGTACTCGCAAGACCTCTCGAAGATGAAGGTTGAGGAGGTAACTGGAGCGCTCAAAGCACACGAGCAGCTTCTGAAGAGTTATCAAGCCGACAATGAAGGACAAGGGACTTACAACCAACAAGCATTGTTTGTAAAGGAAGACACGAAGAACCGAGGAGAATCATCATCAAGGGGCGGTCGTGGACGTGGTCGTGGCCGCGGCGTGTCTCATGGGCGAGGACAAGGACGAGGCTATGGCCAAGGTGGTCGTGGAAAAGGTGGTCGAGGAGATCGTGGTGGTCGTGGAGACGGCAATCACCAGACAGACAAGTCTGATGTCCAGTGCTACACATGCGAGAAATTCGGACATTACGCTGCCGAATGTCGGAGCCACATCCAGTGCCATAACTGCAAGAAGTATGGTCACTATGCTGCGAATTGCCGAAGTAAGAAGAAAGTAGAGGAAGCAAACCTGGCCCAAACAGATGAGCACAAAGAGCCGACATTGCTGTTGTCGCTCTGCACTGCAGACGAACCGACAATGGTTCTGTTAAACGAAGAGAAAGTATTTCCAAGTCTGTTGAATGAAGGAGAGCCGACTCAAGAGCGGACGGCAGACTGGTATCTCGACAACGGAGCCAGCAACCACATGACGGGTACGTACTCGATGTTTTACGAATTAAATAAGAATGTGCTTGGAAGAGTACAGTTCGGAGACGGCTCGACCATTCAGATAAAAGGGAGAGGCACGATCCTGATGCAGTGCAAGGATGGAAGCCAGAGGAGATTGTCAAATGTATACTACATTCCAAGTCTACGAAGCAACATTATAAGCCTTGGACAATTGACTGAAGAAGGTTGTCGGATTGAACTCAAAGACACCTATCTGAAGATGTACGACCACACTGAGCGATTGCTGATGAAAGTACAGAGAACGGTAAACCGTCTGTACAAAATTCAAATTGAAGCATGCAAGCCAAAGTGTATGAAGACTACAACCGATGATGCGGCCTGGCTATGGCACGCAAGATTCGGACATCTGAATTTCCAAAGTCTCAACACGATGGCGGGAAAGGAGATGGTGGTCGGATTACCGACAATCGACCACCCGGAGCAAGTCTGCGAAGGCTGTCTGGTGGCGAAACAAACTCGTAGCAGTTTTCCACAGCAGACGAATTTCAGAGCTTCGCAACCACTCGATCTGGTTCACGTGGATCTGTGCGGACCAATCACACCTCGTACAGATGCCGGGAATCAATACTTCATGTTGATCGTGGATGACTACTCCAGAGCCATGTGGGTGTACATGCAGAAGAGCAAGGATGAGGCAAAATCGAACTTTCAGAAGTTCATAACTCTTGTCGAAAACGAAGTCGATAAGAAGGTGAAGTCGGTCAGATCAGACCGAGGAGGAGAATTCCTCGCAAGAGAGTTCGACTCGATTTGTGAAGAGAAGGGTATTTCAAGATTCTTCACGGCTCCGTATTCACCTCAACAAAACGGAGTCGTAGAAAGAAGAAACCGGACCGTGGTCGAAACGGCACGAAGTCTGTTGAAAAGCCGATTCCTGCCCGGGAGGCTTTGGGCAGAAGCAGTACGACATGCTGTCTATCTGCTAAATCGTGCGACCACGCGATCACTGGATGGAGTCACTCCATATGAACAGTGGTCGGGAAGAAAACCCAATGTCGAGCATCTAAGGGTTTTCGGATGCTTAGCCCATGTGAAGCCATCCACTTATCTCAAGAAGCTAGACGACCGGAGCCGACGGATGATTTATCTTGGCTCGGAACCAGGCACCAAGGCGTACAGGTGCTATGATCCGGTCGAAAGGAAGATACATGTGAGCAGAGACGTGGTCTTCGAAGAGAACAAACATTGGGAGTGGGAAGAACACGAGGATATTGAGAAAGACATGTCGAAGTGGGTAACCTTCGAAGTCGAAGCAGTCGATGCTGACAATACGGAAGAAGCTACGACTACATCTCAAAGCCAAAATTCGATCGGTGCTGATGATCAGGAAGTCTCACCTAATGAAGAAGAGTCTGATGAAGAAGATTCGAGCGATAAAATACCGAAGATGAGAAGCATAAGTGAGATTTATGCACAAACTGAACCAGTGCAGTCTGAGGAGCTACTGCTTTACACGACTGCAGAAGAACCCGGAAGCTATGAAGAAGCAAAGGGAGATGCATACTGGAGAGCAGCTATGCAGGAAGAGCTGAAGTCGATTGAAGAGAATGACACATGGGAACTCATTGATTTACCGAAGGGTCATCGTGCAATCGGTTTAAAGTGGATCTTCAAGGTAAAGAAGGATTCCAAGGGAGAAGTCGTGAAACACAAAGAACGACTTGTGGCGAAAGGGTATGTTCAAAAACAAGGCATCGACTACGAAGAAGTCTTTGCCCCAGTAGCTCGAATGGAGACAATTCGAGTACTTCTTGCGCTGGCAGCAAACGGCGGATGGGAAATTCACCACATGGACGTGAAAACGGCGTTTTTGAATGGAGACATCGAGGAGGAGGTGTATGTCTCTCAACCGCCTGGTTTTCAGTTCAAGAAGCAAGGTGAGAAAGTCTTAAAGCTGAACAAAGCTCTCTACGGGCTTAAACAAGCACCACGTGCATGGAATTTGAAACTTGACAAAAGTTTGACGACACTCGGGTTCAGAAAAAGCAACTCTGAACACGCCGTATACACTCGAGGTGATGAGAAGACAAGACTAATCGTGGGCGTTTACGTGGACGATTTGATCATCACTGGGTCAAATCCAAAGGAGATTACGAAGTTTAAAGAAGAGATGAAGAGGCTGTTCAAAATGACTGATTTAGGACTTCTGTGCTACTACCTCGGCATTGAAGTAAATCAAACTGACAACGGCATAACACTTTGTCAGTCGGGATATGCTCGAAAGATTCTGGAGAAATCAGGTATGGAAGAGTGCAATCCATGTCAAACCCCAATGGAGAATCATCTGAAGTTGAGCAAGACAGGCCCAGGATCACCAATTGATGCCACGACTTATAGGAGCATTGTCGGAAGTCTACGATATCTGGTGCACACCCGACCAGATATCTCATTTTCGGTCGGATATGTAAGTCGTTTCATGGAGAAACCGACTCAGGAGCATATGAATTCCGTGAAGCACATCCTGAGATACATCAAAGGTACTTTGAATCTCGGGATTCAGTACAAGAGAGGAGGTGGAAAGTCGTTGCAGCTGACAGGCTACAGTGATAGCGACATGGCAGGAGATGTCGATGATCGAAAGAGCACGACAGGCATAATGTTTGTGTTTGGGGAGAGTCCAATCAGCTGGCAATCTCAGAAGCAAAAGGTGGTTGCATTATCTTCTTGTGAAGCCGAGTACATCGCAGCGAGTACAGCATCGTGCCAAGGAGTATGGCTCGCTCGACTATTAAGTGAATTGTCGGATGAGACAATCCAGAAGGTGACGCTCAGGGTTGATAACAAATCTGCAATATCGCTGAGCAAGAATCCGGTTCTACATGATAGAAGCAAACACATAGACACAAGATATCATTATATCAGAGATTGTGTCGAAGAAGGGAAGATCGCTATCGACTATATCAGTATAGATGAACAAAAGGCTGATATTCTGACGAAGTCGCTGGGGCGGATAAAGTTCTCGGAGATGAGGAGAAAGATCGGCATGATTGAAGTGGAAAAACAAGATTAGGGAGAGAATGTTGTAAATAATCTTGTTTAGGAGTCAGGAACAAAGTTTGGATGTAATCGAAGTTGAATTGCAGCCGCAATTCAAAGTCGAAGTTAGAAACCGAGTCAAAGTCGTAGTTGGAATCCGAGTCGAAGTCGTATGAGACTCGGAGTCGGAATAGGTTGAGAACCCGTGTTGAAGTAGAACAGCCGGGTATAAAAAGAGGCTTAGAGCCATGTATTCGATGTACCAAGCAATTGAGAAAATACAAAAAGAGGGAAAGACACAAAGGCTTGTGTTGTCGTGTGTTTGTGCAATACGTGGTCGGAAGGACTCACGACCACGGGGAAAGTTTCCAGCAGGCGTGATCGACGGGTGCTACGATCACGGCAAGGAACAGTGTTGTTCCGACTACATTGAGAAGGCTACGACCACGGTGAAGGTGGTCGTAAGGAGTTGAAGGTGGTCGTAAGGAGTTACGACTACATCGAGAAGGTTAGTACGTGATCGGAAGCGACTCCGATCACGTTGCAGGAAAGTGAACGTAGTCGAAAGGGTGTTCGACTACGGTGAACAGTGATCGCCAGCATCACTGCGTGTTCGTAAAGATTTACGATCACGGTATCTTCGAGAGCGGCTGGAGGAAGACAGCGCTCGATAAGGAGGAGTGGTCGTAATTGCTACAGTGTTTTTACGACTAAGAAGAAAAGTTGATCGATAGAGTTTTTGAAGCGATCGGAACTGGTCGTAAGCATCTCGGACCGGTCGTACTCAATTCTATCTGGTCGTAAACGACTCTAACAAGTCGTAAAGGGTTCTGGGAGGTCGTAAGACCTTACAACAGAGCCTAGGCCGGGCGAAGGCGCCGGGAAGAGCGGCGGAGCTGCCACGGGGAGGTACGACGTTTACAAGGACGGGGAACCACAGGCGGCACCGTGGTTTCAGTTGGGGCGGAGAGCGAGCAGAGCAGGCGAGAGAGAGAGAGAGAGAGGGGCGACGCGAGGAAGAAGACGAGGGAGGGGGCGCGGCGTTGGGCCGAGCGAAGGCCCAGGAGGAGAAAAGAAAAGGGCTGGGGAGGGAAGAAGAAAAAGAAAAGCAGGCCGAGCTA